>JAJOZX010006259.1:92500-269596 GCA_023014485.1 Bathynomus jamesi | reverse complement strand
ATTGATCCTTCATTCACCAAACTCTCAATTGGAGAGCCTCTTACTTCACTGAGTGACAATGTCGTAAAGGATCTCTCTACTGATCAAGCGTACGGGTATAGGATCACACAGGCCATAAGGACAGGAGAACTTCCCACAGATCTGGCCCTTCTTGAAATTGGTCCAGTGAGCCATTCAAGGTGGTTGACAACAGCAAACAGGCTTTGTCGCATATTGGTTTCAAAACATGGCCTTAAAGGCAAAACCCTCAACAACTTAAGACTGATAGTGGAATACATTGTTGGTGTGTACTACCCCTGTTGGTTCAACATCAAAGTAAAACACTCTTGGGTGGAAGGCCCACGCCACATCTTGTTTCAGCTGCGGCTAGTTAGGCTGCAAAAGAAGGCTGTAGTGGATGCTGTTTTGCCAACCATCAAGCGCTCAGCATGGTATGCATTCAGCGAAATGATAATCCAGACACTCTTGTGCTCAGATGACAGTGAGGAGAGGAGAGCTGGTGTCCAAAAGATTGTTGACATGAGGGGTGGAGATGATGACACACTTGGAGATCTTTCTGTACGTCCCAGGAAGACACCTTCCATCAACCCCAGTGCTTCTTCCGTGTTGGAGCTGACAGACTGGTCTGACGGGGTATTTGAACCTCCTTTGACATGTAAACTGACTACAGCGGAAGTAAAGAAGTTCTTTGACAAGCCAATGCAAGTTCCACAGTGGCCCTGTCATGCTCAGTCAATAGAGAGGTGTGTGAAACAAGTCACAGAGGCAGCAGGCAGGGTGTATACACATGAAAAACGTGAGGGCTATATCAGAGGCCAAGAAGCAAGTCGGCGGCTGATGTCCAAGAACGAATCAAAGGAAGACTTGATGAAACTTGTTTAAATATTTTTTTTTACTGATGTCATTACTTTCTAATGTTGTTTTATGATTACAAGGATATGTTTTATGATTACTAGGATATGTTTTATGCAGAGAAACTAAAATTTTTATAGCATTACCCGACATTTTGAGAAGCTAAAATTAATAAATGTTGTTTTCCGAGAGCAATTTATGTGCTTTTTAATCAAACGTAGATTTACGAAGCTAAGTGTTGAGCAATCACAAAAATAATAGCAGATTTGAATTCTTCACATCCGAAAACATATTTTTGAAACCCCTCAGTGAAGGAATTGGCAAAAATTAATTTTCACCTCCCAAATTGACACACCCTACCCTCATATGCCGTTGTTTGCACTTTGTGTATAAATAACGAACAGCCATGCATTGACATACGACTGATGTGGAAGAATGCATCTGATAATAACGTTCTTGTCCCTACGCGAAACCGTTTCATCCTCGACAGAATGTTTGAAATCGTCGGATTTCGCAAGCTGAAGCCTATATTAGACGCTCATGTTACGGATATGATTTATTTTGACACGGTTCTTGAGTACGCATACACCGCTCTGCTCGACGGATTTATCGAATGTAGGAATGAACAAGGCGAGAATGGTCTAGAGCTGGATGCATATTTAAAAGGTTTAGATTCTTCGAAATATCCTGAACTTTGGTACAAAGCACTTGAGAGGTACAGGGTAGAGCTTGCCTACACTGTTCACCCTGAAGAGCTGTACCTCTATATAATGAATAGCTGTCGTTACGACTTGGAAAATTATTTAAATTGCCGCTATGCAGAGTGAAGAAGAGTTCACGATTGAAAAGCTCGGGACGTTAAGAAAAAACCCTCGATTGGAAAGGCGTGTTTATAAACCTGTATTTAATAATGATGTAGTTAACGATGACCTCTTTGTGCGTGATTTTGATTGTATTCTAGCCGTGTTTAAAGATAACTTGCCAACCGAATGTAAAGTGGGCACAAAAATAGTATTGAACGATATGAAAGCCATTTATGTCGAGTATAGGCATCCGTATAAGTTAAACGGTAAAGTGTTGCTTGGACGGTTTTACCGCGTAGTACAAAGAAATAACGATGTGAATGTAGACTCGATTACGTGTGAGTTTAGCGTTTTGTACCGTAGAACATAAAGGATGTATATTTAATTATTTAATTGTGTACATATATTTCCTGTACTAATATGCAATTGATTATACGTTTCATATATTATTATTTTTAATTATTTAATATACTCTGTAGAACATAAGGGATGTATATTTATTTATTTAATTGTGTGTGTATATATATATATATATATATATATATATATATATATATATATATTTCCTGTACTAATATGCATTTGATTATAGGTTTCATATATTATTATTTTCAATATATTTAATTAATATAACTGTATATAAAAATATATATATACAGGGTGTTTGAAAACTTTCTGTACAAATTATAATGGGGGATAGGCAACACCAAGACAAACCCTTTTCGTCTATAAGTGTATGTCCGCTGACGTCACCATTCGGCGCGAGAGGGCGCCGCTGCAATTGGCTAAAAGGTGAAGTGGGCTAGACTCGCGCTTGCCGCGGGCATTCTTAAATCGGACGTAGTACGCGTAACATGGAGCGCTTCACGACTGCTGAGATGGCTGACATGCATATGGTGTATGGGGCTGCCAATGGAAACGGAAGAGCTGCTGTGAGGTTGTACCGACAGCGCTTCCCAAACAGACGTGTGCCAAACCACTAAACGTTTGCGCATTTGCATCGGCGACTGCGAGGAACTGGAACATTCCATGCAAACATGCATGACACTGGTCGGGAGAGAAACGTGCGCACTCCTGATATGGAAGAAGAAATCCTACGGCGATTTGAGGACAATCCAAGCGCAAGCACGCGAGGTGTTGCACGTATCCTCGGTGTGAACCACGACCTGGTCTGGAGAGTGTTGCACGAGCAGCAGTTACATCCGTTTCATCGTCAGAGAGTCCAGGCATTACAACCTCGGGATTACCCTTTTCGTGTGGAATTCGCACGCTGGTTTCTGCAGCAGACAGCGGTGCAGCCTAATTTTCCGGCTTATGTGCTGTTCTCAGATGAGGCCTGTTTCACACGTGAGGGTGTGTTTAACATGCACAATTCTCACGTGTGGGCGCACGCAAATCCACATACTACACGGGTGTATGCTCATCAAGAACGGTTCGCCGTCAATGTTTGGGCGGGTATCGTCCATGGCAAGTTGATTGGGCCGTACCTGCTGCCTGCCCGACTCGACGGGCGGGTTTATCGGATATTTCTTGAAGAAACGTTGCCGGAACTGCTGGAAGATGTTCCCGTGGCTATTCGTAGACGAATGTGGTTTCAACACGACGGGGCCCCAGCACACTCCAGCATCGATGTGCGGGATTATCTGAACGCCACTTTTGGGGACCGATGGATAAGCCGGGTGGGCCCGTAGCCTGGCCACCGAGATCGCCCGATTTAACATGCCTCGATTTCTTCCTGTGGGGACACATGAAGAACCTCGTGTACGAGACTCCCATTTACTCAGAAGAAGACCTCGTAGCAAGAATCGCTGTCGCCGCTGGAACTGTTCCCGAAATGCCGGGAATCTTTCGACGTGTACGTCGGTCAATGCTTCGACGCTGTCGGGCATGCATTGATGCTACCGGTCGCAACTTTCGCACCTTCTTCAAATAAACATGCCTTCTTTAAATAAACATGTTACGCGTACTACGTCCAATTTAAGAATGCCCGCGGCAAGCGCGAGTCTAGCCCACTTCACCTTTTAGCCAATTGCAGCGGCGCCCTCTCGCGCCGAATGGTGACGTCAGCGGACATACACTTATAGACGAAAAGGGTTTGTCTTGGTGTTGCCTATCCCCCATTACAATTTGTACAGAAAGTTTTCAAACACCCTGTATATAGGCTATATATTTTTCCTTGTATTAATAGATTGATAATAAAGTTTTGTATATTTTTTATTATATATTTCCCGTTCGTGTTTCTTATGCTATCATTATTTCTTGATCATATATATATATTCCATTGTATATTCATTATATATTCATCGTCCGTATGCTATTATTATTTTTTATCATATATATATTCCATTGTATATTTGAGGGGTCCCGCGTCTTAAGGTACCTAAGCGCCAAAATTAAAATTCGCCAGAAATCGCCTCCAAAGTTCAGCAATATTCTGGCAATAGTATCTCTGTTATTAATTGAGCTAGAACGTTCATTTTTGGTAAATTAGAGTTCTAAGTATGCTGATGAAGATGTTGATGAGTTTTTGGAATAGATTTTAATATTTTATATTTTATATATATATATTTTTTTATTTTTATTTTCTTATTATGCCGAACTTTGGGTGCGATTTCTGGCACAGAATGATTCCATTGATTTTTCATCACTATCACTAGCACGGTGAGACATTGCTGCACACGTTGATAATAGTTAAAAGCCGGGTGAATAGAATAATCCACGCAATATTCAGCAATATAAGCACGAACACAGGGCGCCTGCTAACAGCAACGCGAATCTTAAGGTACTGGCGGGATGTTTGTGTCGTGTCCCTCTCGGCGAGTGGAGCGGGTGGCCAATCAGAAAACAGAGCGGTGTGGCTGCCATGTTTTCATTGGCTCGCGCTTCTCCTGTTGTTCCCGCCACCCAGAGACCGAGTGTCCCACCCCCATCACCTCCCACCAGTTGAACGGGATATTGGGCCTTAAGACGCGCATCACATCTGGGCGGCAGAGCCCAGCTGGCGATAGAGGTGAAAAAAATAGTTCGCTTCATAAGGTTTTCAACCATACTTCTAGTGTCGTAAGGTCGTTATAACCCAAACCACGCGATAGAGGAAGGGTGAAAATAGTGATATTCATCAAAAATACGTTTTTGCCTGTGGTAACGCTTAGGTACCTTAAGACGCGCGACCCCTCATTTATTTTCTATATATTTCCATTAATTCGCCTAAATAAACAGAATGATGTAATGGTGTTTTGTTTAATTCTTTTGGTTGTACACGGTATTTAATTGTATCAATTGGCTGGCTTCTAAAGCGGATTTCTAAACCAGAATATATGCATTAATTAAATAAATAGCGCTATCTGGCAACTCAACCTGTACACCTGAACAAGCCATTTACGCCTTCTAAGTCAACTGGCGGATTAAGCCAGAATATATGCTTTAATTAAATAAATAGCGCAATCTGGTAACTCAGCCAGATACGCCAACTGGCGGGTTAAGTCAGAATATATGCTTTAATTAAATAAATAGCGCAAACTGGCAACTCAGCCAGATACGCCAACTGGCGGATTAAGCCAGAATATATGCATTAATTAAATAAAGAGTGCAAACTGGCAACTCAGCCTTCTAAGCCAACTGGATGATTAAGCCAGAATATATGCTTTAATTAAATAAATAGCGCAATGTGGCTGCTCAGCCAGATAAGCCAACTGGCTGATTAGGAGCATATTAAAACAACGGCCGCTCGGCCGAAGTCTTAATATGCGCTTGGCTCCTGCCAGGCGAACACCTCTCTTCCTTTCTCTTCTTCTCCTTTTTCTTTCTCTTGGGGGATAACTCCGCCTACAAGTTGCATAACCCCTTGTTGCTCTTGCAACATTCCCCTCCCCGTTTGTTGCTTAACAACTTGCAACATTTCCTCTCTCCCTTTTGCATAACAACTTGCAACATTTGCAGTTGCAGTGCACTCTCCCATTTTGTGCCCATGCTACTCACGTCAATGGGCAACCGTTATATAAGTAATTATTTGAAAACAAATTCCTAGAAACGAAATACCCGACAGCCCAAGTTTCAGTTTTCATAATTTACATTTCAAATTAGAATTCAAGCACTACCCGCACTCATTTCTGTCATGGCACTTTATTACAAATAATCCCAGAATGAAAACTAAGCGTCAGCAGGGCTTCATGCTATTGGGACAGTTCTCCTAACCTGTTTTATATGAAAGGAATACTACGATAGTACCATTTACTTAGTCACGTTGTTAGTGGTTATTTTAGCAGAACGTACATTCTAGAAAAATCTTTTGGCAATTTTAGCAGGTTAAGTATTAGTAAATAGCTTATCACTTAAACGTTTCGAAAAAGACCTTTTTGCCTGAGAAAAATAAATTTAATAACACTATTTAAAGAAAGAAACGTACCACCTTTTAACAAATGTTATGTACAGTTTGCGTTCGCTTTAATACTTAAGGAAAACTTCATTAAAAATGAAACTGAAAATCTTATGCGAATTGTTGCTCATCTTCAATTTGAATTTTCAGTTCTTTATTATCTAAAAATGTCAGCCAATCAGCCAATTTGCATTATTTTGCCATATTTCTTCGGATATTTCGTTTGTTTGAAACTTTAAACATCCAGTTTTCAATCTATCTCTGTATGGCGTTTGAAACTCTTTCTTTCTGCTTTATTTTCTTTATTTATCTTTATCTCTCTAATCTCTTAAATTCTTTTACGATTTTCATCTAAAACAATTTCTTGTTTCTCTTTTGGCAAAAAGCCATTCATTTCTCAACGAAGCGTTGGGTTGATTTCTGTTTTGCGAACTTTACTTGTTGGATATCTTTTTATTAAGTTTTAAGCCGTTTATTCAAGTTCTTTTAAACGTTTGATTACGCTTTAAATCTTATTCTTATACGCGATTTTTGCCTAAAAATTAAACGTATTTTTATGGAAAGAGTTTTGCATATTATCAGACAGTTTTCATTCGATATGTAAAAATAATAGAAAATTTTATAAACTCTCTCTCTCTCTCTCTCTCTCTCTCTCTCTCTCTCTCTATATATATATATATATATATATACACACACACAGGGTGTCCCATAAGTCCGGTCTCACAGGAAAATTTATTTTAAATTAAATTTACAAAAGTAATACATTAGAAACAAAACAAATGTTCAAACTGATGTCTTGTTTTTGTTGCAGGTAGAATAACACGCAGTGGCTAATATGGAAGTGATTTACACTGGTGAGGAAAAGCCCTCCACCGTTTCCTCACCATATGTGTGTGTGTGTGTGTGTGTGTGTGTGTGTGTGTGTGTGTGTGTGTGTACGATTTAATGAAAAACTGGGGACCAGTGGAGTTTGAAGTTTTGAACCCTCGTCATGAGGTATATATTATGAATGATTGCTTTGACTTACCAAACAATCTAGCACTCCAAAATGAAATCATCCAAGCTCGGTGGAGTCTAAGCAGAGTTTGACCATGAAAATGATGAAAACATTCAATTTCAGTCTGACCTCTTTTTTTCTATCACTGACTAATATTTATTATACCTTTTTTCTTCTTTTTCAATATATTGACGCACGAACAGGTCCTGATAAGGACGCGAGGAAACCATAATAAATATTTGTATGCCTACAAAGCCTTATGCTTTTATACAAAACAGAGGTAAATGAATTTTTTAATGCTACATTAACTTCAAATGCCCTGGAACAGATGTTTTTAGATTGAAGCACAATGGGCGAAAATAGAATACACAATTTAAACAAGCCTCCCCTTTTGTGCCTTCAGTTTGCTTATCACCATATTTTATTACGGAAAATTTTAACAGAAATGCTTCAAAAATGTTTTGAATTTTAAACAACTTTTTCAGAGTACAGTTTTATTGTATACATTTCAAGAGCAAATTTACGAAATATTTTTCTTTATCATTTTAAATTTTTTCATGTTTCATTCTTTCCTTAACTCACTATATATATATATTAGGCAGAAAGGAGGGGCCAAGGGCGAGCGCCTGCAAAAATGGCCCCCCCCTATAGAAGGAAAAGGAGAGTCGAAATCAAAGTCGCCGAGTCTGCTAAAAACTCTACCATTTTTTTTTTTTTAATTTTGAAAAGATTGTGTAGTGTGTAAAATGCATGTATGTGTAGTGAAGAATCGAGGAAGAAGTGTGTTTTTGAGAGCATGCTGAGCTGCTCACAGGGTAGATGAGACACGAAAAAGATTAGATAAAGAGGACAATGACAGGAAAAACGGGAGTTCTAGCACTTCCTCTCTCCTGCCTAACGTCCCCCCCCCCCACTCTCCGGAGTACTTCCCTGGTCGACTGGTGTTTACAATCTCCTCCTCCAAAGGAAGCAAAACAGTTATATAATTTTGGATGATTTTTCCAATTGAATGTTTATAAAAACAGAATATTCGTTTTGATGCCCCAATTTATGTAAAACCCTTTACCCTATGAAAGGGGTAAAGGGGTAAATCTTGACGAGATTTAGTGCCAACAGAGAGGAACCCGAAAAACTAGAGAAAACAATAAGAAGACCTCTTTCTTCTCTCTCGCTAACTTACTTCTCAAGAAATTTAGAAAAAAGTGAAATTCAAAATAACTCTAATTTTACTGCATCACTATTTATCTCAGAATAAAATTACGACTGAACACCCTTCATATACATATTCTTGAAGTAAGCTACTAAAATAACTGAACCATCCAATCACGATTGAATACCCTGTTGAATCCTGAGTGGAGGGGGGGGGGAAGAATTATGACACTATAATTTCATTACACAATTAGGGTAGCGCTAAGGAGCATGTATCAGCCTTGAAACTTGTGCCTATCAGCATACGTAGTATTAGGGTTCCGTTGGCGTACTATTGGGGTACTGACCTGCTCTCCTGAGAGCAGGTCAGAGGTTGTTCAGAAGTTAGCCGCACTTTTTTTTTATTTAGGTCTCCTTCTATTTTATCCACACTTCATTC
The DNA here is from genome assembly GCA_023014485.1 of Bathynomus jamesi. Classification (NCBI taxonomy): domain Eukaryota; kingdom Metazoa; phylum Arthropoda; class Malacostraca; order Isopoda; family Cirolanidae; genus Bathynomus; species Bathynomus jamesi. The sequence continues at coordinate 260,981 of JAJOZX010006259.1, read as the reverse complement.
CCAGTAAAAACAAATAAAAAAAATTGAACGACGGTCCTAACTGTGAGACTTGTGTTACCCAACCAATTTTACTCCTTGGGGCCGGTGTTACTAGTTCTCGAATCTTTAATCTTCAATGGGCACTCACTATACGGCTCGTGAGTCAGAGTAAAACAATAAAAAGCAAATTATAAGTGTTATTTTTCAATTAGTCACATTAAGGAGTAAAAAAAAAACCATTGTGAATGAATAGGTATTTATATTTATATCAGTACACAATTATTGAATTTTATTGTCGTTCCTCCTAGGATGCATAAATCGAAGAACTTAGACTCCAGTGGGATCTTCTTAATACAAAACTGTCACACCTTTCTCTCTCAATGTCTCCTCTCGACTCCTTCACCAACATTCCTCTTTTACCCTTCAGAAGAGACTTCGGATTTCCATCTTGCCTCGTGATAGAATATTTCTTTTTTCCTCACGCACCTGGGACTACACATTACACAAGTTTACACATTTTATGTTATGAGTTTTATTAAATTCCTACCTAGTTTATATCACTGAAGTATCCTAAGTAGCCTATTTATCCTTAATAAATTCTAAATTTATAAAAATCTATCGTTTACCGAAAACTACATTATTTCCTCATAATTTAATTGGTCGAAGAGAGGGCTTAACAACGTGTGGTAGCTAGTGTATTCCTCATTAGACAACTCCGTGGTGTGACATCATGTGACCAAAATACTCAATCATAATTGGTTGTGATCTACCTCATTCCAGTGTAGGTACACACGCATTTTGCGCCATTGTACTACGTTCTAGTATAGGGACGTAAGCATTTTGCGCCGTCATGTTATGTTCCAGCGTAGGTATGCATGCATTTTGCGCCATTGTACTCGTACTATTTTCACGTTTTGTATTTATTATTGAATAAGTAGTAATAATACTGATAGTTGTGGATAGCTGAGAAATATCTTATGACACTAGCTAGATCCCTCAGTATAAAGACCATACCGATACGGAACCTCTGCAATTTCTCTGCCCATTTCCAAACTGTTGTATCTTTAGACTTCACTGATTTGAAGTTATAGTAGCAGCAATGAAGTTTGAAAAAAATTTTCACCTTATTTTTAAGGGGATGCGTGATGTTCCTTTCCCCATGACATATTAAAAGTCCAACTATAGATACTACAAGGGAGAGTAACGGAGCTTCCTGCAAGATACTTACCTCGAGACCTAAATAATCACACATATGTAAGGCTTCTTGCCTAGGTATTTTTACAAGTGTTGATATGTTTATTAATACCTTCCTAACTTTAGCTGATTAACACACTCATTATACTCTGGTCAAACTTAGCTTTGCTTCCGTCCGAATTGTTCAGTCTGACGAAGGTCAAACTTGTTGCTTCACCTTAGACGTACAGTTTAACGTGGAATCCGAACCACGACCCACCACGGGCGTCAGAAATTACAAAATCCTCGCCCGGACTCGATTTGACGACCTACCGATCAACAGCCCAGCGTCTTAACCACAAGACTACCGAGGGTACCCATCTATTTATCAACCTATTTTATTGTATGGAAAGATAAACAGCTGGTGAGCTGCGCGCCGCCTGCCATCACTGGGAATCGAAACTGGGCTGGTGGATTCATCATCAGCGATGGTACTCCACCGAGTAAATTTACAAGGCACTGCAAGTCAATTAATTTCGCAGGAGTGAAGGCAAAAATTTACTCCAGTCTTGAGACCTTGAGATCCGTAATTCTCTTCTTGTAATAATTATAATGTTTCTTATAACAATTTCATTTCGAATAATGATTAAATGCGATTAGATACACGTAAGTTAGGCTTCAGTCTATGAAACTATAAAAGTAGAAAAATTAGAGCGACAGTAGTGTAAACGAACATTTTTTATGGGAACCTTCCTTCATACACTGTATATCAGCCGAACTTTAGACTTTTCTCCACGTAGAAATATTGGCAAAATAATGCTATTTTCGCTAGTAATGAAAAAACAAGTTTTACAGTGTCAATAGAACGAACCTGTACAGACTAGCCTACAATTTAGATTACATCATATACACTATAAAAATGTCGCTCATAATAATAATAATAATAATAATAAATATATATTATATATATATACACACACACACAGTATATATATGCGTCTGTGTGTGTATGGCGTTAAACTTAAAAGCAAGCCCCCATTTCTCCATATGGAACTGCCTGTGCGTATATACATACTGTTTCTTTTAAACAAACCGCCATACAGAATTTTCCCTTAAAACTACAATTTTACTCGAGCGCAAACACCATCTCTGCTTCAAGGCTGAATTGTTTCCTTCTGCAAGAACAACATTTTATACTAAATGAGGAGCGTTTCTTTGTTCTAAATGAAAGTGCCTATAACCTGGCACTCCTGTATGCAAATGGCTATTGAACTCATTTTAGCAGTTGTTACAGCTTAATTAGAGAAAAGAAAAAAATGCACTGATATGCAAATAGAACTCGAAAGACGTTTTAAGACAGTTTAAACTTCATCTGAATTCTTTCGTTTTTGAGTCACTCAGTTTTTAATTATTTTTTCTTTTAATCTTTCTATTGTACTTGATTTTGTTTTCTATTTTTATTAGTGTTTCAAATTCTTTTGTTTTTCTTTGGTTGAAGTGAAAAACTTTTTTATGTTTTTGAGACATACTTGGAATGCAAATAAGTCGGGAATTAAAATATTATATATATATATATATAAGCAAAGGACCACACGGAAAAGGAAAAGGAAACACGAAGTCCGAGCGCTTTCGTGTTATATTCACATCTTCAGGGACAAGAAAGAAGTATTTCCTATTTCTTTTGGTCCCTGAAGATGTGAATATATCACGAAAGTGCTCGGACTTCGTGTTTCCTTTTCCTTTTCCCTGTGGTTCTTTGCTTATTAAAACGATCACGTGTTGTTCTGTGATTTTATTGCATATATATATATATATATATATATATATATATATATATATATGGGATTGAACTCAGAATGGTCCCCTGAGGTTCTTTCATGATACACAGACCGTGCATGGAATGAAACAAGGAACTCTTTTGCGAAAATTAAATCCACTATAGTCTAAATAAGTAATGGTAAATGACAAACACTATAGTTTTTTCTTTTTCATGATGTTAGCCTGACGTGGGCAAGGGTCACTCGCAAAGAGGCCCAAAAATATAGCTTTCCTCACCAGCTATCTGCGAAGCAGATAGGATCCAGCTTTGTGACAGATCCTGTCCCAAAGGTGGATCCTATCTGCTTCGCAGATGTTATGTATGTACCTTGAAAAGTGGATGCTCAATTTTGCCAGTTGAAGTTTAAGTTTTGGTTTTTGGCTAAAAATACTGTACAATAGTTACCCCTTTTTCTTTGATGTATTCAATCCGACGCGAATGCAATAAGTCTTGTGCTTATATTGAGGTTCTGGATATAGGTGTAGCTGTAACCCCTAGATCCTGTCCCAAAGCTGGATCCTATCTGCTTCGCAGATAGCTGGTGAGGGAAGCTATATTTTTGGGGCCTCTTTGCGAGTGACCCGTTGCCCACGTCGGGCTAACATCATGAAAAAGAAAAAACTATAGTGTTTGTCATTTACCATTACTAATTCGGACTATAGTGGATTTAATTTTCCCAATACAGTTCCTTGTTCCATGCACGGCCTGTGTGTATTATATACATATATATATATATATATATATGTCGCTTAACTTCGCTGATCTCCGGGAAGCGGTGTTACGACATCGGCCACGACGTAGCCCATATATATATATATATGCCTCGATCCCCAAGTAGCATCAATAGGAAGCCACTTTTTACTCATTAATTCCTTTTGCAAATCGATCGAACTTCCTTGTAGGAAATACTTTTTTGAGGTTAGGTTAGGTTAGGTTATCCTAATCTAACCTAAAACAAATCACTAGTAGCATGAAGGTAGCATGAAGTAGGAGTAATTTGATTTCGAATTTTTCAATTAAAATCCTAACGCGGGTGAAATTCGTAAAAAATAATCATTGTATACGTCAAAATAAAAAAAGAGTGCTTTCTCTAATATTTTTAATAGAATTCCCCACCACTTTAACACAAGCGTAAGTTATTAAAAAACTGAAAATATAACAAATATGATCCGTAGGAGTTCCTAGGTAAAAAAATGAGCATGGATGAAAACTGACGCAAAAGTTGGAGCGAAATGGGCATTCAACAAAACAATTATTATAAGCGATTGCGTTCTGCAAATACAATAAATCTAAAATGATAAATTTTGTTGGGATTGAAGCGAAGTTCTATAAAGGTTCTCCTTAATTAAAGTCAAAGTATTGGTGTTGTCTTAAAAACTGTTCAGAACAGAGTAGAGAACAGAAACCTTTATCTCTTGCGTAGTTAAAGAGTTTGCATCCACTGGAGCCAAAGGGGTAAAGATATTTTAAAATTTAGTGGTGTGACTCGTCGGAAGCCAAAGATTCTTGTGGAAAATCTTAAGAGATTACGTAGGAGAAACTTTGTAAGCAGTGCGTCTGGTGAGATCTGATTACTGCATGTGAATTCCGACCAATGTAGCATATAATGTACATAACTACGCAGCCTAAATCTCTATAATATCTTTCCAACTTCGCATTTAGAATTTAGATTTTAAAACACAAAATCCCTATTCAGGATCCCGAAATATAAGATGCAAGACAAAAAATCAATTCAAAATGCAAATTTAAAATACTGTATTGTTTGTGAAAATACTCTACAATGACGATTAAATTCCAAGAAATTTAGCCTTTAAATTACAGAAATAATTTAGACTGGATTGGTAAGTTTAAAAGAGCATTCGAAAGATGCATCCGGACAGTCTATTTGTTCACATGACTTTCAGCTTTAAGCATTTATGTCATCATCTTGTTGAAAAAATACACTATTTCATCAGACTGCTTATATACAAACATACATATTGTATATTCACAGAGTTTAGGATCTAAAATGCTAAAACAGATTTGAAAGGTAAGGAATGTATAAAATAAGGCGAGTTGAAATACAGTTTCCATAAATGTTCTCCGGGATTTTAACAAGCTATATTTCATGATGTAGAAGAGGTCAGTAATACAATATATTCTGAACTAAAACACAATACCTTAAGTTTTATTAGTAAACCTCTACTAACATCTATACACATCTAATCGATACTCAATTTCAACCCACACCTAGCTCAACTTCTCGAGACGAGACGAGATCGGACGAGCATGCCCATTCGTATGAGCCCCAAAATGCCGGTTTTGACGCCATTCGATTTTTTAGGATCTTTTCGGTTTGACGGCCTGTAATATTTTTTAACATTACTTGTTTTTTATTGTCCAGTTTTAATCGAGGATTTCAAAAATAACATTCATGTTTTAGAGAAACAAATAGTGAGGCAGTTATACATTTTAGTTTAGAGAATATCATATACGCTTTAAGATTCCAAAATCCCTGAAAGTTTTAGGTCAACTGTACACTCATGACGATTGGTTAGGTTAAGTCGTGATATTTTCGTTTGTTTTGACAGTAACTAACGAAAATATCATGACTTAACCTAACCAATCGTCAAGGGCGTACAGGTGACCTAACCGGGCATTTTGTTAACCTAAACTGGACATTCAGTTAACCTAACCAGTTGGTAGAGTCTAGAATTCGACGGTCCGTAGCTATGACTCGCTTTTTCCGCAGTTGTCAAACCAAAAAGATCCCAATACAGTTAAAAATATACGGCTATTCAAAATGATTCATCCGATTTCAACTGAGAATACTTCCGTACCTATCAACTGGGCATACACCACATGAAAGAGGAAATCTCCGAGTTTTACAAGATCACCGCGGAGGCTCCAAAGTCACGCCGTGGCCTAAGCTAGCAACAAACAGTCAGTGTGAAAATGGCGTCCGCACAGCAGAGGCGTTTTGTGTTTGCAGTTTTCGAGCTGTAAATCGGTAGGTCGCCGGATCTTACACCGTGGTGACTTCTTCCTTTGGGGGTACGTTAAGGATACTGTGTACGTGCCACCGTTGCCCACATCTTTGGATGAGCTCCGAACTCGCATTGTTACTGCCGTAGAGTCAGTGACAACAGACATGCTGGAGCGAGTATGGGAGGAATTCGACTATCGTGTCGACGTTGCGTGTAAGTCACATAGAGCATTTATGAGGTGAGAGACAAAATTTGGAGTGTTTTTCTTTTGTTGATGTATCACAAATCACTCTGTATTTGTAACATTAAAAAATATTCTCATTTGAAATCAGGTGGATCATTTTAAATAGCCCTGTATATTTTAAATTTGTTAACCCTTTAAGGACTGAAGGTACAAATTGCTAACGTTTCAAATACAAGCATTCATAACTTAACTCTACAAAAAATTCAGGGCTTAAAGGGTTAAATTGCATATAACTGCCTCACTATTTGTTTCTCTAAAACATGAATGTTATTTTTGAAATCCTCGATTAAAACTGGACAATAAAAAATAAGTAATGTTAAAAAATATTACAGGCCGTCAAACCGAAAAGATCCGTGCTTTATTTAAAAAACATACTGCATTATCTCTTTTACATCATGAAATAAAACTTGTTAAAACTGCAGAAAGTATCAAAATGAAACATATTTACTTGATAATTGATCAGTGTCAAAAGGGCTCCATAACTGAAATAAAAATTAAAAACTAATGTAGTAACTAAGATGCGCATCTAACACATTGTTGGTAAATATAACTTGTGTTCGTAAATTAATTTGAAATCTGATTTTGTGTCAAACCTGCAAAGACAATTTATTTTATTGCATAATATATAGGATAATTCGACACAAATTTACGACCCTTAAACACCATTGTTTTCATTTTTCTTTTCAGATACTTTGGAGCAAGTGTAGTTTACGTCCCCTTCACGCAAAAGGGACACAAACTACACTAGGTCAAAGTTGGGGAACGTAAATTACACTAGAATCTTCAGGAGATATTTTTTAAATGAATTCATCAAATAAAACGTTAAACCTAACGAAATATTGACTTAACCTAACCAATCGTCAATATACTCGTGTGTATATATATATATACACCCCCGCAGAGGGTTCTAAGCTCGTACTCTTGAGTGCTCTTTGTGCTCGTTGTACGTGTTTGTTCCTGGAGGTTTCACGTGCGCTCTCCCGGCCCTAGCACCCAGGATGATGGGGCTTGACCCCTCTAGTCCTTGTCATCCTTGGTCTTTTCTCTTACTTTTTCTTTGTTTTTCCACCGAGATATGCCCTTTAATTAAATAGAGGCGAATCGGTTCTTCCCGAACTTTAAAAAAAAAAAAAAAAATAATATATATATATATATATATATATAGAGAGAGAGAGAGAGACTAGACAAACAAATTCTTTCTTCTACGCCATCTCATCTTCAAACATTCTTAGAAGACACACGTGGTCAAGGAATCAGAAACAATGAAGACGTCTGTTTTTTTCCACAAAAGGCCCGCGAAAGCAAGCCATTAGCAACTATAGGACGCGTAGCCCCGTAGGTGGCGTCTCAGAAATGGCGCGAAAGTTCCACGTCACAGAGGTTATATAAGCGAGATTCCACTGATACACTTCCTCGGTCTTACTATCCTTCTCTTCTCTTTCTTTCTTTCTTTTCTATCTCCCTTCGTGGAGTCAAAAAAAAAAATGGTGTCAATAATCCAGCAGGGTTGAAGCACCTTAAAAACAGAAAAAAACATTCTCACTCGCTCACTCTCACTCACCCACTTCTCGTCTTGGCCGTCACGTCACACTCGCAACCTCCGTCAGCAGCAAGCTCTTCACGCCACTCGCTCTCCGGCCTTCGCCGGAGAGAGGCCTGCTGTTCCTTTAAGTTCCCGATCTATCGTTAAGTAAGACCTTCGAGTCAGCCTACAGAAGCACCGTTGAAACCCAACGCCGTTTGACCTCAGCCGGCCTACGTCCCTCAAGCAACACATCAGCACTGAAGCGAATCAACACTTGAGGCGACGTCCTTCTCATCCGGGTTTCACCCATCCTTCAACACAACTCGATCGACGCTTATCTCGGAACTACAACCACAAGGTCAACCTTCAAGCATATCCTTCATCCCATGAGGTATCTTCAACTATGTCGGTAAGCTCTCTGTGCCACGTTCTTAAGCAATGCTCGCTAAGCCTACAGAGCGTAACGGCAGCGGCGTGATTAGGCTATCTCTAAAGTGATTTTAATACCGTTCAAACTAACTTTCTCTTTGACTGCAGTAGGCCCAGTTCAAGTGTCATTCCAATACCGTATTCGTGTACCATCCTGCTATTGTGTTCATTCATGTAATCCATAAATACTTTGCATCCGTTTATCTATGCGATTTATTTAAGCATTTCATTATTGTCGGCCAAATCCACTTACCGTACCAAACGCACGTGCATTCTTTATATCATTACTAGGCCCATTCGATGTTCCATTTATGCGTAACTCTAGTCTACCTAAATGAAGGCCTAATCCATTTACAGTGTACCAACTTACGCGCATTTCTTCCAGTCATTATTAGGCTGCATCATTTATTCTATGTTCCATTTGCACACCATTAGGCTACCATAACGAGCGTATTACTTGACACTTAAGCTGTATAACCATTCACGTATATGCTAAGATTCAGTCATATTTAGGATACTATAAATGCCGTTATATAATTGTTAATCACCGTAAAAAATTTCATTGCCATGTTATCACTGTGAACAAATAAATGATTTATTTTCTTAATTAAACTCAAACCATAAAGTAATTTTTCTAACCTTAACACACTTTTGAGTATCCAGTTGCTGAATTATCGTATTCACACTTCCTTCACTAATTCCTAATTCCAGTGATAGCTCCTTGTATGTGACGCGCCGATTTGATCGAATGATGCTGTTAGCACGTTGCACAGTGTGAGATGTCACAGCCGATGCCGGACCACCGCTGCGTGGCTCATCATCGAGGCTGGCTCTCCATCTCTCCGATGATTTCACACGTTTAGACCAGCGTCCAACTGTGCTTCGATCAACAACAGCATCTCCGTAAACGTTTTGTAGACGTTTGTGAATATTTCCAACTGTTTCCTTCTCTGCGGTTGAGAACTCGATAACAGCTCTGTTTACGACGCACATCACTGTCAGACGCCATTTTTGAAACTGCGTTAACCATCGGTTTTATACAAGGACGTTTAAATGCGGTTTTATACAAGGAGGGGAGGTTCAAACCCGAAAAATCCGGTTATGTGAAGCGCAGAAAGTTCAAACTTATGGCCCAAAAGACATTTGAGCCCCATGGCCTATTATTTAGCTAAGAAAAAAGGGTGGGGCAAAATATATTGAGTGCCCCTAATATATATATATATATATATATGTAGGATCACCTGAAGATCAGGGCACTCAGCCTTCGTTAGTTAGCCTTATAAGGTTAACTAACGAAAATATCACGACTTAACCTAACCAATCGTTAGGTAAACTGTACGCCCTTGACGATTGGTTAAGTTAAGTCGTGATATTTTCGTTAGTTAGCCTTATAATGCTAACTAAAGAAGGCTGGGGGCCCTGATCTTCAGGTGATCCTATTTATAAATTAACGATTGGTTAGGTTAAGTCGTAATATTTTCGTTAGTTTTAACGTTTTATTTCATTAGGTAGGTATATGCGGACAAAGTTGGGTAACACAAACAACACTAAGATAATGTAGGGGAACGTAAACTACACTAGGTACCACAGGGGGACGTAAACTACACTTGCTCCGATACTTTTAATATGCAGAGTAAGATTTGCATACTATTTCGTATATGCAACATTTTTTAAGCCACTTGAGAGGAGTGGCTTAAACAAAGCATATACAACGCAATGCATATGACATCTAAATATACGACACCAGTGTAATCTATCTTTAGTCACTTTACGATACCATCAACAATACGGTCAAAGAACAAATTAAAACTCCTCTATGCGCAGTAAACGCAATTTAAACGAAATTGCGCAGTAAACAAAATTGCATCCTCCAGTTTTATTTTTGAGAACACCATTAGTCACTCAGGTCAGTAATAAACAAACATTGAGAATATTGATCGTTAGCTAAAAATAGTGATCAGCTACAAACTAGCTGTACAGAAATACAAACACTCGCTTTTTGCAATGACGTCGCCAGCACCAGTGTACCAGATTCCGCGTGCTCTTCACCGCCCCATTTCCAGAAGCCAGTATTAGGAAAAGAGGGCAGCAGTGCATTCATTATTGTACTAATAAAAATTTTCTAATTTTGTTTGTTGTAACCGTTGAAGAAATCTAGTTTTAATTTAAAAAAATTGGTCTTAACAAAAAACCTCAAAAATTTTTTTGTCCCGCAGAATGTGGGACAAAATCTGGCAACCCTACATTAAAAGGTGTAAGTACGTTAACATATACCTACAATTGGAATTTTTTTATATTGACGATCTTGAATATGTACAACCACAGCATGTCTTGTGCAGTGGAGTTTTATTAAATCACTGTTTCAAACGTTCTCCTCTTCGCCGGCACTTAGAAACAAACCAGAGAGATAACATAGCCACACAACTAAACAGCCTCTTCATTCTTAACAATACAGAAGAACATACACACATACCACATCAAGCAGGATACTCAAACTCCTCCCCAGACATAACGTTCTGTTCCCCCTCACTAGCAACACATACACAATGGAGAACAGAAAAACAACTGTCATCAGACCACCTGCCCATCATCATTACAACACATTCTACACTCTGCCCCAACAGCCTTAGGCACACTTACAGAAATTACAAGAAAGCTGATTGGGAACAGTTCAAAATACAGACTGAGGAACAATTCACCACATTAAACAGCACACCCATCATAAACATCGATACAACACTCAAGACATTTAATCAGATTATCAATAATGCAAACAAATACATACCCAAGGGCAACATTAGGAAATACAACCCAAATTACACTAGAGAAATAGCCCACCTCATAAGGCAACGTAACAACCTCAAACATAACACACAAACACCACACACAGAAGCCATAAAGCAGCAGATACAACAGCTCAACACAGAAATAAACACAAACTCAAAGAAAAACAAACAGAAACATTCAGGGAATTCATAACAACACTAAACCACTCCACAGATACATACAGGCTATACAAGACTATAAACAGCATTACCCACTCTAACAGCGGCATTCACACCTCACACGCGGCTATCTGTCGCAGCCAAAATAATATCCCAACATACACACAACAAGCTAACATTCTAGTTAATCACTACGCAAAGATAAGTCACTTAAACAGAGACAACAACCAGAAACACGCAGACAAACAAACAGCCAGACACAAGAAAACCTACAGACTCGACACGACCATTACACCCTTCAATACAGACCAGACCACCAAGATCATCAAAAACATTAAAAATTCGAAGGCTACTGGACCAGACAACATATCTAACATACACCGTAAACACTTGGGCCCACAAGGAATACTAGCTCTCACAAATATCAGCACATATTCATACCAACACTGTATTATTCCTGACATATGGAAACAAGGTAAAATTATTACACTACTCAAACCAAACAAAAATCCAACAGAACCACTTCCTATAGACCCATTACTTTACTATGCACACCTTCCAAAGTAACAGAAAGACTAATCTTACAAATCACCAACCCACACATACCACTATCGCCTACTCAACATGGATTCAGACCTCACCACTCAACCACGACATTACTCACTAACCTGACGCAGCACATCATGGATGGCATCAACTCTAGAAGACCAGCTCAACGTACACTATTAGCAACAATAGACATTAGTAAAGCATTTGATGCTATCCCACGCTTCCCTCTCATAAACAAAATACTCAACACAAACATGCACAATAACACCAAAAGGTGGCTGAGCAACTATCTCTCAGGAAGATACTCACATGTCACATTTAATGGCAAGTCATCCAAAAACAAGCTTTTTCCGAACGGTGTCCCTCAAGGCTCTGTTCTCTCACCAACACTCTTCAACTTATACATGCATGACATTCCAACACCCATAGATAACAAGCTTACCTTATCATCATATGCAGATGATATCACTCTAACATCCACCCACAACAACATCGACACCGCTACAAATAACCTACAAACATACATAAACAGTATACAAGACTGGCTCACACACAATAGACTCAAAGTAGCGCCCACAAAATCAACCATCACCTTGCTTACAAGCAACACAAAAGAACACCAGGTAATTCCACAACTTACACTAAACAACATCAACATTCCACACACTCACAGAACCAAAATACTAGGTGTCACATACAACACATCATTATCTTTTGCAAACCACATTCAGGACATTAAAAACAAATGTACGTCAAGACTTAACACGCTTAGGGTACTAACAGGCACAAACTTTGGACACCAGCAGGAAACAACATCACTCATCTACAAACAATATATTCGCTCAGTTATGGACTATGCTAGCCCATGCTGGGCACTCATTATCTCAACACACACATAAACACCTTACAAACAATACAAAACAACGCACTTCGTATCATTACAGGATGCACTCAAACAACACCAATAGAACACCTGCACACAGAAACAAAAATACTAAAAGTTAGGGAACATTTAAACATGAGGGGAACACAATTCATGGCAGCAGCGACAACTAACCCACAACACCCTTGCCACTACATGTACAATCATGCACCAACACCTCGCACCATTAAGGTAACACCAGAGAGACATTATAACCAAATACTCCATTCCATACCACGCCCCACAGACATCACACAGTACAGAAAACACATACACACACACCTAACCCACAAAGCACTGACACGACTCGGTCCGAATGCGGTCCTAGGTGCGAAGCCGCCGCCCATTAACAGGTCAGAGATCAGCCTGAGCAGATCGGATCGAGTTAACTTAGCACGATTCCGATGTGGACATCACCCCAACTTATGGACATATAAACACAGACTAGACAACTCCATAGACGACACCTGCCACCTGTGCCAAGACACACACAAACAATTGAACACATTATGACGGACTGTACCGCTCTAGCACAACAACGAACACAACACAACATCACGAGTGCGCTGAACCTCTGGTCCACTCCGGAGAGGGCGATCGGTTACCTGCGTGCCGCCGGCTTGCTCGATCAGGGTGGGCTGATCGGCTAAACAACAACAACAACAACAACAAGCATAACAACAAAGCGTCTTGTCTCATTAGCTACAGAGTTGCTAAGGCTGGGAAGGCTCATACAAATATAGAACTTATTCTACCGGCTGCAAAAGACAGTTAATGTAATGGTTGGATAAAAAACATGAACATTTTAGATATACTGCAGTCCCTTATTCAAACAGTACTGTGTCGCGTTGTATTACTGATTTGACAAACAATATTCTTGAACAACTTGTGAGGCTCGTCAAAAGTATTACGCTCTACAACTGGACGAGTTAACGGACGTAGCAGGCTTGGTGCAGTTGATGTCTTACGCGCGCTTTGACCATGGAAGTTCCGTGAATGAAGACAAACTTTTTGTCGACCCCTGACCACTCACACAGGCGTAGAAGACATTTTTAGAATGCAAGACATCTTCGTGAGTAAGAATGTCATTGACTAGACAAGTTATGTAGGCATTTGTACTGATGGGACCAAGGCATTAATGTAATAATGCAATAATACTGGACGTTGCAAAGATGCAAAAGTGGTACTGAAGCATCCACAGAGAGGAACTAGCCCGCGAACATATGCCTGATGATCTGAAGATCGTACTTAACGAGGCCGTGAAGAGTGTTAATTTTAAAAAGGCTTGATTATTGAATTCAAGAACCCTTTCAATTCTTTGTGATTAGATGGGAAGCAAGAATTAGTTTTATTTTACATTCGCTGCCTGTCCATGGACAAAGTCCTAATTCGTCTTTATGATCTTCACTCTGAGGTACAGCTATTTTTTTTAGAGATTACCCGTTCTCGCTCCTTCGAGCCATGAAGACAGTACCTGGCTCCAACGGTGAATGCATTTGTCGGACATCTTTTGTCGACTCAACGACCTTAGCCTTAAACCACAAGGCCCGACTGCAACCATCTTCCATGCGCAGGATAAGACTAAGGCAATGATTGAAAAGTACAACTTTGGAGACGCTGTTTAGAAGAGAGTATTGAGTATTTCTCAACATTTCACGATTTATCTGCGGCTTGATCATGATGTGACAATGAACATCAAAGGACACTTGAGATAATTGAGTTTTCAGTTACGTGAATACGTCCCAAAAATATACGAGTCAACTCCTGAATTCGGAACCCATTCGAGTTTTTGGGAAGTATTCTATTGAGTAGTTTGTCAGTAAAAGAACAGGAGGCGCTCCAAGGCATCTCTGTTGACGGTTACCTCAAGTTAGAGTTTAAGCAAACACGTCTGCCCAATTTTGGGTAATGAGATTTATTGAGTATCCAGAACTTGCAAAGAAACTTCATAAATTCCTGATGCCATTTTTGGCAAAGTACATTTGCAAGAGAGGATTTTCGACAATGGTTACTATCAAGAGCAAATATCGCCAAAGGCTGATTGATATGGAAAGCGACTTGCAACTTAATCTTTCACCAGTGGTCCCCAACATTGCAGAACTCTGCGAAAAAGCAGGGTCACCGATCTCATTGAATATAATGTGTAAACAGTGTAAACTATTATTTTTAGGAATAAAATTGTAAAAGACCATCGTGCGTTTTTTTAAATTGTTTAGTTTCACTAATATTTTTGAGGGGTGCGTGGGGAATTCCAATTTCTTCAAGGGGTACTTGGTCTCAAGAGTTTGGAAATCGCCGCCCTATAGGAAACCCTTGGTTGACAATTCTAATCGGTTTCATTTCTGAGTTTTTACACTGACCTTTACATACCTTACCGTGGAGCCCACTTTAGGAACTACTAGTGTATACCAACTCAATGTACGTTCATCTGATAATGGAACACGCAGAATAATGAAATATCAGTAGTACTTGTAGTGTTTCATTGTGAAATTTACGTCATCGCAGAAGAGTACTACCATGTCTTTATATCTAATGACTTTTTACTTTACAAATTTCAAAACCGCCCTAATTTTCTTAATTTTATTTTGCTGTTTATAAAAGTCAATCACTTAATTATTTTATTTTATTTCAGTGAAGAAATAAACCGGCAATTACCCCAACAAAATTCGGTGCACGCGTGTGTAGTAGCAGTGTTTCCACTATTACGCTTGTCAACAAAGTTTTTGTCACAGAGATATTTTTACTTGAACTATATGTAATTTTTTACGCTGATTACAGAAATGAAAACAGATTTTTTCCATCACCCTCAGTTTTAGAGTGACATACGAATTTACATTATTTATGATTTGAGTCAGAATAGGAAGTGGGTGGGGTCTGCCCTTTATAAGTTGCTGCATGTCACTGTTGACGTTCATTTGTCAGTTACTCACTTAATTTCGCTCAGTGACCATTTTAGGTGAGTTCAATATGCATTTTCTACTTTGATATTACTATTACGTCTATAAATTAGTTAAAATTTCATTTTCGATTCACCAATATTGGTGGATGATAGACAAATTTTGAGGTCATTTTTAAACTCAGCGGTAAAAAACCTATAAGATCCACCCAAATGTGACAAAAAAATGTGACAAAAAATGTGACAAAAAAAAAGTTATTTTTTGTCATCCAGTGAATAGTTACAACCGCAGTTTCTTTCTGAGGTTTATATATTTCAGTATGGAGCTTTTCATAAAAAATGGTCCTTTTTACACGTTCGCACGTTAATTAACAAATGAGTCATATGTATAACAACAGTACATGAAGTGAACGTGTTAGAATTAAAAAGATAAGATGTTTAAAACGATAATACACTAAATGAAACTAACTACATGCAAAACTTAAAAAAAAAATAACAAAAACATTTAAAAAGAAACTGAAAATATTAAATTAAATTAAACTTCACAATTAAATTTTTAAGGAAAATGTTGACCAGTAAAAAATATTTATTTAGATTTTTAAATTGATCGAACGTGGATATAGGAAGTACAGAGAGAGAGAGAGAGAGAGAGAGAGAGAGAGACTGGAGCGTTATTTGATCATATTTCATCAAAGTTTAAACTTAGGAATCTCAAAAGAACTGTTATAGTTTACACAATAAATTTGAGTTTCGGTTAACTTTATATATATATATATATAATATATATATATATATATATATATAGTGGTGCTCATAAGTATTCATACAGAGAAATATTTCAGTTATATTCATCCATATCTTTTGTACCATCCATAAGATAGTTATGAAAACTTTACCGTTCATTTGGAAAAATTAAACAAATAAAAAATGAGTTTAACTCCAGCATATAATGTAAGACATTAAAGAATTTGAGGAAAATAAAAGCAAAAGTTAAAGTGCAAAAGTTTTTGTACATTTACTTGCAAAATTATTTAATACTTCGTGTGACCATCCTTTGCTTGAATGAATTCAATGATTCGTTTTGGGTATTTTTCCATAAGGTTCCGACATCTCTCAGTAAAAATTTTAGCTCATTCTTCTAAAGAAAATTGTTGCAATTCATTCAGCTTCGAAGGAATTCTCTTGCAGACAGCTTTTATCAAATCAAACCATAAATTCTTGATTAAATTGACATCTGAGCTTTGGGCCACTCGAGAAGCTTGAATTTTTTTTATTGAAGCCATTTCATGGTGGTCTTACTTTTATGGTTTGGGTCATTATCTTGTTGCAGTACCCAATTGCGACCCATTCGCAACTCCCGAACTGAAGCCAATACATTTTCTTTTAAAATTTCCTGATATTTCTTCGAATTCATGATTCCATTGATTACAAACTTTCCTGGACCAGAAACACTAAAGTATCCTCAAAGAAGCAAATTACCACCACCATGTTTAACTGTAGGAAAGATGTTTTTTCCTCGCTCGAATTCAGTATTTGATTTTCTCCAAATTTGTTTTTCCGAATAATTCAATTTTGGTCTCGTCTGTCAAGAGAACTTTCTCCCAGAATGTAAATCCATCATTTTGATGATCTTTGGCGTATTTTAAACGAGCTTCTTTGTGCGCTTTACGTAACAGAGTTTTTCTTTGTGCAACTCTTCTACGCAGACTATTCTTTCTCAATATACGACGCACAGTATAGGGATGGATATCGATCTTAGTCTTAATGTTTGGCAAATACCATCCGCACTCACTCGTGGATTCGCAGCAGTCATTTTTTCAATCCGACGAGCTTTACGTTCTGAACTCTTGCAAGGTCGTCCACACCTCAGTAGAGTTTTGATTGTTCCAAAGCCTTCCCATTTCCTTATAACTTCAGCAACCATCGCAAACGGAATTCGAAGTTCTCCTATCTTCCTATAACTCTTTCCAGACTCGTGTGCAGCAATAACAGATCTCTTAAGATCTGTAGACAGCTCTTTACCACGACGACCCACTGCTTACTAATGGCTTGTACATTCATCCGTTTTCCATGAAGATTCACCGAGAAAACTCTAGAATTCAGAATTGCCAACAGTCTCTAATCAATAAACAACCAACTACTGATACAAATTTTAAATTTTTCAAGTCTAAGGTGTACACACAAAATATTAAACAATTTTATAAATGTACGAAAAATTTTGCATTTCACCTTTTTATATTTTCCTCAAATTCTTTGATATTTTACACTATAACCTATGTTGGGATTAAACTAATTTTTTTATGTTGAATTTTTCCCAAACGAACGGTAAATTTTTCTTAACTATCCTATGCATAGTACAAAAGATAAGGACGAATTTAACTGAAATATATCTGTGTACGAATACTTATGAGAGCCACTATATATATATATATATATATATATATATATATATATATATATATATATATATATATATATATATATACACAGACCATGCATGGAACAAGGAACTCTTCTGGGATAATTAAATCCACTATAATCCGAATAAGTAATGGTAAATGACAAATACCATAGTTTTTCTTTTTCATGATGCTAGCCCGACGTTGGCAACGGGTCACTCGCAAAGAGGTCCCATAAATATAGCTTCCCTCACCAGCTATCTGCAAAGCAGACAGGATCCAGCTTTGGGACATGGATCTAGGGTTTAAAGCAGCCTAGCCCTGCTACATTTAGAACCTCAATATAAGCAAAAGACTCGTGTCTTCACGTCAGATTGAATACATCAAAGAAAAAGGGTAACTATTATATTTTAGCCAAAAACCAAAACTTAAACCTCAACTGGCAGAATTGAGCGTCCACTTTTCAAAGCACATAACATGTCCGTTTCAAGATGGGAATGAACTCAGAATGGTCCCCTGAGTTTTTTATGTTACACACAGACCGTGCATGGATTTAATTATCCCAGAAGAGTTCCTTGTTCCATGCACGGTCTGTGTGTAACATAAAAAACTCAGGGAACCATTCTGAGTTCATTCCCATCTTGAAACGGACATGTTATGTGCCTTGAAAAGTGGACGCTCAATTCTGCCAGTTGAGGTTTAAGTTTTGGTTTTTTGCTAAAATATAATAGTTACCCTTTTTCTTTGATGTATTCAATCTGACGTGAAGAGAGCGAGTCTTTTGCTTATATTGAGGTTCTAAATGTAGCAGGGCTAGGCTGCTTTAAACCCTAGATCCATGTCCCAAAGCTGGATCCTGTCTGCTTTGCAGATAGCTGGTGAGGGAAGCTATATTTATGGGACCTCTTTGCGAGTGACCCGTTGCCCACGTCGGGCTAGCCTCATGAAAAAGAAAAACTATGGTATTTGTCATTTACCATTACTTATTCGGACTATAGTGGATTTAATTATCCCAGAAGAGTTCCTTGTTCCATGCACGGTCTGTGTGTAACATAAAAAACTCAGGGGACCATTCTGAGTTCATTCCCATATAATATATATATATACACACACACACACACACAATTATATATATATATATATATATATATATATATATATATATATATATATATATATATGGAGAGAGAGAGAGAGAGAGAGAGAGAGAGAGAGAGAGAGATTGTAATGAAAAATTGCTGAAATAAAAAATTAATTACGGTACAGTTCGAACATAGTATGTACAGTATGAGTGTAATGCAAAAATAAATTTGAAAGGGCTCGAAGTATCTTGAAATTGCGAGCTCTGATTAGCAGCACTAACAATTTGTTGATCTGAAAAAGACAAAAACTTCTTGTTGAGATCAAACAAAATATTACGTTGCTTTAACCTAATCAAGGTCATTTGTGAAGGGAGTTTCCATCCGCCATCTGTTGTTCAAATATACCTTAAATTGTAATTATGTAAATTTTTCATTATCATAAATGGAAAACACGTATTTGCGAGCAAAAGTGATTTATTTTCAAACAGATGGTGTGAATTTTCATATCTCTTGGTTATGATACTTGATAATACTATGTTTTCGTTACTCGACTAACGATAATTCATTGGTATGACATTTTATTGACAACTTTTGGATCACCTGAAGATCAGAACTCCCAACCTTCTTTAGTTAGCCTTATAAGGCTAACTAACGAAAATATCACGACCTAACCTAACCAATCGTTAGGTCAACTATACGCCCTTGACGGGTAGGTTAGGTCGTGATATTTTCGTTAATTAGCCTTATAAAGCTAAATAAAGAAGGCTGGGGGCACTGATCTTCAGGTGATCCCAACTTTTAAAGGTTCGATTAAACTGTTAACATAACCTAGGTTAAGCTATGCTTAGAGTTAGGTCATGTTGGGCGAAATGTCTATATATTCTTTATTATAACAATTACATAGAACAGCATGAAATGTCGCGCAAAATAACTAATTGAGCCTTTATTTAATAAGTTAATAGGAAAGATTTTATAAAGAAATTTAAATATATTGTAATTTATCAGTAAAATTAGTAACTATATTTTCGTAATGGTGAACTAACATGAGGCGAACAAAATAGGTTTGACCTGCTTTAATTCCGACACCCACTGCCTTAATAAATAACAGTATCAAGGAAAACATCCAAGAAGAGGTAGGTGCAGTGAAGCGTATCAGTTAAGATTAACTCCAGAAACACCTGTGGAGATAATGGAAAGTTTCGATAATGTTGTATTGTGGTTGTTGAAGGGGTTGGGGGTAGGGAATTGCATGAAAGTTTTGATTTTGAATGAATATGAGTCGAGCATTCCCACTGCAATATATCCCAAACTTAGTTAAACTTTGGTTTGTTTTAACTGTCTAGTCTTGTTTGTTCGTTGTTCAGTGATTTCATTGGCGTTTTAACACTTCATCCCTTCCTGGTCTTCAGTTTGGTAATGTCAAGAAAATTTTTTTTTCTGAGCCATCTGTCAAATCTGGTTTCCCATTGAAGCCTTTTGCTGCAGTGGAACTAAATATGATCAGTCCGAAATATGACGTAAGCCGCCCGTATGCCACTATAGTGTCGAATGGGTTAATACTAAAATATTTGTAAATGAAGTAGAAATAAAACGTGTACCTCCTGATAAATGTTTTTGGAACGCTTCTGTCTCTTTTCTCTCGAAAACGGAGCAATAAAACATTCAAGGAGACACTAAAACATGAAATAAATAATCCAAGTGTTTCCACGGAGATGGAATTTTCAAAGAACGCGTCATTTGATAAGGAACTCCGCCAAACAATGGGTAGTAGAAATTCTCTACAAAATTAATTTTAAACTTCCATGATGTTTTACAATGAAAACGATGACCCAAATCCTCCTATATACCCTTAACACCTCTCTCCACCACAGCAGTACCCCTTCATATGACCGAGTACAAATTCTTTCAAAATTCAAAATAACTTTACTTCATGATGCGTTCTTTAATACAAGAACCCTCGATCTTTACACTACAACATTATTATATTCTGTTAAATAATTTGTACTTTTTCAGTAATCAAATAAACAGATAATAACTATCTGTTTTGTTTTTAATAAGAGCACAGTAAAGCCTAAATCTTAAGGGCCAAATAAAATAAAATAAATAGTCCAGCCTTCACAATTATTTATATTATTGTAAATTATAAAACCAATGTATTTATTTTATTATTAATAAAGGTTATTCAAGTCAATTAAAAAAATGCATACATGCATACAGACATACATACATACCAGGATAATTGCCTCTTATTCGTGATAAAAACACCTTCTCAATATGGTCTCTTTAAGCTTAATTTCTTACAAAAGATTAAAAATCTCTCAGGAACTCCTCAAAATTCTAAAAAATCTAAAAGAAAATTCCTTCTTTATATGAGCATACGATTTTTCTATTCCTTGACTGGCCAATAAATCCGAACTACATATAATAGTGCTCGCACATTTGAATATATATTACCTCGTGGCACAAAAATTATTTAAAAAAAATTCCTTTATCCATACACTGTAAAGGAAATATTCTTTACACGAAAAAAAAAATTACAGAAAATAAAGCCCTTTGAATTCATTAAATGCTTAGAAATTATGCACAACCACACAATGGAGATCTGAAATTAAATATGGACAAATTAATATGCCATTTCAAGAGAGTAAAATAATAATAGAAAAGAAAAAAACAATGCAGTGCTTGCTTGATGCAGGCATTTCTATTTATTCAGCAAGAAAAATGAAATGAAAATTAATTAAGAGTTCATATACAGTATATATATATATATATATATTATATATATATATATGAGTTATATGGGATGATGACGATGATGTTTGTCTGTTTGTTTATACACGTTTAAACGGCTACGGTAATCTGCACCAAATTTAGTATACATATTAAAGGGAGAACCAGAGAAGGTTTTAGTAACACCCACCCACCCACCTTTTCCAATCCCCCCGAGGGAGTTCTCCAAACGGCTAAGGTTATCTGCAATAAATTTAGCATATACATTAAGGGAAAACCAGCGAAGGTTTTAGGAACACACTCGCCCCTCCCAGTCCTTCACTTCTGGGGAGTTGGCTGTGCTTGGTAAAGCGGCACTCTTTTATATATGGTGCGATTTATGGCACAGAATGATTCCATTGATTTTTCATCACTATCACTAGCATGGTGAGCATTGCTGCACACGTTGATAATAGTTAGAAGCGGGTGAATAGAATAATTCACGCAATATTCGGCAATATGAGCACGAACACAGGACGCCTGCGAACAGCAACGCGAGTCTTAAGGTACTGGCGGGATGTTTGTGTCGTGTCCCTCGCGGCGCGTGGAGCGGGTGGCCAATCAGAAAGCAGAGCGGCGTGGCTGCCATGTTTTCATTGGCTCCTCGCGCTCCTCCTGCTGTTCCCGCCACCCAGAGACTAAGCGTCCCACCCACCCCCATCCCCATCACCTCCCACCAGTTGAACGGGATACTGGGGCCTTAAGACGCGCATCACATCTGGACGGCAGAGCCCAGCTGGCGATAGAGGTGAAAAAAGTAGTTCGCTTCATAAGGTTTTCAACCATACTTCTAGTGTCGTAAGGTCATTATAACCCAAACCACGCGATAGAGGAAGGGTGAAAATAGTAATATCCATCAAAAACACGTTTTCGCCTGTGGTGACGCTTAGGTACCTTAAGACGCGCGACTCCTCAATTATATCTGTGTCTCGTTGGACTTGTAATTCTTGACCACCCGTGGTGGGTCGTGGTTCGCATTCCACGTTAAACTGTAGGTCGAAGGTGGAGCTACAAGTTTGACTTGACCTTCGTTAGAATGAGCAATTCGGGCGGAAGCAAAACCAAGGTTAACCAAGGTTATATACAGCCAGCATCTGTGTGTGTGTGTGTGTGTGTGTGTGTGTGTGTGTGTGTGTGTGTGTGTGTGTTCTGGAATCAGGAGTGGACGTGTTTGTAAAATGATTCCTTTTCCATTTATTTTAATAAAAATATCATAAATAAAAACAAAAACCATTTATCAATCCAAAGAAAGGTCTATACAGATAGAGAATTATATATATAAAGAGAGAGAGAGAGAGAGAGAGAGAGAGAGAGTATATATAAAAAATGTGTTCAATATTGACCGAATAACAAGATGAATACCATTTTATATTGAAGGAAAATTACATTGACAAGAAAATTTGAGTTATTTCAGTTATGAAGCATGAGTGTGTAGTTGTGAGTAAAAGACCAGGAAATGAACATGAAAATTGCTTGAAAATATTGTTGGCTAACTTCCCCAAAATTCCTCCTACATTTTCGTCGATGTTCATTGAAGTTACATTAGCTCCTACGTGTGATGCCTTTTATTTTTTTCAAATTTTTAATCACTTAGGCTTGCGTAAAGGTAGGGAGGAGTTCCATGAAGAAGTTTAGAAAATGCCCTTTTTTACCGAAAGTAATGAATTATGTTTAGAATTTTACTCGCGTTAGAATTTTAATTAAAAATTCGAAATTAAATTATTACTATTTTATCCTACTTCAGGATTTTACACATCCAGTTTTTTGTTTTATTATATTTTATTTTAGGCTGGTTAGGTTAGGTTAACCTAACCTAAACTGAAACAAAAAAATCTACAATAAAGTAGTAGCTATTTCCCGTGTAGAAGGAC
This sequence comes from Bathynomus jamesi, assembly GCA_023014485.1. Lineage (NCBI taxonomy): Eukaryota > Metazoa > Arthropoda > Malacostraca > Isopoda > Cirolanidae > Bathynomus > Bathynomus jamesi. The sequence continues at coordinate 237,413 of JAJOZX010006259.1, read as the reverse complement.
AGCGAAACAAAAGATAACACCGAATAGGATCGAACTTAACTTTTAGCAATACTGTGTATAGATTACTTTAGTTACCTCACTTGGCTTCTTAGGATTGACCTGCGTTCGACCCCTTCTGCAACATCGCGCCTTATTTGGTGGATCTGATGGAGGAGGAAATTGCTTTCTACTCTCATCCTGCCCTTATAGCCAACAAGTTTAAAATGGAATTCGTCACTAAATATTATCCGAAAAAATTAAGCAGAAACTGTACCTGCCCCAAAAATAGAGTCGAAAAACATGGATGAAGTTGTCTTTAATTCCATACAAAAGCCCGGTTTACTCGTTTTTTTTTTTTTATTAAATTGTATAGATATTATTTAGAATGTTTCGTGTGTAATTTAAATGGAGACGAAACCCTTGCTCAGTATGACTGCTAATAATTTTGAGAATATTGTTAAGAACTTTGGAACAATGCAAATCATTCAACGGCGTTATTATATAAATATACGTTGGTACTTTGTTTTTACTTTTTCCAGCCTAAAACTAAACTTTTGATGCTCTTTGCTCAAAGAAAGATTTTAGCACTTATCAGAACAGTTACAAGACCCTTTTATAGAAGTAAAGATAATTCATGCATTTTTCATCAAGTCTTCTGATTGTTCCGACTGATATATTAATACCACTGTTTTTTCAGATTGTCACTAAATACCAGTGTCCCTAAAATCTTTTATTCATATTTCCAGTAGTTAAGTGTAATATCTTGCAGCTGTCATCTTTTTCTCCCATCTTTCCCATTCAGCTGAAGTGCAATTGTTAATAACTGTAGCAATTGTTCCTTTAGGTTATTAGATGCCTTTTGAGTTGATTTCCATGTCTGATTATGCAAAGCAATTACTTTATAAGCTTTGGGAGTGTCTCTGTTAGTCATATTGAAAATCAATAGAACTGATGGATATATATATATTTATATATATATATATATATATATATATATATATATATATATATATATACCTACACAGGGTGTCCCATAAGACCGGCATCATAGGAGAAATTCATATTTTTGTATTTCTACAAACCATAATTAATGCTCGGGATGCCAATTTCCCGTCCACCATTCTGTTCAGTGACAAGGCTGTTTTTTATGGAAATGGTGAGATAAATCGACAAAACACCCGCTACTGGTCTCAAAACAACCCTCACTGGTATACCTCTTCAAAGGAACAAGGTGCATCTCGGGTGATGGTATGGTGTGGCATTTGGAAGGATCGCATCATAGGCCCCCTCTTTTTCGATGAACATGTCACTGGAGGCACCTACCTACGTATACTCAAGGAAGAAGCATTTCCCAGTGTCTTGAACGAAGAAGGAAATTTCCCAACATGGATCCAGCAAGACGGCGCTCCTGCACATTACAGCACCCAAGTAAGGGAATACCTGTACCAACAATTCCCTAGTCATTGGATAGGACGTCGAGGGCCTGTGGAATGGCCAGCTAGAAACTCGGATCTCACGCCACTAGATTTTTATCTCTGGGGCCACTTGAAAGCGTTGGTATACGCAGAGAAAATTAGGAGTGTTGAACATTTGAGGCAGCGCATTATTGGGGCATGTAACACCATTACTCCTGACATCATTCACCGTGTGCTTGCTGACTGGGTATCACGTCTGAATTTGTGTATTGAAAACAATGGTGGACATATTGAGCACGTTCTGTAAATAAAAGTTTTTGTTTTGCCTTTTTCTATTATTCTTCCTATGATGCCGGACTTATGGGACACCCTGTATATATATCACCAAGGCAGATGCTCCAAGATGATGTTTAAATAGAGTTTTTCCATCCACTATTGTTCCACGGACAGCATCGTGATAAGAATTTCTGACATATAAACACCAAATTTATCAAACAATACAATAGCCGAGTTGGGGGTTTTCAGCGCAAATAATATATGTCCCTTTTACAAGAAAATATGAAGCCTTTATCATCATCATAGACACGTGTTTTCTAAGTGACCAAACTGGCAGAAAATAAAAATGTGGAAGATATCTTAACCATTTTTATTTTCTGCCAGTTTGGTACAGCACACACACAATACATAAATGTTTTGTAAACAGCATGTGACCATATAAGCAAATACGCAGCTTACTCGTAAGAGTCAAGAATTCTTCTACAGTAAATTCATTTTTCGCAGAAAACCGAATGGTATTGTTCAGGGAATAATCAAAGGGTTCTTAGGACAACAAACTCATTTCAAACAAGCCGGTGTTTTGGATCTCAAATCTTAACTCAATATTTGTTCTACGATAGGAGCTTTATGCCCATCATAGAAAAATGAAATTTGTCTCACGTAATGGGGACCGCGATTCGCGGCAGACAGCACGCCAAGACTTCTTGGCTTCAGCCAATCACGACACTGCGCCCGGACCTCGGTTGGGAACCAAGCAAGCCTACCGCTAAATCCCGCCCAAATTCATGCCCAGACTTAATGGAGTTAGCCAATCACGACACTGCGGGACGAGCCCAGGGCCTCGGTTGGTCGAAAATGCATGCCTAAGCTCTAATCCTCACCCAAATTTCACCGCTAGCCAATAGGAAGCTAAGGTTCGCTCTTGTGGGCTGGCCACATGTCCCCTTATAAAGCGCGAATCACGATGCAGAGCATCAGTTTCTCCAGCTAGTGATTTACACAACAGCAATGAGTCAGCGGTCTTTGTACACGCGAGTCCGAATATGCCCAAGCAGCACTGCACATCTTCAACGCTGCAGACCGGGGGGATCTCCTATCAACACAGCTTGTTACAGAAAATTGCGATGCATCGGAAGATTCAACAGGCAATTCAATTGAGATGTAAGTGATTATATTCTCCGTTTCAATCAGTGCTAATTACCATATAAATAGCGTTTTGAAAATTATTTTAAATATATGGTATGGCTTTAGTAATATTTTTCTCGATAATTAAAGATGAATTTTTCTCGTTTATAATTGGGAATCTAATTTCCTTTTGTTCCGAATTTTTCTTCAGCGTAAAAATGAATCCATTGTGCTTTTCCATTGTTCCCCGTCATATATATATATATATATATATATATATATATATATATATATATATGGTGGTGCTTAATTTTTCTCGATAATGCACCACCGCAGTAGGAAATCACCAAATTGCAATAAATGCGTTTTGAAAAACATTTTTAAAATATTGTCTGACCGTAATAAAGCGAACTGAAGTGCTATCTGCCCAGAGGACGGTCTATATATATATATATATATATATATATATATATGTTCCTCTGTGTGTATTTTGGGTGAAAAACAATAGGTTTTTATTTATTGTCCACTCTCATTAGAAATATTAAAAACTATTAAGAATTGCATGCGGGATCGAGACCCGTTGTCGGCAGACGATGTCTTAGCACTCGGAAACTGTCAGGATATCTACTTATGGTTACAATTTGCTGTTAGTCTAACCTAGCTTTATTCTGAATTTTCTACAACGTAAAAAAGCCTAACATAGCTTTATTTTAATTATAAAAAGCCGTAATAATGCGAAGTGAACTGCAATCTGTCCAGAGGGTAGGGCTCTCTCTCTCTCTCTCTCTCTCTCTCTCTCTCTCTCTCTCTCTATATATATATATATATATATATATATATATTATATGCTCCTCTGTGTGTATTTTGGACGAAGTACAATAGGTTTTTACTTATTGTCTCACTCTCATTAGAAATATTAAAAACTTTTAAGAATTATCTGCTTTTAAATACGTGGTATTTTCTCTTATTGTATCTCTTTATTTTCACGTAATATTATAGGATCGGGGCGGAACTTGATCGTGCTATTACCACTTTTGATGAAAGGGGAATAAATGCTATGGATGCTCTCTCCGAACAGCCTTCCAGAAGTCGCGGTACTGAATCACAGTCGGTCAAGCGAGATTGCAGACGAGCTAATGTAAGTGTTTTTATGTTATATACTATGTTTTTGGAATCGTGAACAATAAGATTGGGTAGGCTAGGATATATATATATATACACACAGTGTGTCCGTAAAGTCATGGTGGGATTTTAAATAGCTATATTATTGCAACGAAACATGATAATGAGATGAAAAAAAGGCAAATTGAAGAACAACTCTAAAAGAATAACTTTATTTAACGTAGTTCGATATGGGCTCCTCTGGTAGCCCTGCAGACATCTAGGCGGTGATTCAATTCCAGCCACACACGCCCAAGGACATCAGGAGTGACGGATGCGATAGCTTCCGTGATTCGCTCGTGCAAGTGATGAATATCCCTAATGGGTACACTGTACACGCTTTGCTTGACGTAACCCCACAAATAAAAGTCCAAAGGTGTCAGGTCCGGAGAGCGTGGAGGCCATGGCTTCCATCCTCCTCTTCCTATCCATCTCTGTGGAAATTTTTCATTAAGGAATTCTCGAACAACGTTGGCATAGTGCGGAGGAGCACCATCTTGCTGAAAGATGACATTATTGTCAATAAATTGGGGTTCTGCAAAATGTTCCAACATAGCGAGGTAGTTGTGTGACGTCACAGTGGGTTCCGCGAAGAAAAATGGGCCAATCACTCGATCTCGTGCTAGAGCACACCACACATTAACTTTCGGGCTATTACGCTCATGTTCAACATAGGCATGTGGACAGCCTAGACTAACTACGAGATAAAGGTTAAGCTTAGCCTAGACTAACTACAAGATACAACTTTGAGAGTTGTTCTTAAATTTGGCATTGTTTCATCTCATTATCATGTTTCGTTGCAATAATATAGCTATTTAAAATCCCACCATGACTTTACGGACACACTGTATATGGTGGACGATTTAACCGCATCCAATTTCATGACATTTATTTAAATTACAGGACCGAAACGGGGCTAGAACATATTATAGCAACTTTTGACGAAAGGGTGATAAATGAAGTGGTAGCCACCCCGCTTAGCCTACCCAGCGATCCAGAAGTCGTGGTACTGGCGCACTTCCGGTCAAGCGAATGCGAGGTCATCGAGGAGATTATGTAAGTATTTTTTGAGGATAAGAACAAAACGTGATACATTTCTATTTATTAAACAGTAGAAAACATGTACAAAAACGGTAACAGCATCCGCATAATTCTTAATGGATACAAATGTGTATATATAGGTTTGCACAATATACCTTTACACATTACAGGGGTTACTAACATATGGAAACCTTTTTTTTTATCTGTCTGCATACATATTTATCATTCATATTTGTGTCGCATAAATCGAATAATTTTTAAAAATTCATAAATCCCTTCCCACGTGACATATGCATGAGAAACAACATACAATACATTCCACATGTTTCAGTATAATGTCCTTGGAAACGATATGGATTCCAAATAATCTCTGGTACATCTAGTTGCGCTATGAACTTCACAATTGCCGAGTCATTCCACGGTGGAAATTCGAGTGAATCGAAATAGTACATTCTTTCCTTAGTTTTAAAATAGATTGCAAACCAATGAATCCCCTTACCCCCCACAATGTCGGTGTTAACGATAACCCCGTACCAGTTTCTCGAACTAGCCAGCTTCAATATTTCATTCTTCGCGAACACTCCGATAAATTTGAGCGCGCGAAACAGTCACTTTTCATACTCTCTGGAGTGTATTCGCGTCCATTTTAAAAATCTGTGGTGACGTTCTAAATCTATCTACTTCTATTGGGCTTGCGACTCGAGGTATACTAGTACACTAATAGGAGCGTCTATAGGTTTGGCAAACTCCAGCCTCACTGAGATGGTACCGCTCTGTTGGGGGTTTAAATGCGTATTTACGCCAGCAGTTAAGTCAGGCGTAATGTCAAATGAGTAGATGTTAAATTCTTCAACAAATTCTTTCTGTGTTATGCCGAAACCAAGTTCATCACACGCACCTGTATTATGAGCCAAAGTACTATAAGCTCTCGCGCAGAGCGGGAAACTGCATCTGTTGAGTAATCCATATCCATTACCCCACCCAGGGCGATGCCATTTACGTATAGAGTAATATTTTTAAGGCCGAAATTCTCGAATTTTAAGGCACTCTTTTTATAATTTCCATTCGTCGAGGCGTGGTCTTGCATTCCAATTAAAATCCTTTTAGGTAGGACTCCAAGAGCAATGTTTTCTAGCTGTTTCGATGCCAGCCCTGCGGGAATCGTGTACAGCTTGATCTGTACCCTGTTAATTGGATATTTCACTGTGGCATGTACCAAATCTTTCTCAATTTCTATTTGCTTCGGGGAGCTTAATTTCACTCGGCGTATACGCAAATACGTTTCCATGATGTGTATCACAACAGGTTTCGCGCCTTCTTCTTGGTCTGTCCCCAGATTTATGCAGATCTCAGGGTTCGTGCGGGTAAGCTTCAATTTCATATCTACCCCGTTCATAAGCAACTTCTCCTGGAAAGTAAAGTCTGTATGCAGACGTCCAAAACATTCATATATCTTTTTTTAGAATTTTTAAATTTATCCTTTATTCCATTTTCATCTTTAGTGTGGTAATACCCTCGGCGGATAAAAAGGTGTCCTTCGCTTCTTTTGAAAAGTTGAGGACATTTTCCAGATAGGCTCGTAGGTGGTAGTACCCCGTGCCTGCCGAGATGTTAGTCTGATTTAAATATACGTCACACTGACTGAATATGGAGTGCAGAAAGTTGGTTTCAGGGTAGGCAGCGTAACTATCATCGCAATCCGTTCCGTCAGAATGGCTATGCGTAGTTTAGCATACATGTGCATGCAACTCGGGTCAAAAAAGTAAGGGCCTGAGCTGGGTATCACGAATTCTATAGGGGCACTGGGTGAACTAATTGTGTTTAACGCGTTAATTGTAATAAAGTCACTATGTTCAATAGAGACCTGAATAGGTGGTATATCAAAGAGGGACAGTTCCGATTTACAGCACTGTGAACTACACGGATGGATGAAACGTGCCATGACGAGTCAGAAATAGTGCCACCTTCCCTCAACGAGTATTAGTCAATCTATGATTCGTGAGAGTAGCGTCCTCAGCTTATATCAGTTAAAAAATGATCAGCCATAGGTTTCATACGCTTTGAGCACATCTTTTTTGGTTTCCTTTTGCGTTTAACGCCACATGATGGTAACCCCTTCTTCCTAGCAGATCTCTTCGTCTTTCCACCACGTGTTGGTAACCCCTTCTTCCTAGCAGCTCTCTTCTTTCCGCCACCACTGGCTTAGTGCCAGCCAATATGTCCTCTGCCGCGTTAAAACCTGTTTGTAACGCCTTCCTCCCCAAGTACCTGGCCCCCCGCTCTTCAACAGTGGGACAGTGGTGCGTAGTATGGATGAAAAAATGGACCCAAGTCCACTACCACGCTGGTATCTCACCCCTCGGTATACTGTGAAAGGCTTTCTGTCCATTATAACTCAGTGCGTTGAAAGTGCAGCTTCACTGTTAAGCTCCCGTCACCGAATGGGAAATTTTTACCCTCAATCGTTCTTATATATATTGAGATATTGGTTATTAGGTTAGTTGCGACATTCACATAATCGGGTATGTCATATGTAATACTCAAACTCCTTCCTCTATGGTTGGGGATGTGTGCTATGCGTAGCAGGCGTGCCTGGGTATCCCCAACAAACTGGTGTTCCGCTATATTGCTGTAAATATAGCACATGTCTGGAGGCTGAGAGCTTACATCCAATTCTCCATCTTCAACTTGATACACTAAGGTGGACAAGTCATCCGGTGCCTCGTGAAAGGTGTCTCTTTGGAAGGCTGCTATCGATATCGCCCCTCGGTTATAATTTTGAACACTCTTCCGTCTTTAAGATTTCTGTTAACCTTTGATTTTAGGATTAGAGTATGTGCAGGGTTTCCTTTGTTTACGATTTCGTATAATAAATCATTCGTAAGACTTGAGTTTTTTAAACTCACGTTTAAGTCTCTCACAACATCCTCAGCCGAACCATAACGACCAGGTCCTAGTGTTACTTCTGTACTGAAAAACTGTGCAACCTTAGTCCGTGCGATACGTATAGTTTCATCCCGAGTTAACCCGGCTCTTGCACACTCATTACAGTCTCTAAGAACCGTAAAAACGGTATCTTTATAATGAATATTTAAAAAGAGGGTGTCCAGCTGAATTTCACATATCCCCACCTCATACGAATCACGGCCCAACTCAATGGGTCCATAGAGCTCTGTTACAAAGTTGGCTAGTGTGTTGTTAGGGTGTACAGACAGGGACGAGGAGGACGGAAGTGTGACGTAGAAATGGTTAGGAGTCATGCTGCATACTAATTAAGCTTCATTACTGCATCAGCTTTTATATAGGTATTGAAGCTTTCTGGGTAACCTACCCACTTCACCAGGTATATCTTTCTCTTCCCTGTACCTTTGCTTCGTAAAATTTTCTCAATTTTAAACACATTTTTTCCTAAACTAAATACCACTTTCTGCAATTCCTCGCGGTAAAAGCCTCCCGAGATCTCTTCTCCATTCAAATGTTCAACGTAATACATCATTATCTCACCTTTAGACTTCATAGCCCTAAATTTAAAAATCTCGCGTGTCCATCCTTGCTCAAAACCTTTCGCGAATTTATTTCCCGAACGTGACAGCCTTACATAGTCATTGATTTTGAAACGCGCAGAGTGTGATGGTGGTGGTGGTATTCCATCTCTTCTCGGGCGCTTGCCTCTTTCTTAATCATCGTTAGGCGTTGTACCGATCGTATGATGGTGTGATTGGTTGTAGGATGAAGCCAATGAACCGAGAACGTTTATATATCTGTATGTGTTTTTATGTGTAAAATAGCGGTGCATGCGTTCCTTTATGGTACATTGAACTCTTTCAGCTAAAGAAGCCTTATGTATAGAATTGGAAGTGTAATAGCTGATATTAAACTCCTACAGCATGTTCTAAAAAGCGCGACCTATAAATTCTTTTCCCATATCCGTACAAAAATAGCCAGGAATCCTGTTTTCTTTCAACATCAGCGTTTTGGCCCCTTTAGCAACTGTTTCAGGCGATTTATTTTTCAGGGGAATTAGCCACAGGTATCTAGAGAATACGTCTATTATTATGAATAGGATGTAACGGTAGCCATCGTTATACATTGAATATCTTTGCATGTCTGTTAAATCTGCCTGCCAAATAGAGTCAATCGAGGCGGCTGTTGTCTTGGCTGTTTTAAACCTTTTTCTCACCGTTTATGAAGTGTATAAGCATCCTGTCCCCGCAAAAATCTCTCAACATCTTTTTTCCTTACACCATAAGCACCTCTGTACAATCTATTAACGCCACCATAGGATGCTAGGTTAGAAATGTCGTAATAGTGCTTACTTAATACGTTAGCCATTTGCGTATTTTAGAGGCACGTGGATAAAGTTGGCCGTCTACTCTCTTCTTTCTCCTCTTCAGAGACACTGCAGCTGATGGGGGCGAAGGTGTACTCAGTCGTGACACGTGCGATGCATGTTCCAAGTCTTTTAACCTATTCAGATTACCTATCAATGTTTTGGGGACATTTATTTGCTGTAGTCTTGCTTTAATATGTCTCCATCCTGTTGGTGAGAGCCTATCCCACTTTCTCACCAGATCATGAACAATATCAACGATATTGGAACCTTTACCCTTGTTCCTTCAACAATGACCTCGCCTGTATCGGACCACTGTATGATGGGGTCCTCACTCAATAGATTATAAAGACTTACCCCTTTATTCCTCAATGTATGGGGGAGGCTGTTTTTTAGTACATGTTCGATGTACTGTGTTCTGCTGCTCTTTGGTTGCTCAGGTCCTGTGTCGCTATGCTCAGCGCTACTCGAGCTGTGCTTCACGGGGAGCTCTGTAGGATGCTTATAATCTTCGTACTCATGAAGAAATTTCTGCAAAGCCTCTTGGTACAAGATCCTTTTCTTATCAGGTGCCTTTTCACTCTTTAATAGGGTTAGCAACTCACTTTCCATTCTTTTAAGCCTACTTTTACGGGGTTCTAGAACCGCATCTGGGCTCCTTTGTAATGAAGCATACACCTCGTGCGGGATCACAACCACCTTCTTCATTATATTAATCTAGTCAGTAAAGGTCCCAAAATTGAAAATAAGATGGGCAGGAACGAACCGCCTCTTTATACAATAATACGCTTTTTCTTACCCACAGTCTGACTTTTATGGGCGAGCGTCCGTATTATGTTCTTGTAACGACGAAAGCGAGTCTTCTGAGAGGATTTCATTGGAACATTACATTTCATAACATTAAGGCAGATTTCACAGATGCAGTTTAAAAAGTCAGAGTCGATATTTTTAACAAACATCTGCTGCAATGCTCGAGGCAGGCGTTGATAGATTTTTATTAATTCGCGGTGTTTCTTTAGCCTATTCGTCATTCTGGAATATACACAGTTTCAGGTTCGCTTGGAAATATATTTGTTCTTAGAAGCACCCTAAACGTGTTTCGCGGGTGAAGGTCACAAAGCAAATATTCATAACGTTGGCTTGTGACCTCTTTATAAACCTCCAAAAACTTCTTACGCTGATTCGGAAACATTTGACTGGCTAATACCCCAATTTGTGACACATCTCAACGTTGCGCGAATAAGACTAGATATTGCGTATTTAGCGACACATCGCGCATGTATCTATTTTTGAAAAATAGATTCTGATTAATGAAGAACACGCTTATGTTAAGGTGATGGGAGAATACTGTAAATGTCTCGGCGAACGTTTTATCCATCTCCAACATGAGATCGTCAATTACGATGACTGTATGTTCATTTCCCTTTAACGAATTAACGTCGTAGACCCACTTGTGGAACAAAGCATCATCTTGGTACTCGTTGAACACTGATTGGTATGTCGAATAGCACCATATAACTTTATGCACAAATTTTGAGAACATTTCCCCCTTTTCTTTAATGATATTAAGCATAAACACCGTTTTACCACAACCTGTAGGTCCAGATATAATACATGTGGATGGGCTCGTGAACCTGAATTTTTCTACAGATTCCATCTCTCACACGTCACACCCCTAAGTGGGTCATTTACAAAATATTACAAATAACGAGTGCTGCTCTTTATATTTTGTTTTCTTCTTCAACAGAACCGTGAATGACGACGATGTACAGCACCCTACCATCGATATCACGGATGAGCCCGTTGTCCGTGCATCTACAGCCTCCACCCCCTCCGCCAATATATCCCCTTGCTCATCACCCACAGCTGCTCCCTGTTCTGTTGAGTCTGCAGTAATAGGGTCCCAACCCTCAACGTCTTACGCAACCAACCCCACATCAACTTCTTCCGCCAATATAACCCCTTATTCATCCTCCACAGCTGCTCTCCGTTCTGTTGAGTGTGCAGTAATAGAGCCCCAACTCCCAACATCTTACGCAACAACCCACACAATACCGCATTCCTCAAATATAGTCCCTTATTCATCCTCCACAGCAGCTCCCCGTTCTGTTGAGGATGGCATAACATTCGAGTTGGTGCGCACCGCAACCCCAACCCCAGTCTTGACTAGAAATCGGTATATAGTCCGGGTTGATCCTAGATCCATGTATAGCAACGGTATTGAACACGGACTACGTCGCGTAGTAGAGCGTATTGTAGAGTTTGCCCTTCAGAACCGCGACGAGCGTGAAGTCAGGACGAGGCTGTCCTTCGGATTTGGGTCAGATGATGGTGATGTAGATGATTTTTGGGCAGTAGTGCCATTCAGGCGTTTGGCTGCTGAAGATGTAGAGTATATATTAGGTCGTATAATGCAGGCCTCCCAAAGTAGTATAGCCTTCATTATGGACAACTTCACGGTAAATATTGACCGTGTATTTCGTGTTGCGGGTCATAGTGCCACACCTTATACTCTTAACTTCAATTTTCAGGCTATTTTTAGACGGCATATAAACGTCGATCGTGGTTGCGGCTTTATAGCAGTAGTCTTAGCTCGTATGTTTGCTGTACTAAATACACAGACCGCAAAAATTTGACCGCAAAAATTTGGCTGCCTACGGTAGTGGAGCGTGCCGGTAAACTAGCTGTAGACTGTGAACTTGAGTTTGACTGTAACATGGGTCCTGAGGAGCTGAGAAGGGTAGAACAGGAAATAAATGCTCGTATAGTTGTATTTGGACTGGATGATCGTCGTAGAACTGTGTATGTTTTTAAAAGCTGTGTGAGAGATCGTACAAGACCCCTACTTATTTTAGGATTGTCAGGGACAACGTATCTCCCCATCCGTAATATAAGGTGCCTTTACGCGAGTTATGATACAAGTCGAAAATATGGATGACATCATGATTTGTGTAAGGGGTGTCTCGAGTTTGCGGATGATATACTGAAACATTGTAAAGATTGCCACATGGTATGTGAACAGTGTAAAAGCCCCAAATGTGAAAGCCGTATAGTTGAAGCTGAGAAGAGGGCTTGTAATGTGTGTAGACGCACATTTTTCAATAATAGCTGTTTCGAGTTCCATAAATCAATTGGCACGTGCAGGAAAATGAGAATCTGTGAATGTGGTATGTTTCACATGATGGATAATTGGGGAAATTTCAAACACAAATGTGATGAAATTCACTGTTCTACATGCCATGAGAAATATAAGGCGGATGGTGTAAAGCATGTATGTTATATGAAAGACGCCAAGTCTAAAAACAATCCTTGTATAACTGTACTACGATACAGAAACATACACGAACGCTGAAACCAAAGAGGTCATTCCACATTTACTTATGAGTCAGGCTATCTGTGATGAGTGTATGGAGATCGAGTGTGATGAGTGTCACAAATGTGGTAAACGGACAAACGTTTTTAAAACTTTTAAAACGAATGTCCACGATAGCCCTGTAAAACTATTTGTGTCCTATATTGTCAAGCTAGCGGACAAGTTCAAAAAAATGACTGTGTATATTCTCGCCCATAACGGGGCAAAATTTGGCACACAGTTCCTTTATAAGGAGCTGCTTGAGCACGAGTCCTCTGAGATATTTACAGGTGATCCATTCAAAAGAGGCAACAAATTAATACAGATGCAAATAAGAGGTAATGTGCAATTTAAAGAACTTTATTATTCACACCTTGTAAATTAGCAAAGCTACCCAAGGTGATGGGCGTAGCAGCTGAGGTACAGTTGACCTAACCAGGTATCCAGTTGACCTAACCGGGCATTCAGTTAACCTACATTAAATATATAAAGAATGCCAGGTAGGTTATCTCCTAGATTACCAACCTCTTTCCAACCAACCAACCTTCTCTTTTTAACATATTGCTTCCCAGTGTTAATCACTTTAACATATTGCTTCCCAGGAGGGATCACTTTAACATATTGCTTCCCGAATGCTTTGGGAAGCAATATGTTAAAGTGATCCCCTTTTTTGCTGGCGGGTCATTTTTGTTAATTTTTATTTTAAAAACAACGAGATTGGGTCACAATAATTTATTTACTTACTATTTTTAGTGAGAAACTTGTTGGATTTTAGCTGCAAATATTTTGATTCGAGGTTTATATTTAGTTGTCCTTAGTCTCACACATGCAACACTCATATCTGTGCCAAGGCGATTCCTAGTGGTGAATTTGACGAAATTCATGGAGGAAAACAACTGTTCACATGAATAAGATGAACCAAACATTGTTAGCAGAGCTAATGCTAGCTTTTACACTAATGCCAAAGAATTTAGTAAAGAGTTCCATTCTGCAAGAATAAGATTCTCTAATATTTCAATTGATTGTTGTTCTCTGGTTACACCCAAAATTGACGACTCCAATTCCTTTTCTTGTAACTTCAGATTAAGATCAATAAATTTAGTCTTCCATACTGCACTTTCTTGGAAGTCATCTAATTCCATTTCTAAATTACCAATGTCAAGCCAATGAAAAGCTGATAACTGAAGCTCTTCAAATTGAATAGTATGGGAGAACTGGATGAATTGTAATTTTGCATCAATTTGTCAGAATTGTGAAAACCTCTCTGAAAGTGATTGTCTGGCATCTCTTATTATTGAAGAATACTTTTTGAGCACGTCGGATTTATTTTCTTCATTGTCTGCAAAGTATTTTGAAGTCAAGAAGTGTTTCTGCAATAATGGAAAATATTTCAATTTTTCTTCTTCCAGATCTTTTGAGAAAATATTCAGTTTTTTCAAAAGCTTTAATATCTTCAAACATTGATGATTCAACACAGCCGCGACCTTGTAACTTTTTATTTAAAGCATTGTAATGCAATGTGAAATCAGCGAAAAAATGTAAGTCATTCAACCAATTCATGTCAGTCAGTTCTGGATATTCATGTTCCTTTTTATTAAAAAAATATCTTATTTCTTGTAACAATTCAACAAAACGATTCAAACTTGAACACGACTTAACCATCTGACATTGTTATACATGACTAACCCTGAAAATTGAGAATCAACCTCATCTAATAGTTTGGTAAATTGACGTTTGTTAAGATCGTGAGCAACTATAAAATCGACAATCTTTGTCACAAGAGGCATCACATTTTCAAGTGATTTTAAACTTTTTTTGCCCAAACAGCTTCTTGGTGTAAAATACGATGAAATTCAACTAAAGAGTGTTTCATTTCTTGTTTAAGTAATTGAACAACTCCAACATTTTTTTCCAATCATACTCGGAGCTCCATCAGTCGTCACAGATACAATATTTCTGAAATTAATACCCATTTGGATGAATTCCTTCTTCAATTCATTCATAATATCCTGTCCTGTGGTTTTATCAGGCAGTGTCACCAATTTAATTAGCTCTTCCTTCATTATATTTTCGGAATAAAATCTGGCAATAATTGCTAGACGGGCCTGTGATGTGACATCTGTACTTTCATCCAAACAAATTGAAAACATTCCAGCATTTGTCAAATCTAATAAAAGTTGATCAGATACATCTTTGTCCATGATAATTATTCATCTTTGACCGTATTTCTGGCCACAGGCAACTCATTAATACGTTTAATTATTTGATCTTTATTCTGAAAATCTTCAAATAAATAATCTGAGCAGGTTATAAAGGCTTCTTTTAAATAATCACCATCAGAAAGTGGTTTTCCGTGTTAAGCAATGGTAGATGATAATTGAAAACTAGCTGCTGTAATATTGTTGTTTGGTTTAAATATTCTTTTGAAAATAGCAGATTCTTGTTGTTGTTGGTTTAATTGCCGCATAATAATTTCATTCCTTTCCTCATCTGACACTGAGCACAAATTTTTGTGGTTACTTTCAAAATGTCGCTTAATATTATAAAAGTGAGCAACAATGTCCACTTTGCAAATACAACAAAAAGATTTATTATTTCGTTTAATAATACCGTATTTCACAGTCCACTCTTCATAAATAACCTTCCAGTTCCACTACCTTCAGAACTAGTTTTTCGTTTTTTTGTAGCCATTTTTTTATGGGTGATAATTTCTGCACTAATAATTTGGCACTCCCAAACTTAAGGACTTGAACTGCAAAACTGGGAAGGCGGATGACCGCGTGGCGCGCACCATGAGTCGGTTGTCATACATACACGCACGTTTTTAAACGTATACTATACGTTTAAAAACGTTTCAATGTGTATCAGCTGTTTATTTCGGTGGGAGAATAAAATAATTTTAAAACTGTAAGGCAGAAAATATTAAAAATTAAAGTCATATTTTATTTAAATAAGAACTCGTGGGTCACTAAAAATTGCCTCGTGGGTCAGTGGTTCGCCATCACTGGGTTAGGTTCTGATTAGTTAAAATAGGTTAAGCAATATTTTCCCTTCCCATTTGGCTCCGTTTCAGCGACGACAAAATTGTATCCCAAATCAAGACAAGCTTTTGTCAAATATGGATTTTTCACTTTTGGTCATTTTCATTTGAAAACTGAAAATGGGAATGGCATGGGATGGGAAGTAATCGGCTGGCGTAGTGACTAATTGGCAATTGTATATACTTGCTGCTGAAGTGTTGGTATGCAAATGAGGAGAAATCAGTCTCTCTCTCTCTTTTACATAACGCTCAACCAGCGTAATTTTTTCTCTAAAAGGAGTGGCGTGATCACCTCTTTTTTTCACTTTTGCTATAAAAATACTGCATTTTTAAACTGTTTTCTTATGAATTTGCACGAGTTTTATGGGTGATTTAGTTTCAGACCATCGTCATCATATTGTTTCTTCAAATTAATCAGTGTGCCAAAACCATGTAACATTTCATCCTAAACTTTACAACTAAATCGGACGCTCACCTTCATCTTTATGATTTAAACTGTAATTTTAAGTTTTATTTTATTTTCTGTGAAATATTTTAAATTTCATTGTTTTGAAATTTACACCTTAAAATTATTATTATTATTCAAATTTTATCTACTGAAGATGGAAATTTGCAATTTCAGAAATGTTGAACATACATTATTAATTAAAAATAAATATTTGAGGTATATATATATATATATATATATATATATATATATATATATATATATATATATATATATATATATATATATACAGGGTGTCCCGTAAGTCTGGAACCATAGGGCAAAATGATAAAAACGGCACTAAAAACGCCGAAGAGACTTTTGGGGACTGTTTGTGAAATGAGTGAGGATGGTAGCGGCTGTGTCATCGTCGGTGGATGTCCTCGGAGGTCCACTGCGTGGTTTATCTCCTATGGATCCCGTTTCCCTGAACTTCGCTACAAGTTTGCCGCAGCTGTGTGTTATCGGCGTGCGGTCCGGATGCAATCTGTTAAATTCCTCAGCGACCTCCCTCTGACTCCGATTTCCTACGAGCAGAATTACCTGGATGCGTTCTTCCTTACTCAAAGACATCATGGGCACTTGCATAAACGGAAAAACATGAATTACTTATTTTACCCTATGGTTCCAGACTTATGGGACACCCTGTATATATATATATAAATCTATTATACACGAGGCAAGTCTCTGGCGATATTGGCCATTGTACACGATCACGCCCACCTTCACGACAAGAGCAGATGGTCGCTTTATCTCCAGACTGTCGCTCAAACTCGCCCAAATCTCTCCTACGCCCTCAAACCAGCCCGTAGAGCTAAAAATGCTATATTCAGCCTAATTAAGAACGCGCTGACGCTCTCTTGTAACATCGTTCGCTGGCTAACACTCACATCCGTCCCGAGTTGTGATATCGGAACCTCGATTCACGGGGATTACCAAAGCCTCGTGTTCTCATGGTGACGTACACCTCTGACGTATGAGAGATGTGGATTGCTTCGTATAAAAGAAAGGGTCCGGCCATTGAACGAGGAGCTTGTAGATTCTAACTTCGAGAGAGGAGGTTCAGGTCTCGGTCCCGCGAGCAACGAGGCGCGAGTTGTTCCGTATGATTAGCTACGCTTTGTGACTACGGATTAGTCCACGATTTGACGGACCCTAAGAAAGGGCACGAGGGCAGTGTCGAGAGAACAGGGCCGTCGGGATTATCGGTCAAAGGAACGGAAAAGGATACCCAGGGTGAAGGGCATATTTCACATTAGAAATTAAGGCTTAAATTGGAATATGGGAATTACCGGATCTGACTGGAGGAAGCGCCAGTAGTCCTAAATTCATTTATTTCCTGGTGACCTTAATTGTCACCCTTAGAACAATAATAACTAAATCTTAACCCGGTGAACTTAGGTGACCTTGTGAAATAAAGACGTAAACAAAGCATTGTACATTACCGCCTGTAATCCGCTTGCCTAAATATAATTAAAGTGCCTGAAAATAAAGTAGACTCTAATTCCATCCCATAATAATTAAACTTAAATTCGACGAGTGTAAAAAGGGGCTAAGGAAGCTCCCGAACCCGGCAAGTGACCTGGAGGTCAGCGCACTCTGTCGGAAGAGTTTTCTATTATACTTGCGGGTAAAAACTCACCGGGAAACCCCCCGGGTATAATATATATATATATATATATATATACACACACACACACACATATATATACTGTATATAAGGATGAAATTGTAGACACCAATCAACCAGGCCAGTACTCCGGTGGGGGGGCGGTGAACGTTAGTCAGGAGAGAGGGAGTGCTGGAGCTCCCGTTTCTCCTGTCACTGTCCTCCTTAGCTGATCTTTTCCCGTGTCTCATCTACCCAATAAGTAGTTCAGCATGCTCTCAGACACACACTTATCCCTCTATTCTTCACTACACATACATCTTACACACTACTCATTCTTTTCAAAATTAAAAATAAATTATTAATTAATAATAATAATAATCGTATTTTGCCTCTCTTCTCTTTCTATGGGGGGAGGGGTCAGCGGGCGTTCGCCCTTGGCTCGTCGGTTCTTAAAAAAAAATATACATACACGCCAGAACACCCGCTGCACCTTGCGCAGAAAAAGACCTCCCGCGAAACACAACCTAGGGGGACTGGGAGGAGAGGATCTGTTACTAAATCCTCCCCTGGTTCTCCCTTAATGTGCATACTAATATTTGGTTGCCCTAGCCATTTAGAAGGGACCTTTCCAGTTCCATTCCGAGTAGGGCGATGATGATGTGGATAATGATGATAATGCCAAAAATTTGGACGGGTGTATTTTGGTATTATTATCTCGAAGTTTGTTTAGATTTTGTGTTGCGTGTTAAAAATGTGACTGGATTAAATAATTTAAATACACCCTCAAATGAGAACATTTGAAAACCAAGCTAAAACAGCACTTTCAATTAAATGTAAACAATTAAAAATAAATTTTGTTACGAAGCTACCTCTGAACATGCCATATTAGCAAGCTAAAACCAAAGTGATGCACTCTTCCATTTTCATGTAAACACAAAAAATGTGCATGCATCAATTTACATTGAATAAGACAAGGGCTGAATATTTAACATTTGTCCTGGATGAAATAAATGCTTTTAGAATTCATAGCTTTATTTTTTAGCTCAGGGGTTTACGTCCTATGATATATATATATAATATATATATATATATATATATATATACAGTGGTGAGCTGCCAAAATTTTAACAACCGGGTTCTGTATAAAAAATTCTGAATTCGGCAATAAAAATTGACAACCCTTCCCACCCCACCCTTTCGCAATTTTAATTAAATTAATTATCTCGCTATTTGCCTTTTTCAAGTGTCTGCATTTTATGATTCAGCTAGGTATTAATAACTGCATGACAATTAATTAGTATAGTTAATTAGAGAAATAGACGTTTCTAATGAAATCAGAAAAGAAAATTATTTAATAAAACCGATGAATCCTATTATCTACATAGTTAAAATTAAATTGCTCAGTCAACTTTAGCAATAATGAATTATTAGGCAAAACATAAATATCAGTACATCTATGCTTTTAAATTTTTTTTTTTTTAGTTTAAACATTTTTACGTACCTTATTATTACTTATTACGGTAATAATTTCCAAATGGCTTCTTGGTTTTCTCCGTAAACTGTCGTTTTGGATACACGAACTCTGGTATCTAAAGCGGATCGATGACTTCTCATCCATGATTTGACATATGTTAACGGGTTCCAGAAGCTTAATGGTTTCCCCAACAAATTGATGATCATAAAGCATGATATGTGTTTAGTTGTTAAACTTGCTCTTCTATCACTACAAATAATATTCATCACCGAAAAACCTCTTTCTGCTTCTGAGAGCTCTCTTCAGCGTCCAGCAAAAAAGTTAACAACCGGTTCTTATTTTCAAACAGATTTTAACAACCGGTTCGCGCGAACCGGTGCGAACCGGGTCCAGCTCACCACTATATATATATATATATATATATATATATATATTAGGGTGTCACTTAAATGCAAAGTTTGAAATGTTCATGCTGACACCCCGCGAATCTATTCCATTGGTAAAAAAAACATGGTGACTGAAAAATCTTTTTATTTGAATAACTATAAAAGGTCGCCCCCGCCTTCCAAAGTTTAATGCTTGCGCGGCGTCTCCATAATCGTTCATTAGATATCTATATATCTCTATATATGTGTGTGTGTGTGTATCTGTGTGTCTGAATATCTGAGAAATAAGTGAACAATACTTAACGATTCACCGTTTCTCATTTCAGCTACGTGATTTCTGGTGATGGAAACCCGGAAGTGTATATACCTATTAGGGGCAGCGGTTGATGAGGTGAAAGGATGCAAGCTTCCTTCCTACAGGCAAGCATTCGGTTACTTCCTTTACCTTCACCATGAAAAGAAAATGACAATACGTGACGCGTTGAGGAAGTCACTTCGAGCAATGATGTCCTTCTGGGAGAAAGCTCACATTCCAACCAGACTCGAGACACACTGCGTCAGCAAACTGGATAAAGTCTTCGAGGAGTGGAAAGGACTCAAAAAACACGCCTCAAGGACGAGCGATTCACACAAGACGAAAGAAAAAGAATTCATTGAACGCCGCGATCGTCTCTTTGACATCGCCCACGCTGATTGTGAGAAATTGGTCAAGTACCCAGAGGATTGGGAGTTCCTTCAGCAGCAGCGCCAGAAAGGACGTCCAGGTTCAATGGCAGGTTTGGACATGACCCATCAGCGCCAAGTCAAAGATTGTACTCGACGTCGGGAGGAAGAGGAGAAACGAAGAAAGCGATCAGCAGCTGAAATGGAGGCAGTATCCAACGAAGCGGTTTTGGAGTCCTCATCCTCCAGCTCAGATGATAGCGAAGAAAAAGGAGCATGTGGTGGTTCGTTAGCGTCTAAACAAAGAGCAACGAAGAACATCATGATATCGGAATTGGCGGCAGCGCTTGATCGCACGCAACTCTCGTCAAGAAAGGCCACATATCTGCTGTTTGAGGCAGCTTCCAGCTTAGGGCATGATGCTAGCGACTACAACATCAATCGTGGATCCATTCATCGTCAGCGTGAAAAATTCCGTACCCTTAAGGCTCGGCAACTGAAGAGCGAGTTCCAAGGCAATAGTCCGTTGACTGTTCACTGGGACGGAAAACTCATGCAAGATCTGACGTCACGAGAATATGTTGACCGCTTACCTATTCTTGTATCTGGCTCCGGGACAGAGCAGCTCCTCGGGGTGCCAAAACTTCTGTCAGGAACCGCGCTGGCACAAACAAATGCCATCATAGATTGCCTGAATGAATGGGGAGTGACCGATCATGTCAAATCTATGTGTTTCGACACAACCGCGACAAACACAGGCCACCGTGGAGGAACTTGTGTTCTTCTGGAAGAAAAGTTGGACGTGACCTGTTACACTGCGCGTGCAGACACCATGTACTGGAGTTGGTGCTACAGGCGGCATTCGCAGCATCGCTAGATTCAGTATCTACCGGTCCAGAAATTCTGCTTTTCAAGCGCTTCCATGATTATTGGACCCGCATTGACCAGCAACAGTTCCAAACTGCGGACACAGATGCGTTCACCAAAGCAGCTATTTTTAAGCATAGAACGGAGCTCATTGAGTTTGCAAAATCACAAGCACTTCAAGTTCGTGATGACTATCAGGAATTCCTCGATCTTTCCGTCATCTTTCTTGGAGGAGTTCCATACAAGGGACTAAACTTCCGCGCCCCTGGTGCTATGCACCGGGCGAGATGGATGGCTAAGGGGCTCTATGCCATCAAGATCTGGCTCTTCCGAAGACAGTTTAAACTGACGAACACTGAGGAACGCGGAATTCGAGATATCTGCCTCTTTTCTGTTCTAGTTTACATGAAAGCATGGGCAACAGCTCATCTGTCCATCGAAGCTCCGCTGATGATTGGGAATTGATGAGGACGCTCCTTCGATACCCGCACAAGAAGATCTCTGATGGTACCACCAAGACGCTGTCTGCGCACCTGTGTACCATTCGGAGGAGGCATGGGTCTGGCGTTCTTTGATGAGAGGATATCGATGGAAGTGAAGTGCAGCATGGTTGCAGCGTTAGATCAAGAAGCCCCTCACATGCCGCCAAAACGACCTTTGGTTCTTGATACTATGTTCCTCAGTGACAGCAAAGGACTGGAGCAACTGATCACAAAGAACACCCGAGGATTCTTCTCAAAACTTCAGTTGCCAGATTGCTTTCTGCTCCACCATCCCAGTTCATGGACGTCAAACTCTGAATACGTGCAAGCTCGGGATGTGGTCTCCAAACTTGCAGTGGTGAACGACAGAGCAGAACGGGCCGTGGCTCTGGTGAAGGAGCTGAACGGAAAGTTGACAGTGAAAGAAGAACAGCTCCAGTTCCTCGTTCAAGTTGTCACTGACCACAAAAAGCAACACCCAGCTCCGAACAAATCAGCATTAGTGAGGACGCGAAAGAACTAATCACTGATCAGCGTATGAGCACCAATTATTCTGCTACTGTATATGTATTTTATTTCTCAAAGTTTTGCTTTTGTTGCTTCTCCATTTTGTACCATTATTCGCCAAATTATGTCTTCTATTTTGATTATATAATAAACTGTTTGTATTCTTTGCGTTTTTAAGTGTCTTACTTTCGTTATTTCACCAAATTGCCTTGTTTTTTTTATCTGGTTCGGCCCAAGCTGTGAACACTGAACAGCTTGTTGACGTCAACAAATGGGTCTTGTTTTCAGTGACGAGGGCGACCTTTAAATGATGACCAATCAGGACCAAATTTCTCTTCCGTATGTTTTACACCAAATGGAACAATTGTAAGGGGTGTCATAGGAAAATATCCATCGTTTAATTTTCCCCCTATTACCTAGTGACACCCTAATATATATAAATATTATGCATGAACACTCACGATTTTCCATATGCAAAATTTTCCTCCACCAGAGTTCGAACCTACTACCTCTTCAATAGAGCGTTAGGGAGCGAGTGTAGTGGCTAGCACTTTCACTTTCTATTCAAGAGGTGATGGGTTTGAACACTGGTTGCAGCAAATTATATATATATATATATATATATATATATATATATATATATATATATATATAATATATATAATATATATATATATATATATTAGGGTGGTCCAAAAAACAAAATAACAAATTTCCATTCTCCATAAGGGTATTTTTATTCCTTTATAAGTTTATACATAACTGAAAATCACACAAAATATTTTCCCCAAGAAACAGTATTTAGGGGTCGCCCCATGTGGAATCCATAAATCAGGGGTCTCACGCAGCAGAAAACAGTTATGCACTTGAAAAACTATGACATTAGAGCCGCCTTTGATGGAGTGGGGAGCTTCTTTCGGTGGTTTGCCACCAGTCGAAGAAGGAACTGTTTCTGCTCTTCGTCCTTCGTCAGCGTGTTGTTGTATTTTTGGATCAGGCTGATACCCCGTTCCGCCGTGTCGTTTACTACTTCCATCCGAGAGGACCGATCCCGAAGTTCGTTGAAAAAAGGATCGTCCGTCCACTGTCCGGGGGGTTTCTCCAGAAAGGATTGAGATTTCGCTTTTCCTCCTTCCATCAAAACATCAAAGAAGGAACTGGTCCTTTTAGTCACAAGGTCCTCCAACTTCATGTCTTCCACTTCATCCTTGATCTCTAGACGTCGAGGAGGGCCGAGTAACCGCGGACGCTGTAGGTTCCGGAACATCCTTTCCTTTGTCGCTGTGGTCAGTTGTTCGTCGAAAAAGGCTAGGGCAACCAGGTGCTCGGAGAGAAACCAAAGATGCCTGGAAAAGGCCGCGGACGCTTTACTGGCCACAGTCTGATTTGGGTAAGTCTTGAGCAGAGACAGAAGTTCGATGTCGTTGTAGGGGGCTCGAATTCCAAGGGACGCTTCGTTCCATTGTCTGATGTAAACGAGACTCACAAACAGAGCGAAGTCGGTTATGTTTCCTCCTTCCATCAAAACATCAAAGAAGGAACTGGTCCTTTTAGTCACAAGGTCCTCCAACTTCATGTCTTCCACTTCATCCTTGATCTCTAGACGTCGAGGAGGGCCGAGTAACCGCGGACGCTGTAGGTTCCGGAACATCCTTTCCTTTGTCGCCGTGGTCACTCGTTCGTCGAAAAAGGCTAGGGCAACCAGGTGCTCGGAGAGAAACCAAAGATGCCTGGAAAAGGCCGCGGACGCTTTACTGGCCACAGTCTGATTTGGGTAAGTCTTGAGCAGAGACAGAAGTTCGATGTCGTTGTAGGGGGCTCGAATTCCAAGGGACGCTTCGTTCCATTGTCTGATGTAAACGAGACTCACAAACAGAGCGAAGTCGGTTATGTTCCTGGCTTCTCGTGGTGTCGGCTTGAATTGAGCTTGGAAAAGGAATATCTTCAACACAAATTCCTTTCCCCATCCAACGAGCGTGGTGTGTTGGGCCGGGAGCTCGAAATGACTCGTTTCCACTTCCTCCGCCAAGGAACAAGAGAAATAAGCTCAAGAATTCTTGATAATCGTCCCTTGGTTGCTGCGCTTCGAGTGCATGTGGCAAATAATCCAGCATCTCTTTCCGCAATCTGCTCAATACTGGATCCTGGAAGAGTTCGTCGGTTGCTGCAACACACGCATCTTGATTTATCGATGGCCATTGTTTCTGAAATCGCTTGAAGAGTCCGGATTCTGGACCTCCAGATGGACCGAAGATACAGGAGAAGACTCGGACAGCGTGATTTCCATGACATGGTGACGGCAAGCAATTCAGACCAGTTCGGTTCCTAGAGCTTCTTCGATTCTGATGCAAGCTCCTTTGTGAAGCCCTGTGTTGCTGGCTGTCGTATCAAATACGAGTCCTTTGATTTGAGACCCGAGATTCCATTTCTCAATTTCTTCAACACAAGCATTCGCCTGAGACTCCCCAGTACCTTTGTCCATCTTCGGAATTCCCAAAAGCTTCTCGTGGCCGTTTCCAGTGACAAGGACAGCAATTCTATCAACGTTTGCCTTGGATCCGTCGATATCTGGCAATAGTTTGCCATCCCAGTGTAAAAGAAGAGGTCCCTCCAAAGAAGATTCCTGGTCTTCTGCTGCTGCCGTTTCCTGTCTTCCTTGTCTTCTAGACCGCCTGATTGAACTTTGGGAGAGTGTGAGCTCTGAAAGATTATGTCCAAGCGCCTCAGCAACGGCTCCAGCCACAAACACAGCTCCGCGATCTGGAAGATTGACGCGATCCAAGGCGCCGACGACTTCGGGCGAATTGAAGATATTCTTAAGTCTCTTTGGCATTGGGGAAGCAGCAGCTGCCGCAGATGTTGACGCAGAAGGTCTATATTCGTCTTCGCTTTCAGATTCCAGAGAAGATGATGTGAAAGAAAGTTCTGCTGTTGCCCCCGTCCTGGATTTGGTTTCCCTTCCTTCGTATCTCGCTTTTGCCATCCTTTCTTTTTCTTCTCGTTGTCTCTTTCTGCTTTCTTTTGCAGGCGTCTTTTGGTCAGCCCCACTCATGCTACAGGAAAAGACGTCTTCTCTTTGCTTCCGAAGGAATTCCCGGTCTTCCTCGTTCTTGATTACCGACATTGCATCTTTTGTAGATATATCAAACAGCTCTTCCAGATCACCTTTGAACACTTCCTCGTTCATTCTGTCACTTTCTCGTTGTCGAGTTCGGTGCTTCTTCAGGGCTAGATACTTCTCGTACAGCTTTGACAGTTTCCGGACACACGAATCTATCCGTTGGGAAGGAATTCCGGCGCGCTGCCATACAGCGACAACTGCTTCACAGGCCAACTTGTAACTTGTCGATAACTGAGAGTTCGGCCTCCCAAGGAGCCAGTTTTCAGGGACAGATCTCCTACTAGACGACGTCATAATCACTTCTAAAAAGAAAAAAACGAAATGTTTAGTATGGGGCAACCCCTAAATATCCACCAATCAAGCTCAAATTCCACACACAAGTAAGTCGACCCTAATGGACAAAAACGGGTAGCGTACGATTCAGCGCCGCCACTTCAGCGCCGACGTTTCAGCGCCAGGCCACTTCAGCGCCAGACTATTCAGCGCCCGCCACAATAGTTTCAAGACAACTCAATAAAATGTGCAGGCTAAGGATCGATATATCTAATGAAAATAATTAATTCAATTTTTTTATTTTAAAGAATTTATTTAATTACAGTAATTTATTTTAAAAATAATATTTATTTAAGAGATTGATTTATTTAATTCAAAATTATTAGTAAAAACCTTCTATTTAAAATTGTCTAAAACAAAGGGTTAGCTTTCATTTTAGTTTGATAAATTGTGCCCAATTGCACGCAGGTACTCTACTTCATTTCTGTTCCCATATTCAGAAACAATTCTGGTACTTTTGCATTATCCTCCCAACACTAATCTTTTTTTTATAATGAAGGAAAATAAAGGGTTCACAAATTCTGAAATAAAAAAAGGAAAAATGATATAAGTGTTGGGAGCAAAATATTCTGAAATTACATCATTAGTTATATGAATAAATATTCTTAACCTAACCTAACCTAACCTAACCTAACCTAACTTGAAGCCGGCTAACTACGGCTAACGCCTGCGGCGGGCTGTTTTTAACCTAACCTAACCTAACTAAACCTAACCTAACCTAATCCCAACACTAATTTTTTTTATAATGGAAGGAAAATAAAGCACCATAACCAAAACCAAACCAACATTATATAAAAAAATTAGTGTTGGGAGGATAATGCAAAAGAACCACAATTCTTAATATTCTTTCATCTGCTTTTCTGTATTTCAGTAATTTGGGTTGAAGTTCATATCCAGCTGAAAGTTTCTCGAATTTGGTTCAAATCGGTCCAGGGTGCTGGGAGAAAATCGCGAACATACAAACAGACAGACAGACTCTACTCTTCTATATATAAGAGAGATTTGTAAATTTCAATAAGGTTTTTTAAAAATTGCTATTCTGTAACAACAGCAAAAACAACAACAACACAACACACAAAGTTAATAACAACAAGTAATGTTAATAAAACAAGTAAAGTCAAAATAAGTATAGTCAATAAAAACAACAGAGAAAATGACCGGCGCTGAAAGGGCCCGTCGCTGAATAGTCTGGCGCTGAAGTGGCCTGGCGCTGAAGTGGCGGCGCTGAAACGTCGGCGCTGAAGTGGCGGCGCTGAAGTGGCCCATCCCCGACAAAAACAAAGCATGTGGAGAAACGATTCGACCAACATAGGTTTTTACTATAATATGTTGGACCACCCTAATATATATATATGATTTGCTGTTATGGCGGTTACACGTGTTTCGATCAAAGTCCAAATAAAAGCGGTATTACAGTAAAAATCCTGCAGTTAATAATTTTTAAAAGGTGCCGATATTGTGAGTTAATTGATAGTGCATAGTGGTATTTCTTTTTAAAAAAGTAAAAATCGCGGCATATATCAAAAAAGTAACTAAAAACAAAGTGAATTAATATATACAGCATTTTTTCCGAGAGTCTCTCTGTGAGGAAAGCTGGCTTTTGAAGTGCCTGCAAATACCTCACCCCCCCATTATCCCCCGCAGCTACAGTCGAGAGCACCAATCAGTGAGAAGTATACAGCGTGCCACATCCCTCATCCCCGCCCCCCCCCTCGGAGTAAGAGAGAATTTTTCCCTCACTCAGCTTGAGTCATCCCCAACCCAATACCTTCCATAATACCCCTTTTTTGAGTCACTTCAGCAACATGGAAATGAATGCATACCTGCAACTCTTTGGTATCTGTAAGGACGCAACAGATGAGACAGGGGCGATGAGATTTTCGTCAGCTACTTTTTGATTTTAAATGCCTAGAATGGAGAGATGAAAAAATCTCCCTTATGACGAACTCAAAGCAATTTAATGGGATAAAAAAATTTTGCGAAAACTGCTTGACCGAATTAAACTCTTTTACAGTATTTAAAGCAGAAAGAGACTACGAGAAGAAAATGAAAGAGGAAAGTGGGAACAAAGAACAGTGGAAAACAGAAGAAACGGAGAAAGGCGAAATAGAAAAAAATCAAATACCGTCACAAAACGAGGCCGAAAACACGCAGGCGACAGAGAGTGCAAAGACAACATATAGTATAAGGGCAACGAAGGACATCAACACAACTAGCACAAATAGCACAAATAGGAAAAGACAAGAGGGCAATCAGGAAAACGGAGTGAAACTCTCCCCCAATAATGGACAAAAAACAAAGGCCACGAGTAAATATGGGGAAGGAATTATATGCAGATATTATATAAAAGATAATTGCAGATTTAAAAGAGGACAATGTATATATGAACATCCCCCAATATGCAATTTCTTCTATAATAATGGTCATTGTAAATTTGGAGACGGATGCAAATTCTGCCACCCGGACATTTGCAGGACTTATACAAAATATGGAACCTGCAAATTCGGGAAAAAATGCTGCTATTAACATCTCCCGACGGACTCAAAGAACAAAGGACAAAGTTTAAATGACAATAGGAATAACAATAACAATAGGAATAACAATAGGAACACAATAATATGTACTTGCAGTCGCTGTGAAGGGAAATTTGCCGCTTACGCGTTGACAATGGCTAATAATAATGAGCAGTTAGTTTGCAGGTGGTGCTCAAGCATGGAAGTCCTGAGGAACGAGTTAGAACGTGAGAGGGAGGCCAGAGTGAGATTTGAAGAAAGCGTGATGCTCCTGACGGCAAAATTGGAATCCCTTGAGACTCCAGTTACGACCCCTCATGCTTCAGTTTCTACTAATAATATAAATAGTACTAATAACCCTCTCTCTTCCCCTAGTTCCCAGCCCTTCGTTCAAGTGCGTAATGGAGCCCCATTGAGAAAACCTAAGACTTGTCTACCAGTAATAACAAACAATAAGTTTCCTGTTTTAGGTTTCGAAGATGCTGATGAACCGGAAATACGACTCGTTGGCGATTCCATTGTTCGAGGGAAGCTCGAGGAATTCTGTGGGAGAAACCCTCGTCGTAGGCGCCGCTACTGCTACCCTGGTGCAAGGGTGGAGGATATAACTAATAGTGTTGACCATTTTACAGAGGGAGCCTCTGAGGACAACGTATGTTATTCATGTCGGTACTAATAACGTTTTAAATTCTAGATCGGAAGAGCTGCTGGCTAGGTACAGGAACTTACTAGAGCGACTAAAGGAAAAAACTAATAAGATTGTTTTAACGGGTATACTTCCTCGAAGTGTCCAACGTAGCGATTTCTACAGTAAGGCGACCTATATCAACAATAACCTAAAGCCTCTTTGCCAACAGGAAGGAGTGCATTTTGCAAATTTTTGGAACAGTTTCTACGGCAGGAGGGACTTGTTCCTCGAAGATGGACTTCATCTTAATGACGTTGGAGCTGCGCGTTTAGGAAGACTATTTCATAATACTGTCTCTTCTTTTCAGGCTGCCGTAACTCGAACAGTCCCAGCGTAATTTCCTCAAATTTACCCTGCGCTCGCGAAGGTGTCGCAATTACAAACAATTTGAAGTTTCTATCCTTAAATGCTCGTAGCCTACGAAATAAAATAAACGAATTTTTTCTTTAATTGCATGTAAAGACTATGATTTAATTGCGATAAATGAATCGTGGCTTAACACTGAAACACGTGACTTTATAGGGGAGTATCAAATTAGAGGTTATAGACTTTTTGTTAAAAACAGAATAGGTAGGCGAGGAGGCGGTGTTATGTTGTATATCAAAGATAATATTGCGAACGTTATAGAAGTAAAGCACACAATTCCAGAACCGATAGATTCGACTATAACAGAACTTAAATTGAACGATTTCAAACTTCTTGTTGCGGTTATATATAGGACCCCTAATCAAATAGCTGATACGGACAAAGAGTTATATCGTGAACTAAAGAGAATAATAGGTAGTGAGCGGGCTTTAGTTATGGGTGACTTTAATTGCCCCAACGTGAATTAAGATACAATGCAGGGAGACGCGGAAGGTAATCGTTTAGTTAATTTTCTCGAGGATAACTTTCTTATTCAAAAGGTTGGGGAACCTACGAGGTTGGACAGTATTTTAAATTTAGTAATAACTACGGACGATAGGCTAATCACTGATCTTCAAGTAATAGAACCGTTAAGCAATAGCGATCACAATATGGTAGAGTTTGTCCTCTCAGTAAGTCACTCGAAACCAGCTAACTCGACTAAAATTCCTAACTTCCAGCACGCAGACTTTTGTAAATTTCGAAATGAATTGTTACACGTCAATTGAGAAAACGTAATGGGGAACTCCAACGCAAAACTAATGTGGGAATCGTTTGAAACAGTATTTAGGACTATAAATGAGGAATGTGTATCGTACAAAATTAAGCGTGCGAAAGTAAATAACAAGTCCTTGTGGTTTACTTCTAGAGTAGGAGACATTATAAAGAGTAGAGATTGGGCTTATAGGCTACATAACTGCGATAAAGACAATTTGTGGTTACGAAACAACTACATATCTCTAAGGCGTGAAACGAAAAGTGTAATAAAAAAGTCCAAGCGCGAATTTGAAATCTCCATAGCTCGTGACGGTAAAGAAAACCCCAAGCGATTCTTTCAATACGTCAACAATAGAAATCCAGTAAAAAGTGTCTTGGGGCCGTTGAAAAATGTTAACGGAGAGCTAGTTTCTGAAAACAAGGAAATGGCTACCTTGCTAAACGAATTTTTTACGTCAGTTTTTACTATAGAAGATGTAACGAATATCCCTATGGTCATAGACATAATACCTTTTAATAATGGTAATATTTTGGATAATATTGTGGTTAGTGAAGGGGAAGTAATGCGCTATATTGATAAAACGAAAATGCGTAAATCACCGGGGCCGGATTCCATATATCCCATACAACTAAAAGAATTAAAAGAAAACATTGTTGTGCCGCTAACAAAGATTTTTGAGGGGTGCGTACCAGATAATTTCAAGTTAGCAAATGTAACACCTATCTTTAAGAAAGGCGATAAAGGTGCGGCGGGAAATTATAGGCCAATCAGTTTAACGTCTGTTGTAGGTAAGCTACTGGAATCAATAATTAGGGATCGTATAGTCGAACACTTAGAATTGCATAACTTGGTTAGAAACACGCAGCACGGTTTCAGGCGAAACAAATCTTGCTTAACTAATCTTTTAGAATTTTTTCAAAGCGTGATTGAAGTTTACGATAGTCATCGGGCGGTTGATGTAGTGTATTTAGATTTTCAAAAAACGTTTGACACCGTACCGCACAAAAGACTCATTGAAAAAACTAAGACTCATGGAATCAGGGGTGTAGTAATAAATTGGATAGAAGAGTGGTTGCAAGGTAGGAAACAGAGGGTGGTCGTTGATGGAGCGGAGTCGTGTTGGACTAATGTAGCGAGCGGCGTTCCTCAGGGTTCTGTATTGGGCCCCTTGCTTTTTCTATATATATATATTAACGATTTAGATGTCGGCCTAGTCACTACAGTTTCAAAGTTTGCGGATGACACGAAGTTGGGTGGTAGGGCGATTAATGACGAAGATAGAGGTAAAATCCAGGAAGACCTGAATAAAATCGTTGATTGGTCAATCACATGGCAAATGAGATTTAAAGTCGATAAGTGCAAAATTTTACATATACAGTAGGTTCGCGTAAGGTAATTTTGTGTATAGTATGTCAGGGAAGGAGTTAGCAAGCGTAGAACAGGAAAGATTTAGGAGTTATAGTCACTGATTTAAAAGTAGCGAAACAAAGTACAGCAGCGGTCAATAAAGCGAACAAAGTGTTAGGTTTTATAGCTCGGAATTTTGAGTACAAATCGCGCGATATTATTGTTCCTCTTTATAAATCATTAGTTAGACCTCATTTTGAGTACGCGATCCAATTTTGGAATCCGCATATGCGAAAAGATATAGACAAAATCGAAAGAGTTCAAAGACGAGCAACTAAGATGATTCCGTCGCTTAGGTCGAAGTCGTACGAAGATAGGCTTAAGGAGTTAGAATTGACTACACTCGAGATTAGGAGGCTAAGGGGTGATCTAATCCAGGTTTTGAAAATTATGAATGGGTTCGATAACGTAGATAGAGATAGCTTTTTCGAAATATCTCAGTATAATAGGACTAGAAATAACGGGTGTAAGTTGACAAGTAGAAGGTTCGAGACAGCAGTTGCCAAAAACTTTTTTACGCATAGAATCGTAAATAGCTGGAATAGTTTGCCGGTAGAAGTAATTAGTAGCACGTTTATAAACATGTTTAAAAATCGATTAGACGCATATGTTGATAGATTACTGTAGGTATAGTTTAAGTTAGTAAAATTAAGGCTTTGTGGTTCGGAACCCACGTAAAATTGTAGGTCCCCTCCGCCACCACGGAGGACATGCACAATACACAATTACGAACACAGTTAGGTAGACCAGCCATGAGTGGATCCTAGGGTCTTTGTTGGTCTGAAACATTATAACAATGAGCAAACAAGAAATTTTTTTCAACATCGCAGATACGTTACGAATGCTAAATGTCATCCACATGCAGTTGACACAGCGGGAAACCCCCGAGCCAAACCGCTATCGGGCAAGAAGCTACTACTACAAGTAGACGGAAACGGATCTCTCTCGGAGGATCATAGGGGCAACGAATCAAGCGATATCGAAGGAAAACGAACTTGAAATGCGCAAGGGGCAACGAAAAACAGAGAACATAAAAATTGTCGTGGCTAATATTCAAGGAATAAGACCAAACCAATCACTCAATAAGGTTTCGTACCTGAAAGGATTTATGGACGAAACAAGGGCGGACATCGCATACCTCACGGAAACTCATCTTAAGGATTGTCAAGGAAATTGTGAAAACTGCGAACATTGTATTGATAAGAAAGAGATAAATATAGAGGGCATCAACTTACTAAGAGCGGATAGAACGACGAGACGAAAAGGTGGCTGTGCTATATATGTACAGGAAAGTCATATGACAGAGACGATAATAAGTAAATCAAACAGCTATGTGGAACTACTAGCAGTGAAAATAGAAAAACTAAACGTGATACTAATAGTCATCTATAGACCTCCAAGCACCCCAACCGAAAAATTCTCGGAGGCCATTGATAACATCAGAAAGCTAATAAAGACCATAAACCCTCCATCCCCAATATAATGATCTGCGAAGACTTTAACTTCTCATTTATAAAATATAAAAAGGTGGATAGGAATATATATATATATACACACTAGGACAAGGGGGGCACAAGAGAAGACCAGGAGCAAGCAAAAATGTTGATGGCTCTCACAAATGAGTTTATGCTGACACAAGAGATAACAGAAAATACCAGAAAAAATAACTGCCTGGATCTGGTATTCATGAATAACACGAACTTGATTGCTGATATAAAAATAACCCCAACCATTATCTCAGACCACAACTTAATCGAGATATCAACAAATATGACGACAGCATTAAAAGACAATACACATATTGAGAAAAGAAGCAAATTGGGAAGCGATCAGATCGCACATGGCCCAAATAGAGTGGAGAACAATTTTCGAGAATTAAAGAACTGAAGAAATGCTAACAACCTTGGAAGAAAAAACGCTGAGAAATTTAGAAAAATATGCTCCGAAATCACAGCCAAAGGAAAGAGGAGCTGGCTAGAGAGGCAAAAGAGAAGACTATTCCGCAAAAGAAAGAGAGTGGAGGCGAAGTTAGGCAACTGCGGAGGTAATGACAGGAAAGTAATACAAGAAAAACTGGAAGGTATCGATAGGGAAATACAAGCCCTGATTAAGGACCATACAGAGAGGGAAGAGGAAAAGGCGGTAAAAGCAATAATGGAAAATCCAAAATACTTCTACAGCTATGCAAAAAGGAAAACAAAAACGCGCGCTGCTATTGGGCCCTTAAGGACGAGAAATAATGAACTAACCGACCATCCAAAACAAATATCTGAAACAGTGAGAGCTCAATATGAATCAGTTTTCAGTACCCCAAAAAGTGACAAAGCGATACCTGACATAGATGCATTCTTTGAAGAGGAATTGCAGGGAGAGTATATAACAGACTTTGATTTTACCCCAGAAGATGTAGCGAGAGCTATAGGACAAATGAAACCACATTCAGCTGCAGGTCCAGACAATTGGAACGCATTATTGATTAAAAACTGTAAA
This sequence comes from Bathynomus jamesi, assembly GCA_023014485.1. Lineage (NCBI taxonomy): Eukaryota > Metazoa > Arthropoda > Malacostraca > Isopoda > Cirolanidae > Bathynomus > Bathynomus jamesi. The sequence continues at coordinate 203,541 of JAJOZX010006259.1, read as the reverse complement.
AATGAAATAGCTACACCTTTATACTGGATATGGAGAAGATCCCTAGACACTGGGGAAATACCGAGCATCTTGAAAAGAACAAACATTGTTCCGATATATAAAGGAGGGGACAGATCTCAAGCAAAGAACTATAGACCAGTGTCATTGACGTCCCACCTCACCAAAGTATTTGAGAGAATAGTCAGAGAGAAAATTTATGATTTCCTGGAGACACGGGAAAGATTCAACGAAAATCAGCGTGGATTCCGATCAGGTAGATCATGCCTATCACAACTAATAGAACATTACAACAATATCCTAGGTGCACTGGAAGGCAATGACAATTACGATGTTATATACACAGATTTTGCTAAAGCTTTCGACAAACGGGATCATGGTATAATAGCACGTAAAATGAATTATATATGGGAATAACAGGCAAAGTGGGAAAATGGATCTACAACTTCCTCAGAGAACGTCTGCAGGTCGTCAGAATTCAAGGTATATCATCATCAGAATTAGAAGTACGCAGCTCAGTACCACAAGGGACAGTACTGGCCCCACTCCTGTTCGTTATCATGCTAACAGACATAGACAGCGGAATAAACAGCGACAGTATAGTAACATCCTTTGCAGACGATACAAAGATCAGCAGAAAAATCAGCGATGTACATGAAGTGGAAGCCTTGCAGAGGGACATGAACAAAATATACAAATGGTCAGAAGACAACAACATGACTTTTAACACCGAGAAATTTCAGCTCTTGAGATATGGTAGAAAAGAGGAACTTAGACTGCATATTATGCTCCAGATAGACAGGAAATTCAGAGAAGCACGAAAGCGATCGATCTGGGGGTAATAATGACCGATGATGCGTAATTCGAAACACAAAATCAGATAGCGATAAATAAAGCAAAAAGAGTCGCGGGACAGGTACTAAGAACGTTCAAGAGAAGGGACAGGACAGTAATGATTCCCCTGCTAAAAATACTGATTATACCAAAACTTAAATACTGCTCAGTTTTGACGTCCCCATATAAAAAGGAAGAAACTAATAAACTAGAAGAAACGCAAAGGCATTTCACAGCCAAGATTGATGGCTGCAAAGAACTCAACTACTGGGAAAGACTACGTAAACTAAATCTGTACTCCCTGGAAAGAAGAAGAGAGAGGTACACCATAATCTAAATGTGAAAAATGATCGAAAAACTGGTACTAAACCTAAAACTAAACCCAATTACCATTCAAACAACACTGGAAAATAGGAAAGGCAGAATGTGTAGTGTTCCCAAATTAAAGGCACGACAAGGGACCTCCTCAACACTGAAAGAAAATAGCTTGGTTATCAGGGGCCAAGACATTTTAACCAGCTTCCAAAGGACCTCAGAAACGTAACGGGGGTCAAAGTTGAAGTCTTCAAGAGAAGACTAGATGCCTGGCTCAGGACGGTACAAGATGAGCCGGGCGTGCCTGGCTATGTACGGTGGAGAGCGCAAGAAAGCAACTCGCTCCTCCACCAGCCAGATCTAGAGGCGGGAACACCAGCTTGACCTCCGTGTAAAGAGAGACCAACGCATGAAACAACATAAGGTTCATAAGGTGTATATACATATACACACACACACACATACATATATATATATATATATATATATATATATATATATATATATACACACACATATATATATATATATATATATATATATATATATATATATATATAGTTACCATCTGGTTGGCTGGCTTCTCGTTTTTTGATTTTAAGGGCGAACAGCAATGTGGTGTTCACAAAATTTATTGTATTTACACTCTAAGGTCCAATAAAGAAAAATACGAAAATAAGTCAAATGTTTTAGCACTAGCATATATCCTATCTTATCCCTTAAATTAACATACCAAAATCACACACTTAGATTAATAAAAATATATACACAAACAGTAGGTCCTGTTCCTTTTTAAATAAAGGACTGAATATTTAAGCCAGGAGACCTGCAAAGAAGCAATTATTGACTCACTTCATGAAGAAAAAAAGATTGCAATCGGCAAAGGAACATAAAAAGTGAAGTGCAGAAAACTGGAGAAAAAATTTGTTTTCCGACAAAACGCACTTCGAAGTACACGGTTACAGATCAAGCTTTGTGAGAAGTAGTTAAGGCGAACCCCTTCGAGCAGGACACATTGAACAGGCTCCAAAAAGGATGTTCTGGGGTTGTTTTACTGCTGTGGATCCTGAACGTCTCGCGCCACTTGAGGGAATGATGAACAGCATTAAATATATTGGAATGTTTAAAACAAGACTATCCTTAACGCTGATGGAGCAGTTCCCTAGTGGAGACGGGATTTTCCAGCAAGATCTGGCACCGTTTGTTTTTATTTCTAATTAAGACCCTGTAAAGCCTAAAGCTTAAGGGCCAAATTAAATAAAATAAATAGTTCAGCTTCAAAATCATTTGTCATTGTAAAAAATTGTAAAACTACTGTGTAACGTAAACTATCACTGCTTCACTTCTACCAAAACGTTTTTTCATTTTGGGCCAGTCCCAGGTGCAGTGGTGTCCAAACCGTTGTAAATGCCGTAGATGGGTAGGGAAAAGGGCAGGCTTTAATTCCACTCTTGCTTTTGACCTCCAAATTTATTGCTGAAGCTCAGCCTCGGAAATGGGGCCACAAAACGTTCCGACCGTTCACGTTCAACTCCGGGTGGACAAAAGCATAGGAGGCGGGGTATCAAGGGGGTCAATTGACCCCTCAGATTCAGCCGGACTGAATTTTTTCGGGCAATTACACTAAAAAAATTTGGGCAAAAGCCCAGTACACATATTTTCAATCACCACGATTTCACCCAAAACTTTTTATGATTTTCATATAGGATATAATCTTTTTGCCCGAAATGTATGTCTTCAAATCTTGAACCATGCAATATTTGATTATAGAAAGGAAAACTTATTGCAAAACGGCAGTATTTAAGTACTCCATTTGATGTAACCTGTTACAACTTACTCTAGTGTTGTAACTTGTTTGGTGTTCAGCCTTTGTGCAGTTGTGTATACTTACAAATAGTGTTTAATAAAGATATGACTTAAAAATCGAATTTCGGTTTCGCTTATTTTTTGGGGGCAAAAAAATATTTGGCCCCCACCCCCACCCACCGACAAAATCGGGCCCCTATGCCTATGCGGGTGGACGAAATAGAATTGCAATTAAACTGGGAATTCGGCTCCTCAGCCGAACCTAAGCGTTGTCCCAGATTCAAATTTGAAGCCTATTAAATAATAACAGACTGAAATGTCGCTTACACAAATTACACCAGTGAAATAAAATTTTGACAAATGCCCATACATACAAATTCGATATTTCACTCATCTTGAAAAAATAACTTTAATTATACCTTACCTCGTATAGAGGCTTCAACACTTGCGCTATAAAAAATGTTCAAAGACACCACTCTGTTCTAACCCTGCACAATAATCATATTTATCAATTACTTTCAAAATCATGTCTCGCATTAAAGAAAAACCAAACTAAATATACCGGGTGGGCCAAAAAAAACAATTACCCTGATTTTGAACAATATAATTTTACCTTTATGAAATGCTATTTGCACAATCAATATATGTGTCCTGTATAGAATTTCATGATCTATCTCGTGGTGAAGTTGGATTTTTGTTAACTGTAACCATTATTTTGTAATTCGCTGTTATACAGACACGGGTAGAAAACTTTCTGTTTCTATAGAGTTACCTAATTGAGTCCAAGATTATGCGGAATGTGCCCTCCTCCATTATCAATGTACGCTTGCAACCTTGACTTCTCCCTTATCGACGGCAGTACCGCATCAAGGATCTTTTCTTGGTAATAAGCAGCAGTGATTTTGGCATTCTGATCAACAAAAATACTCTGACTTCCTGAACTTTGAAATAAAAATGGAAACCATGACTTTTTGAGAAAAATGCGGACGTTCCCTGCAAAGTCGATCTAGACTAATAGATTTTTTGTCCTGTCTTCCATAAACTCGGTCATTTTGTGTTTATTGTTGAAGCAACCGGAAAGGTCTTCTCGTCGCTGAACCATATTTTCGACACTTCTCTTTCTGGGAATCGATCTAACAGAGCACGACATTTTTCAACTCTTGCTTGCTTATTTGATGCAGAGAGCTTATGAACTTCGACTCTTTTAAAACATTGAAGACCCAGATTATCTTTTACTATACGACGAACACTAGAGCGAGAAATACCAGTAGTTTTTTAAATTTCTCTAACGAACTTGTGGGTGTTGGGCCGTTCTTCTTGACTGCATATCATGGATGAAACCGTGTCAATATTTTCCTCAGTTCGTGATGTTTTTGGAACTTCCACTGCCTTCTTTTCGTTTGGTCGACCCTGTGATATCGATTTTTCTTTATGAGATATTGAAGTCCAGGTATCGTCCATCGTTTATTTGGAAACTCTTTCTTCATTCGTTTTGCACCCCACTGTTTCTCCTTACGCAGGTTCAATATCAATGCTTCATCTTCTGAAGAGTATTTCATTATGTTATAACTAGTGTTGAAAACCGGTTTGTAAAATTCCCCTAAAAATCGAAAACCGAAAGAAAAAAACCGGTTTTATCGATTGATTTTTATTTGCCTCAAATTTGCGCGAACGTGCAGCTACGCGCTACAGCGCACAAAAATAACTTCGAATACATTACCTATTAAGTTAAATTGTGACAAACTGGCAACTGCTCTTCAGTATAATTTTTGCCTATCTGGCAACTCGATCTTCAGTTTGTCTCATCATGTAGCATCATATGTATGCATATGAATAAGAAAATGACCCTTAATGCTCTTTGTTTCTTAAGATGTCATTTCCAAAATAGGGATAAAATCTAAATTAATTTATATATTTTTCTTACACGAAGAGTCAATTTTCTGTTTTCTAGGTAAAGTTTTTTATTAAAAAATTTTATTTCAATGTTTTTTCCAAAATAGAGATAAATTTTATTTTTATTCTTTATAATTTTTTTACAAAAAGAAGTTTATTTCTTTCTAAATATAGATGTTTTATTTTAAAAAATTATTTCAAATCTAAATTGTTTGAATAATGTATTATTTTGGCTAAAATAAAATGTCAAAGTTGCCATTTTCTTATTCATATGCATACATATGATGCTACATGTTTGCATTCTTTTGACCAAAAAATAGGCGATAAGCTATGCTTGTTAAGAGTTAAAGTCAGTACCTTTCAATTGTGGCCTTTAAAATTACTACACTTTTCGGTCATAACCGGTTAAAACCGGTTTTCAAAAACAGATCGATTAAAAACCGGTTTGTAAAGTTTCGATTATTTTTCAACACTAGTTATAACTTGTTCACCAACTATAGCAGAATGATGGTTTGAAATGAAAAAGGAAATAAATTAATTATTTTGTGTAAAAATTAGGAAAATTAATTATTTATGGAGAAACTGACTGTCATCTGAAAGTATCAGTTGCTGACTTTGACCGCCTTTCAATTGAGCACCATATTCTGATACCTCCCTCCACTTGTGAGCCTGTTCCTCTACTCCTGGGGCATTGAATCTAGATTCAAAGCCAGCGTTTGAAAGAGTGAAAGTATGGGTACAACATACGGCCTCAGCAGTAAGATCAATATACAGGGTGAGCCACAATATTTTTTTAAAAGTTGGGTAATAGTTTTTTGGCCCACTCTGTATTAATCACAATTGAATGTAATCTATACAATTATTTAACAGTAAATAATTAAGTTATTCAAACATTAATAACAAAAATATACAATAACGTAAAAAGTACACATACAAAACTACCTTAGTTAACCTTGGTTTTGCTTCCTCCCGAATTGTTCATTCTGACGAAAGTCCAGCTTGGCACTCCACCTTAGACCTAGAGTTTAACGTGGAATCCGAACCACGCCTCACCACGGGCGGTCAGAAACTACAAAGTCCTCGACTGGACTCGATCTCACGACCTCCTGACCAGCATCCCATCGTCTTAACCGTACCCAGGGTACCCATTTATCTACCAACCAATTTTTATTGTGTGTGAGGATGAACAGCTGGGTTTTGCTGCACGCCGCCTGCCTTCACCGGGTCTCGATCCCGGGGCTGATGGATTCATAGTCAGCGATGCTAGCCACTACACCACCGAGGTGACTACAGATGTAGTACCGACAAATTCAGAAAATTATAAATTTCCAACTTTTACAAATTTGTATAAACTTTAAATCTTCCGTTTCTAACCCTTGTCGTTGAGAAAAAAGGCACGAATAATCCACAAAACTTCCATTCTCTCTTCCACCTGGTTTACTTTCAAATCATTCACACCAACACGCTCCACTTTTACATATATATATATATATATATATATATATATATATATATATATATATACACACACACACGAGGGTAATTCAATAAGTATCTGCACTTTTTATTTTCACAATTTTATTTTCACATCTGATAGATTATAAACACATCACTTCTCAACATAGTCTCCCTGTTTCTCAATACACTTAGTCCAGCGATCTACAAGCTTCCTAATGCCATCACAAAAGAATGTTTTTGGCTGTGTGCGTAGCCAGTCATGCACCGCCTCCTTCAGGTCATCATCGCCTTGGAATCGCTGACCTCTCAAAGCGTTTTTTAGTGGTCCAAACAGATAAAAATCTGAAGGTGCCAGGTCTGGACTGTAGGCTGGATGGTCGAGAACTTCAAATTTAAGGTCTTGAAGGCATTTTCTAGTCTGTGCAGCGGTATGAGGGCGCGCATTGTCGTGTAACAGAATAACACCTTCGACAATCTCCCTCTCCGTTTTGTGCGAATTGCTTGCTTTAACTCATTCCAAAGCATGTCAGAATACGATGCACTTGTTACTGTAGTCCACGTTCTAAATAATTTTCAAGGTAGGGCCTCGTGTATCCAAAACAGTGTTAGCATAACTTTACCTGCTGACGGCTGCGCTTTGAACTTCTTGTAACGGGAAGGTGTTATTCTGTTACACGACAATGCGCGCCCTCATACCGCTGCACAGACTAAAAAATGCCTTCAAGAACTTAAATTTGAGTTGTCGACCATCCAGCCAACAGTCCAGACCTGGCACCTTCAGATTTTACCTGTTTGGACCACTAAAAGACGCTTTGAGAGGTCAGCGATTCCAAGGCGATGAGCCTGAAGGAGACGGTGCTGAACCGCTACGCACACAGCCAAAAACATTCTTTTGGATGGCATTAGGAAGCTTGTAGATCGCTGGACTCAGTGTATTGAGAAACAGGGAGACTAATATATATATATATATATATATATATATATATATATATATATATATATATATAGATATATATATATAATATATATATATATATATATATGAGTCCCTGTGGGGTTTTAAAATTAATAACTTTTTACCTATTTTATAGATCGAACAATATAATAAACGGCATAATAAAGTTATCTGCCCAAATTTTTGGCTCACTTTACACTTCAACATATCCTTCACCTTGACAATAAATGTTTGACTCTATTTTTTTTTAAAGAGAGTTGCCAACTTTTAAATCCACAAAAGTGAAGATTTAGGACGCGACTTTTATCTTTTGTTATGCGCCCATGGCTCGACCGCCAAGTCACCCAACCGGCAGCAGTTTATGCAGTGTCATCTGAAGTTAAATTGTTACTAACTTACCTTAGTAAGTGTGTTTAAGAAATCAAAAAGGGGTTATGGTCAGCGTTTCCAAATGTCTTTGAAGGTGACCCCCTTTCAAACTGGTCAGTCTTTCCCGCCGCTCTATTTTAACTGCAAATGGCATTCATGGAGTGTAATTTATTGGTATTGGTACCATAATCAATGTGAGTAGCACTAAAAATAAATGTTCCATTTATTAATGTACTATATAGTACAGTTGCCTCATTATTCATAGCACACTCTGAGAACAGACAGTGACACCTGGCATATATTTGTTGTGTGTACTACAAACGGTTGTAAACAGTGTTGGCTGGCCGTGATGTTAGTTAGTGTGGTGTAGACACGGGTGACAGTGGGGGCAGAGGGTGGTTGCTGCTGATGTGAACGTCCAGCTCTTGAGTCATTGCCAATGTCTTTAGAACATAATTATTCCCAGTCATCACTCTGGTTTACATATTACTAAGGAAACATTAATGAATAATTAAATATAAATTAAAGAAGGGGATATACAGGGTGTACACAAACTGTCTTTACAACTTCTCTCTCAAATAAAAATATTAGGAAACGAGGTACACATACCATTTTTGCGCCATCTGTGAAAGAAAGTAATACATAACTTCAAACACATTCACATGGGCAACTATTTGTCACACGTAAGACGTCCAAACGGTATTCTATCTCCATCATGTACACTGCAACATTTCAACGTCAACTCTTGCAACAGCAGCAGCAATTCTGGTCTTTAAATCGTCGATGTTGGCCACTGGAGTCGTGTACATGCAGTCTTTTACATAACCCCATAGAAAAAAGTCACAGGGTGTTATGTCTGGTGATCTGGCCGGCCAAGAGATGGCCCCCATCGGCCAATCCACGATTGGGAAAGCATGTTAAGGAAATTGTGTACAAGAAGCTCCTATCTGGTGGTGCGCCATCTTGCTGGAAAAACACATTAGGCTGCAGTTCCTCTAACTGTGGATAGACGTAGTTGTCAAGCATATCCAGATAATTGATGGTTGTTACTGTCGCCTCAGCGAAGAAAAAGAAATACCGTTTGGAAGTCTTACGTGTGACAAAATGGTGCCCACGTTGAATGTATTTGAGGTTATATGAAACTTTATCACGTTCTCTCACAGATGGCGCTAAAACGTTAGTGTAACTCGTTTCCTAATATTTTTATTTGAAAGAGAAGTGTAAAGATAATTTGTGTACACCCTGTATATTAACAAGGGGAATGTCAATGACGTGAATAAAAACAGTGTTCTTGTATATTCTATAAATAAAAACCATAATACGTGATGACAGTGTTTATGATATCGGCAAGCCTGTAATCTCTATTGTAACTGACAGTTCAATGAATAAACACTGTGGCACATACATGCAATGCAACAACACGTGTTAAACATTGTCAGCATGTTAAATTTACCATCTCCCAGATACGACATTATTGGTTGAATGCAACTTAACACGTAAATGGTAGTTATCATCTTAAAAGGAAGCCAATATTTTGCACGTCGTGTGTCTCACACACTTGCAAGAGTACTACCTCACTTTTTCTATATTATGGTTTTACCTAAAGCGTCGTTAGAATTGCCAACTGAACGATAGATGAGCGAAAATACCCACTAGCCCATACGTCATTGTTTTCTACCGGGGTTCAGTGAAAAACATTAAGGGTTCTGATATGCTGCGCAGTAAATATTTACCATAATATACTGAAGCCCAGTGGTTCAGAATATATAGACGGAATTAAGTTAGAATGAAATAAAGGAGTATTTTGTAATTGTATTATAGTTGTTCGTAACGATATGTAATTGGTTTATTACATAGTTTTCCATCATTTTGCTTACAAAACGAAGGGGAATAGAATGGATCGAGAATATCTGGGTTTCACAATATCTTACATGTTGATTACAGGGTCCTTCGACCTAGAAAAGATTGAAAAACACTGCCACAGATATATGCTAGACTTTGTATGTGATGGTCTGTGTAGCACAGCGGGTCCACAAGTGAGGGTAATTAACCCCAAGGGGTAATTTTGACATTTCCGGAGTAAAAAAGAATTCCTGAAAATTGTTTTTTAGTGTTCGTTTTATAAAAATAATTTTTTTCGAGTTAGACCATTTAACTGTTTAGGTCTTGGTCGCAGTGTTACAAAAGACGAACGGCTACATCACGAGGAGAATTTATAGAGCTTTCCGAGACTGACAGGGTGTATTCATAGTCAGAGGCGGATTAAGACACCTCGGGCCCCGGGGCAATGAAGAATATGAGGACCCTTTTCTATAGTTTTTTTATAACAATACATGTACATGTACAGTACATAGTACATTTACACGGATTATGTACGGTGCAGGCTAATTGAGAAAAAACTTAAAAGAATCTTAACAGTGTATTGCCGTTTGCCAAAAACCAACAGTATTAAACAAACTTTACTTTAGGGCCTATAAAACATAAAATAAAACAGGGAATTTGTCAGTTTGTGTACTCTGTTATAGTTAATCAAAAAAGTTTGCGAAATCTCGAATTATATCATCGAAACTCAGTTGATTGGGGGGGCCCCTCAAGCATGGGAGCCTGAGGCTTCAGCCTCAGTAGTATAGCGCAAAAGGGAGAGTGCAGGAATGTTGCAGGTTATTATGTAATGTTGCAAAGGGGGGAAGGGGGTTGTTGCAAAGGGGGTTGTTGCAAAGGGGAAGGGGTTGTTGCAAAGGGGGGTTTTGCAAATTGGGGAGGGGGTTGTTGCAATGGGGGTTGTTTGCAAAGGGGGGTGGGGGAAAGGGGGTGGGGGGAAACTTGAGGCGGCGTTATCCCCCAAGAGAAAGGAGGAGGAGGAAGAAAGGAGGAGAGGTGTTCACCTGGCAGGAGCCAAGTGCACACTAAGACTTCCAGCCGGGCTGGCGTTGTTTTATAGCTCCTAATCAGCCAGAATCAGCAGTTGGCTGAGCCAAGGGGGTAGAGACGCCTGAAAGAGAGAGAGAGGAGACAGCTGAAGGAGAGAGAGAGATGCCTGTAGGAGAGAGACGCCTGAAGAAGAAGAGATGCCTGTAGGAGGGAGAGACGCCTGAAGGAGAGAGGATAGGTTACACATGCAGGAGTACACCATGCTGAGGTACATGCAGTAGGTACACATGCTGGAGGTACACATGCAGTAGGTACACATGCTGGATGTACACATCAGGATACACATGCTGGAGGGCAAACATGCAGGAGAGAGAGGAGAGAGACGCCTGAAGGAGGAAGATACATGCAGGAGAGAGCTGAAGGAGGGAGAGACACCTGAAGGACAGAGTGGAGTTCTCCCCCAATTTTTTTTCGTTTCCCTAACCTAAGAGGCACTATGGGGTTTACCAAAGGGCCTGAAATAGAAGGAGCAGAGCTCCTTACTCGGCCGGAGCCGAGGGGGGAAGGTTCATCACCACTTCGCGATCTTTTATAATCCTCTATTCTGGCTGAGTTGCCAGATAGCGCAAGGTATTCCAGATAGCGCCATGTGCCCCTTAATCGTGTAACACATATATAACGGCTGTTATTCCAAAATGTACTTGTATATATAATAAACTAATGAATCATATAAATACCACAATATATATTTATATGGTTATACAAGATTCAACCGTATAAAATAACACAAGCGCCTCTTTCATTACGCTTTAATAGAATTAGTAAAGTTACCCTATTTCGTTAGACAGAAAACGAATTTTTTATTAGGTTAACCCAACTAATTATCCACCATTCATAAATAAATAATAGCAAACGTGAATAAAGAGTTCCAATTCAATGGGTAACTATATCGACATAAGCTTATTATTATTGTAACGTTTGCTCCCAATATAATTTTCCTAATAACAGTAAAACCATTAATTATGAAACTTCATTTAAATACGCTTCATTAAACTTGAAGATGAACGAAACAAATAACATAGTTGCCAGATAGCGCAAGGTATTCCAGATAGCGCCATGTGTCCCATTAATCGTGTAACACATTAATAAACGGCTGTTATTCCAAATGTACTTGTATATATAATAAACTAATGAATCATATAAAATACCACAATATATATTTATATGGTTATACAAGATTCAACCGTATAAAATAACACAAGCGCCTCTTTCATTACGCGTTTAATAGAATTAGTAAAGTTACCCTATTTCGTTAGACAGAAAACGAATTTTTATAAGGGTTACCCAACTAATTATCCACCATTCAATAAATAAATAAATAATAGCAAACGTGAATAAGATTCCAATTCAATGGGTAACTATATCGACATAAGCTTATTATTATTGTAACGTTTGCTCCCAATATAAATTTCCTAAATAACAGTAAAACCAATTATGAAACTTCATTTAAATACAGCTTCATTAAACTTGAAGATGAACGAAACAAATAACATAGTTATCCATAATTCAGCCCTCACGAATAACGAAACGAAATGATCATTTACGATACAATTCGAAATACGATAATTTACGATACAATTCCACCAAACGAGATGAAAACTTATGAAGCATAAGCCTCATTCCTGCGACGAAAAAAATGAAAAATGACGTAAAATAAAGAAATTATTCATTTGCCCAAGCCACTATAGCGGGGTCGAATCGTGTTCTAGGGACACGATTCGAACGAAAAAGGTCTCTAGGGACCTTTTTCGGGCCGAGGGATTATTCTTCTACAAGCTATTCGAGCAGAAATCACCACTGACTTCAGATATTAATTTTATCATTCTTATTACTTCTACAATGAAAATATTTACGCGTAATTTGTATGGTGTCATATAGAAATATAATGATATATATATATATATATATATATTATATATATATATATATATATTGGGGGGGATCTCTCACCCGTTCTTCGGCCCGACCCCGTTTCATTGTAGAAATAATAATATAATTATATATATATATATATATATATATATATATATATATATACCCTTTGGATAACCTTTGGTTAGCTTCAGCCCGAATTGTTCATTCTGACGAAGGTCAAGGGAAAAACGTACACACAATATATATATATATGCTACACACAGACCGTGCATGGAACTCTTCTGGGATAATTAAATCCACTATAGTCCGAGTAAGTAATGACAAATACCGCCTCGGTGGTGTAGTGGTTAGCGTCGCGGACTACGAATCCATCGGCCCAGGGTTCGAGACCCGACGGCAGCCGGCGCGCAGCAAAGCCCAGCTGTTCATCCTTCCACACAATAAAGAAAGTGGTTGGTAGATAAATGGGTACCCTAGGAGGCCTAGTGGTCAAGACGCTGGGCTGCTGATGGGTCGTGGTTCGGAATCCACGTTAAACTGTAGGTCTAAGGTGGAGTGAAAAGCTTGACCTTCGTCAGAATGAACAATTCGGGCGGAAGCTAACCAAAGGTTAGCCCGACGCGGGCAACGGGTCACTCGCAAAGAGAATTTAATCATTGGTAAACTTCCTTCCAGACCACTCTTTCTATACATATATATATATATATATATATATAGAAAGAGAGCGAGAGTTTTGTTCAATAATAATAATTAACGATTTTCTATGTAGCAATAATAATTAACTCTTTCAAATACGTGATTTAAAATAACAGGACCATTTTACCCGAGGCAGTAGTATATCCGAAAAACATCGTAATGCACGATTTTTTCTATGTAGCAATAATGATTAACTCTTTCAAATACGTGATTTAAAATAACAGGATCATTTAACCCGAGGCAGTAGTATGCCGAAAAACATCGTATAACCTAATTTACAACTATAGTTTACCTTGACTTTCATATGCTTCTATCCTGTTTTATTAATAAAGATTTTTAACTTTTAATAACGTATGAATAAAGATTTTTAACATTTAATTTTATTTTAGTATTTATTCATGCCACGCCGCCTTAGACCACAGCTTAACGTTGAAACCGAATGTTCTTTTTAAAATATAATTAGGATATAATTTCTTTATTATAAAATAAGTTAACAATTATGTTAACAAACAATACTAATAATTTGTAAGTAAAAAATATAATATAAGGGACTACCATAGAAATGTAAGTGCCTATAATTCGATTTTATATATATGTTACTCGTCCGGTCTCGTTATAGCGGATTGGTACACGTCATAGCTCCACCCAGCTACATCGGCAGCCAATCACTACGAACATCTGGTCTTTTGGGCGGAGCTTGGCGAATGTGCATATAAAAGGGGATATTTTCAGTTGGGAGTAACAGTAGCTATTTTCGCATCAGTGAATAATCAACCATGGACCTGTACGTCTCCCCAGACTTGTATGAAGAACGTGATACTGCAGCATTAACCACAATTAGTCTTTTCAATGCGCTGATTGTGGCGAACTATTTTCGACGCAAACCGTAGAAGATATTTGCAGTGACGCTCCTTACAATCCGACGCAAGGGACTACCATAGAAATGTAAGTGTCCATAATTCGATTTTATATATATATGGAGAGTTGTAGTATTTCGTCAAATAGATACTAGTCAAAAATGTCAATCAATGTTATTTCCCCATCATGCTAAAATCGAAATTGGTAATCGAACCAAAGATATCTTCACATAATGGAGATCTGTCTGTCTGTATACTCTGTATATGTTTTCCTTTAAGGTCCGATGAGGATTTGACACGAGTTATACAATCTTTTGAAGGGAATACGGATGATATACTGATCAGTCAGCAGTGTCACACATCCTCCACCATGGACCTGTACGTCTCCCCAGACTTGTATGAAGAACGTGATACTGCAGCATTAACCACAATTAGTCTTTTCAATGCGCTGATTGTGGCGAACTATTTTCGACGCAAACCGTAGAAGATATTTGCAGTGACGCTCCTTACAATCCGACGCAAGGGACTACCATAGAAATGTAAGTGTCCATAATTCGATTTTATATATATACGGGAGTTGTAGTATTTCGTCAAATAGATACTAGTCAAAAATGTCAATCAATGTTATTTCCCCATTATGCTAAAATCGAAATTTTTATGGCGTTCACTCCTCGAACCAAAGATATCTTCACATAATGGGGATCTGTCTGTCTGTATACTCTGTATATGTTTTCCTTTAAGGTCCGATGAGGATTTGACACGAGTTATACAATCTTTTGAAGGGAATACGGATGATATACTAATCAGTCAACAATGTCAAATAATGTAAGTGTTTTTCGATCTTTTTGGGATAAGAAGACGCAATATATTTTCATAAATTTATTAAATGAAAGAAATCAGTACAATAAACGAATATACAAATATACGAACAAAAACATTATAATATACAACGAGTACGTACAATTGGAAAACGGTTTTTTATCTGTCTGCATACCATTTCATCGTTTCGGTGAGTGTGACACGGGTCAAATAAATTTAAAAAATTTATAAATTCTTTATCATTTGACATATGCATGAGAAATGAGACACAGTACATTCCGCAAACATTAGTAAAATATCCCTGCATACGAAATGGGTTCCATACAACTTCGGGAATATGTAACTGAGCGAGAAATTTTACAATAATAGGGTCACTCCAGGGTTGAGTACCGAGTGAATCAAAATAGTACAGGCGCTGTCTATTTTTAAAATAGACAGCGATCCAGTGAATCCCTTCATTACCGATGATGTCTGTGTTTAAGACTACCGCATTCTCGCGTACTTGGCAAACTCAATGTTTCATTCTTCGCAAACACGCCGATAAATTTGGAACGTGTGACTCGCTCCATTACTTTCTGAAGTGTATTAGCATCCATTTTAAAAGTCAGTGATAACGCTTCTAAATCTATCTACTTCTATTAGGGCTTGCGATTCGAGATATACTAGTACACTAATAGGAGCGTCTATAGGCTTGGCGAATTCCAGCCGCACTGAGATGTTACCGCTCTGCTGTGGTGTTAAATGGGTATTTACGCTAGCAGATAAGTCAGGTGTAATGTCAAACGGATAAAGGTTAAATTGATCAATGAATTCTTCCTGCGTTACCCCATTACCAAGCTCATCACAATCACCTGCAATATGGGTCAGATTACTATAGGCTCTGGCACAAAGAGGTAACACAGCGTCTGATGAATAGTCCGTACCCATTGTTCCACCCAAAGCAGTGCCATTAACGTATAGAGTTATATTTTTAAGTCCGAAATTCTCGAATTTAAAGGCACTCTTTTTATATTTTCCATTCACCGAAGCGTGGTCCTGCATGCCGATTAATATCCTTTTAGGAAGATTTCCCAGGGCAATGTTTTCTATCTGCTTCGATGCCAACCCTGCAGGAACCGTATATAGTTTGATCTGCACTCTGTTAATAGGATATTTCACTGTAGCGTTTAGTAAATTTTTCTCAATTTCTAGTTGTTTTGGTGAACTTAATTTCACTCGCCGTACGCGGAGGTATGTGTCCATAATGTGAACCACAACGGACTTTGCGCCCTCTTCTTGATTCGCATCCAGATTTAAGCAGATCTCAGGACTCGTGCGGGTGAGCTTTATTTTCATATCCACCCCGTTCACAAGCAACTTCTCCTGGAAAGTGAAATCTGTGTGCAACCGTCCAAAACACTCGTATATTTTCTTTTTAGAATTTTTAAATTTGTCCTTTATACTATTTTCATCTTTAGTTTGATAATATCCCTCCGCACTTAAAAAGGTAGCCTTCGCTTCTTTGGAAAAGTTGAGGACATTTTCCAAATAGGCTCGTAGATGATAGTACCCCGTGCCTGCCGATATGTTGGTCTGATTTAAATATACGTCACACTGGTTGAATATGGCGTGCAGAAAGTTTGTTTCAGGGTATACAGCATATTTGTCATCGCAGGCCGTTCCATCAGAATGGGCTATACGTAGCTTAGCGTACATGTGCACACAGCTTGGATCAAAAAAGTAAGGACCTGAGCTGGGTATCACGAATTCTATAGGTGCACTCGGGGAACTAATTGTGTTTAAAGGGTTAATTGTAATAAAGTCACTGTGCTCAATAGAAACTTGGGTTGGCGGGAGCTCAAAAAAGGACAGCTCCGACTTACAGCATTGTGAACTACATGGGTGGATGAAGCGTGCCATGGCGAAATAGTGACTCCTCTCTCGACAAGTGGTAAACAAACTATGATTCATGAGATCAATATCCTTAGCTTATATCAGTCAAAAAAGTGGTCAACCATAGGTTTCATTCGCTTACAGCATTTCTTTTTTGATAGCCTTTTACGTTTAATACCACGTGACCCCTTCTTCCGGGGAGCCCTCTTCTTCCCGCCACCACGCATTTTTCTCTTTGCATCTTTGATGATTTCGTTCCGTGTACGCTTTAAATGTTTTTTTAGGGCTTCTTTAGGTTTAGCCCCGGCCAATATGTCTTCTGCAGTGTTAAGGCCTGATTGTAGCGCTTTCCTTCCAAGGTATCTGGCACCCCTCTTCAGCAAAGGAACAGCCGTACGTAGTATGGATGAAAAAATGGATCCAAGTCCACTACCGCGCTGGTATCGCATCCCTCGATAGACGGTGAAAGGCTTTCTATCCATTATAACTCAGTGCGTCGAAAGTGTAGCTTCACTGTTAAGCTCCCGTTACCGAATGGGAAGTTTTCGCCCTCAATCGTTCTTATATATATTGTGATATTGGTTATTAAATTAGTTGCGACATTCACATAATGGGGTCTGTCATATGTAATACTCAAACTCCTTCCTCTATGGTTGGGGATGTGAGCAATGCGCAGCAGGCGTGCCTGGGTATCCCCAACAAACTGGTGCTCCACTATATTACTGTAAATATAGCACATGTCTGGGGACCTTTCAGCCAATTTCTCCATCTTCAATTGATACATTAATCTGGACAAGTTATACTGTGTCTCGTGAAATGTGTCTCTTTGGAAGGCTGCGCTATATCGGCCGTTGGTTAGAATTTTGAACTTTCTATGTTCTTTAAGACATCTGTTAGTCTTTGATTTTAGGATTAGTGTATGTGCAGGGTTGTTTACGATTTCATATACTAAATCATTCGTAAGGTTTGAGTTTCTTAAACTTACGTTTAAGCCTCTCACAACATCCTCGGCCGAACCATATTGACCCGGCCCTAGTCTTACTTCTGTACTGTAATACCGTGCAATCTTAGTCCAAGCGATGCGCATAGTTTCATCCATAGCTACCCCAGCTTTTTCACACTCGTCAATGTCTCTAAGAATCGTAAAAACGGTTTCTTCATGTTCAATATTTAAAAAGACGGTGTCCAGCTGAATTTCGCATATCCCCACCTCATACGAATCACGACCCAATTCAATGTGCCCATGGAGTTCTGTTACAAAGTTGGCTAGCGTGTTGTTAGGGTGTACAGACAGGGACGAGGAGGACGGGAGTGTGACGTAGAAATGGTTAGGAGCCATGTTGCATACTATTTAAGCTTCATTATTGCATCAGCTTTTATATAGGTGTTGAAGCTTTCTGGGTACCCTAGCCATTTCACCAGGTACATTTTTCTCCTTCCTGAACCTTTGCTTCCTAAAATTTTCTCAATTTTAAACACATTTTTTTCTAAATTAAACGCAACTTTCTGCAATTCCTCGCGGTAAAAGCCTCCTGAGATTTCTTCCCCATTCAAATCTTCAATGTAATACATCATTATCACACCTTTAGGTCTCACAGCCCTAACTTTAAAAATCTCGCGTGTCCATCCTTGCTCAAAACCCTTTGCGAATTTATTCCCCGAACGCGACAGCCTTACATAATCATTGATTTTGAAGCGCACAGAGTGTGGTGGTGGTGGTGGTCCATCTCTTCTCGGGAGCGTACCTCTTTCTAAAACTTCGTTAGGTGTTGCCCCAATCGTGCGATGGTGTGAGCGGTTGTAGGATGATGCCAATGGTTCCAGAATGTCTAGAAATCTGTATGTGTTTTTATGTGTAAAATAACGGTGCATGCGTTCCTTTATGGTGCGCTGAACTCTTTCAGCTAAAGAAGCCTTATGTATAGAATTGGTTGTGTAATAGCTGATATTAAACTCTGTCAACATATTCTGAAAAGCACGGCCTATAAACTCCTTCCCCATATCCGTACAAAAATAGCCAGGAACCCTGTTTTCTTTTAACATTAGCGTTTTGGTGGCTTTAGCAACTGTTTCAGGTGATTTATTTTTCAGAGGAACTAGCCACAGATATCTAGAGAAACGTCTATTATGAATAGAATGTAGCGGTAACCATCGTTATACACAGAATATCTTTGCATGTCTGTTAAATCTGCTTGCCAAATAGAATCAATCGAGGAAGCCGTTGTCTTGGCTGTTTTAAACCTTTTTCTCACAGGCTTATGAAGCGTATAAGCGTCCTGCTCCCTCAAAAATCTTTCAACATCTTTTTTTCCTACTCCGTAAACGTGCAGTCTATCTACGCCGCCGTAAGAGGATGGGGAAATGTCATAATAACGTTTAGTTAATACGTTAGCCATTTGCGTATTTTAGAGGCAGTGGGTAGGGTTGGTTTAACCTCTTCTTGCTCCTCTTAAAGGTGTTACCGCAGGGGGTGACGGCGCTTCAATTGTGCACAGACGTTGCGTGTTCCAAGTCTTTTAACCTGTTCAGATTTCCTATCAACGTTTTAGGGACATTTATTTGTTGTAGTCTTGCTTTAATATGCTTCCATCCTGATGGTGATGGCCTATCCCACTTTCTCACCAGATCATGGACAATGTCTACGATATTCGATCCCTGTACCTTTGATCCTTCCACAATGATCTCCCCTGTATCGGTCCATTGTATGGCGGGATCCTCATTCAATAGATTATAAAGACTTAAGCCTTTACTCCTCAATGTAAGTGGGAGGGTATTTTTTAATACATGTTCGATATGTTGTGTGGCTAATCTTTTTGGTTGATCAGCTGTATCGTCGGGTACAGGTCCTATGTCGCCATCGTCCCCCGTGCTGTGCCTAATAACCACAGGAATCTCCGTAGGGCTCTTATAATTTTCGTACTCGTGAAGAAATTTCTGCAGAGCTTCTTGGTATAAGATTCTTTTCTCATCAGGTGTTTTTTCACTGTTTAATAGGGCTAACAATTCGCTTTCCATTCTTTTAAGTCTGCTTTTACGGGGATCTAGATCCGTGTCTCTTTGCAGTGAAGCGTACACCTCGTGGGGAATCACTACCACTTTCTTCATTATATTAATCTAGTCAGTAAAGGGCCCAAAACTGAAAATAAGATGGGGAGAAATGACCCTCCTGTTTGCACAATAACTCGTTTTTTCTTCGCTACAGTTTGACTTTTACGAGCGAGTGTACGTATTATGTTCTTGTAGCGGCGTAGGCGAGCCTTCTGATGGGTTTTCATTGATACATTGCAATTTATAACGTTAAGACAGATTTCACAGATGCATTTTAAAAAGTCGGCGTCGATATTTTTAATAAACATCTGCTGCATTGCCCGGGGCAGTCGATGATAGATTTTTATTAATTCATGGTATTTCTTTAGTCTCTTTGTCATTCTGGAATATACACCGTTTCAGGCTCGTTTGGAAATATATTCGTTCGCAGAAGCACTCTAAACGTGTTTCGCGGATGAAGGTCGCAAAGCAAATATCCGTAACGCGTGCTTGTAGCTTCTTTATAAACTTCCAAAAACTCCTTACGCTGATTCGGGAACATTTGATTGGCTAATACCCCAATTTGTGATACATCTCTACGTTGCGCGAATAAGACTAGATATTGCGTATTTAACGACACATCGCGCATGTATCTATTTTTGAAAAATAGATTCTGATTGATGAAGAACACGCTTATGTTAAGATGGTGGGAGTATACTGTAAATGTCTCGGCAAACGTTTTATCCATCTCCAACATGAGATCGTCAATTACAATGATTGTATGTTCAGTTCCCTTTAGCGAATTAACGTCATATACACCTTTGTGGAACAAAATATCATCTTGGTACTCGTTGAACACTGATTGATACGTCGAATAGCACCATATAACTTTATGCACAAATTTCGAGAACATCTCGCCCTTTTCTTTAATGATTTTAAGCATAAACACAGTTTTACCACATCCTGTAGGTCCAGATATAATACATGTGGATGGGCTCGTGAATCTGAATTTTTCTACAGAGTCCATTTCTAACACGTCACACTCCTAAGTGGGTCATTTACAAAATATTACAAATTTTGAGTGCTGATCCTTATATTTCTTCTCCCACAGAACCGACGATGAGGTAGAGCACCCTATCATTACGGATGACGATGACAGTGTAGTTGTGATCTCCTCCCCTGAACCCTCACCAGCGATACAGGTTGCACGTCCAAAGCGGAGGTATGAGAACCCCACATCAGGTATAAAGCGGCCGAAATACGTACCTGTTGCAGCAGACCCCCAACCCTCAACCTCTTACGCAACAACCTCCCCAGCAGCAGCAGCACCTAATATACCCCCTTATTCCGCCCCCCGTTCTGTTAAGTCTACAATAATAGATCCCCAACCCTCCTACGCAACAGGGCCCCCATCAGCAGCACCTAATATACCCTAATTCCGCCCCCCGTTCTGTTGAGGATGTTATTACGTTCGAGTTAGTGCGCGCCGCAGCCCCCACCCCCGCCTTGACTAGAAATCGGTATAGAGTCAGGGTCGACCCTAGAGCCCTGTATAGCAATGGAATTGAGCGCGGGATACGCAGGGTAGTACAGCGTATTATAGAGTTTGCTCTTCAGAATCGCGACGAGCGTGAGGTCAGGACGAGTCTGTCCTTTGGGTTCGGGTCAGATGACGGTGATGTAGACGATTATTGGGTGATAATACCGTTCAGACGTTTGGCTGCTGAAGATGTAGAATATATATTAGGGCGTATAATGCAAGCCGTCCAAAGTAGTATAGCCTTCAATATGGACAACTTCACGGTAAATATTGACCGTGTATTCCGTGTTGCGGGTCATAGTGCCATACCGTACACTCTTAACTTCAATTCTCCAACTATTTACCGAAGGCATATAAACGTC
Organism: Bathynomus jamesi; assembly: GCA_023014485.1. Taxonomy (NCBI): domain Eukaryota; kingdom Metazoa; phylum Arthropoda; class Malacostraca; order Isopoda; family Cirolanidae; genus Bathynomus; species Bathynomus jamesi. Next base: position 181,935 of record JAJOZX010006259.1, on the reverse strand, counting down.
GATCGTGGTTGCGGCTTTATAGCAGTACTCTTAGCACGTATGTTTACTGTACAAAATACACGGACTCAAAAATTTGGCTGCCTACGATCGTTGAGCGTGCCCGTAAACTAGCTGTAGACTGTGAACTTGAATTTGACTGTAATATGGGTCCTGAAGAGCTGAGAAAGGTAGAACAGGAAATGAATGTGCGCATAGTTGTATTTGGTTTGGATGATCGCCACCGGACTGTGTATGTTTTTAAAAGCTGTGTGAGAGATCGTACAAGACCCCTACTTATTTTAGGATTGTCAGGGACAACGTATCTCCCCATCCGTAATATAAGGGGCTTTACGCGAGTTATGACAAAAGTCGAAAATATGGGAGACATCATGATTTGTGTAAGGGGTGCCTCGAGTTTGCGGATGATATAGTGAGACATTGTAAAGAATGTCACATGGTATGTGAGCAGTGTAAAAGCACCAAATGTGAAAGCCGTGTAGTTGAGAAGAGAGACTGTGATGTGTGTAGACGCACATTTTTCAATAATAGCTGCTTTGATCTCCATAAATCAATTGGTACGTGCAGGAAAATGAGAATCTGTGAATGTGGTATATTTCACACAATGGATAATTGGGGAAAATTTAAGCACAAGTGCGACGTAATTCACTGTCCTACATGCCAGGAGGAATATAAGGCGGATGGAGTAAAGCATGTGTGTTATATGAAAGATGCTAAGCCTAAAAATAACCCTTGTATAACTGTGTACTACGATATAGAAACATATACGAACGCTGAAACCAAAGAGGTCATTCCACATTTACTTGTGAGCCAGACCATCTGTGATGAGTGTATGGGTATCGAATGTGACGAGTGCCCCAAATGCGGTAAACGGACAAACGTTTTTAAAACGAATGTCGGCGATAGCCCTGTGAAACTATTTGTGTCCTATATTGTCAAGTTAGCCGACAAGTTTTCAAAAAAATGACTGTGTATATTCTCGCCCATAACGGGGCAAAGTTTGACACGCAGTTCCTTTATAAGGAGTTGCTTGAACACGAATCCTCTGAGATATTTACAGGTGATCCATTGAAAAGAGGCAACAAATTAATACAGATGCAGATAAGAGGCAATGTACAATTTAAAGATACTTTATTATTCACACCTTGTAAATTAGCAAAGCTACCCAAGATGATGGGAGTAGCAGCTGAAGTTTCCAAAGGATACTTCCCATACACTTTCCTCACCAGCGAGACTTTAAACTACGTAGGCCCACCACCCCCCAAACATTATTTTGACTGCATGGATGAACGTGAAGACTTTGATCGATACTACGACAGTTTTAATGAAAGTAACCCTTATAATATAGCTGATGAATGTGAGCGTTATTGCGTGAATGATGTGCGCGTGCTTAGAGTATGTTTCCAGGCCTTTAGAAGTATGTACATAGCCCGTTTCAAATGCGATCCGCTGCAAGTCGCAACCACCATCGCATCATTATGTTTTACGGTGTTCAAGAATAACTTCATGCCTAAAGACACCTTAGCCATTATTCACCGAAACAACCCCCGCAGTTACGGACACAAGGCTATTTACTGGCTCATACACCTGCAGCAACAAACAGGTGTATACATAAAGCACGCCCGCAACACGGGTGAAGTACCCATTAAGATTAATGGACGTGTTTTTTGGGTTGATGGGTTAAGTGAAAACCGTGTCACTGGTGTGAAGACTGTGTACTCCTTTAACGGTTGCTGGTGGCATGGATGCCCCCGTCCTGAGTGCGGAGTCACCGGAGATATCAACGGTAGGTCTCCTGCCGACTGTCTTGCATCGACCCGCACCCGCGATCAACTTATAGGATCACAGTTCACTCACAAAGTCTTGTGGGAGCATAAATATGATGCACGGATGGAGACAGACGATGTATACCGTGAGGAAATAAAAACGATCAAGCGTTCAATGGTGCTGGATCCTCTCAAATGTGGTGATAGCTTGTTTGGAGGACGTACAAATCCTTTCAGACTATACTTCCCACCTACGGAGGGCGTGAAGCTCCATTACTACGATTTCTGTTCTTTATACCCATACGTGATGAAGAGCAATCCGTACCCCGTGGGCGCTCCTGAGAAACTGGTGGGGCCTATCCCTATCCATCAATGAATTTTCAAAAAATTTGAATGATCATTACTTTGGGCTCTCTTTCGTAGACGTACTCCCCCCACGCAATTTATGGATGCCGATCTTACCTGTCGTTATCGACGACAAGCTCATGTTTCCCCTGTGCGTGAAGTGCGCGGAAGAGGATAACGGCGAATGTAACCATATACCCCACCAGCGTAAGATCAGAGGCGTATATACGTCCTGAGCTGGCCCTAGCCGTACGCCATGGTTATAGAATACTGAAGATACACGAGGTGTGGAGGTTTCAGAAGCTCCCCAACCTTTTCACACCATATATAAACGCCTTTTTGAAGGATAAGGTTGAAGCATCAGGGTATCCGCGAGGAGTTGATACCGAAGATGAAAAGTCTGCCTATATTCAACGTTACCGCGACCGCGAAGGTATACAACTTGATCGTGTCCAAATTGTAAAGAATCCTGGCAAGCGCTTTAGTGCAAAATTGTGTCTAAACAGTCTATGGGGAAAATTTGCGCAGAATACCGGCAGAGGGAACATTCATTTGGCACAAAGTTATAGCGATGTCTGGGATTATGCCAATGCCCCCGATAAAGAGGTCATGGAGATCGTGAATGTAGGTAATACTTACGTAATAAAGTACAACAACACTGAATTTGCCACAGATACCTCAAGGGTTACAAACATACCTGTGGCGAGCTTCACAACAGCCTACGCCCGTATAAAACTTTGGGGTCTATTGCATTCTCTTGGGCGGAGAGTATTGTATGCCGATACAGATAGCGTGATATTCACAGAGAGGGAGGGTGATTACATGCCCGCTATTGGGGAGTTCCTCGGCGAGCTCACTGATGAGATCAAGGATGAGTATGGGGACGACGCATACACCGACTCTTTTATCTCAACAGGACCTAAGACTTATGGGGTACGGGTCAGGGTAGGGGATGAAATGAAATATATCGTGAAGGCAAAGGGTATTACGCTCAACCATGCGAATCGGGAGGTTGTTAACTTTGAGTCGTTGAAGGATCTAGTATGTTTGGAACCTCACCAACTAATTGTAGGCACCCACAATTTTCGGGCGCAGAAGCTGGGAGGCGTGAAGGAACTTAGGGGTACGATGGTGTGCCGTAACACCTATAGGAAACGTTACCAGTTACCTGGCACCTATGATACCGTACCCTTTGGATACCAATGATGCTTCTAACTCACACGTCTTGTATATAATCGTATCTATTGTAAATATATATATATATATATACTTGAATATCTCGAATCGTATTTGTAAATATATGAATATCTCAATAAATCAAATAGCGTTTCACTTTCTCCTTTGTGTGTGTGTGTGTGTGTGTGTGTGTGTGTGTAGGTGAAAGTTCTAAGCTCCGCCCACTGCGTGAGTCATGCTACTATCTGGGAGTCCCTGCGTGGTCAGTCGACCGCAGTAAGCCCGAGAGATCAGACGTGTATTCAGATCAGACGTATATTGAAATGGCTACCTTTAATATTGCTTGCACAACGTTTATGAAATGGTATTCAGTAAAGTGTGAGGATGTGGTGGATACCGAAAAACTTCCTATTCCCCCCTCCTATGCCTCTTTTAAAGCCACATTGGATTGTGCGAAGTTCCAAGATGTACAAATACTCTACGGATGTTCTGGTGAGACTGTTGAAGGCTTTCGTTGCACAGACGATGTGCTGAAGTATGCTGCAGGGCTAAACTTTATAAAGTCTCACATACACCGTGAAGTAAAAGAAACAACGCGTGCAGAAGAGAAGCAGCAGGTATGGATAATGAGCCTTGTGGATGGTGGTGTGACAAGCGGTATTACGTCATGCTACACCATGTCGATTACTCATACCCTACGTCTGAAAATGTGAATCTCGTGATCATGGACAATCTTAGGTGTTTTTATCACTATATTAACGTATATCATGATGAGGTTCATAGTGAGGTTGTGGCTAGTGCCATGCGTGAGTTTTTAACAGATTTTAGAGACGAGTATCGTTTGATGGGTAGAAAGGAAAAATATGAGCATATGTTCCTCTCAAATAGTGCGCCGGAGTGTGGAGATGATTAGCGCCTAGTTCTTATCCAAAGTGCGTAGGCTGGTAGTGACGAAACGGAAAAACAAATATGTGCAACAATTCGAGTCGTACGAACATGCCCATTCACGTATCATCGAGTCAGCCGCCCGTCGAACCGTTCCTGCCTGTGCCTCACACGGCTCATAGTTATCTCAGAGCTTGAACCGAGTAGACGTGCGCTCCTCGAATACGATGGAACTTCCTTTGAGCAGCATTCTCAACGCCTCGTACGATGTGTCCGTGACGAAATCGTTGCGCGTGTTCAGGCGTAATTCCGGTACCATTAGCTATGTACTGGAAACGGAATGTAGACCGACAAACAAACGGGTTTATTTAAGTATCGAGGAGATGAATAGAATCTTTGTGATAGTTGATAAGTGGTGTGAAGATCGTTATAAAATACCTGCTAACGTAGGTACAAGAAGAGAGCAGATTAGTGACGCGCCCTCATACGCCGTTGTATGTACGTTGTGTATAAATGACGATCGGCCGTGCATTGATATAAGGCTGATGTGGAAGAATGCTTCTGATAATAACGCTCTTATTCCTACGCGAAACCGTTTCATCCTCGACAGAATGTTTGAAATCGTCGGATTCCGTAAACTGAAACCTATATTAGACGCGCGTGTTACGGATATGCTTTATTTTGATACAGTTCTTGAATACGCATACACTGCTCTGCTCGATGGGTTTACCGAGTGTAGGACTGGTGAGAATGGTCTAGTGCTGGATGTTTATTTAAAAAGTTTAGACTCTTTGAAATACCATGAACTTTGGTACAAAGCAATTGATCGGTACAAGGCTGAGCTCACCTACACCGTTCACCCTGAAGAACTATTTCTTTATATAACGCGCAGTTGCCGTAACGATTTAGAAGATTATTTCAATTGCCGTTATGTTGAGTGAAGAGTTCACGATTGAAAAGCTCGAGTCGGTAGAAATAAACCTTCGATTGGAAAAGCATTCTTATAAACTTGCGTTTAATAATGTAGCTAACGATGAACTCTTTGTGCGTGCTTTTGATTGTATTCTAGACGTATTTAAAGATGACTTGCCAACCGGTTGTAAAGTGGGGACAAAAATAGTACTGAGATATGAAAGCCATTCATATCGAATACAGGTTTCCCTATACTTTAAGCGGTGAAATATTATTAAGCCGCATAGACTGCGTAATGCAGAGCAATAATGATGTAATTGTAAACTCGATTAAGACCGATTTTAGTATTTTGAAAAAAAAGTGAATTGTATATATATATTTTGATTATACGCATATTTCTATTGATTTATATATATATATATATAATTTTGCTTGATATTTCTCCTGTACTGTTATGTACATATTGAAGTGTATATGAAATGTATATTTTATTTATATATCACCATATTTGTGTGTGTGTGTATATTTCTGTTATGTACATATTGAAATGTATATGAAATGTATATGAAATGTATATTTATTTTATATATAATTATGTGTATATATTTCTGTTATACGCATATTCCTCAAATGTATATGAAATGTATATTTTATTTTATATATATATATATATATCCATAATTGTGTATATATATATTTCTGTTATACGCATATTCCTCAAATGTATATGAAATGTATATTTTATTTTTATATATATATATCCATAATTGTGTGTATATATTTCTGTTATACGCATATTCCTCAAATGTATATTTATTTTCTATATATTTATAATAAAAAGAATGATGCAATGTTGTTTATTGTTATGCCTTCTACTACCGGTATTCTGTATACAACAGGTATCTGGCAATATTTAAGCCTTCTAAGCCAACTGGCTGATTAGGAGTCTATAATAGTGTATACAATGGAATACATGGCGCTATCTGGCAACTCAGCCAACTGGCTGATTAGGCGTATATAATAATAATGTATGCAATAATACTGCTAAAAAGAGGTATCTGATAACCAGCCAACTGGCTGATTAGGAGTCTATAATAATAATAATGTATGCAATAATACTGCTAAAAAGAGGTACCTGACAACCAGCCAACTGGCTGATTAGGAGTCTATAATAATAATGTATGCAATAATACTGCTAAAAAGAGGTATCTGACAACCAGCCAACTGGCTGATTAGGAGTCTATAATAATAATGTATGCAATAATACTGCTAAAAAGAGGTATCTGACAACCAGCCAACTGGCTGATTAGGAGTCTATAATAGTGTATACAATGGAATACATGGCGCTATCTGACAACTCAGCCAACTGGCTGATTAGGCGTATATAATAATAATGTATGCAATAATAAAAAGAGGTATCTGACAACCAGCCAACTGGCTGATTAGGATAATAATGTATACAATGGTATCGCGGTATCTGGCAACTCAAGCCATTTACGCCAACTGGCTGATTAGGAGCCTATAAAACAACGCCAGCCCGGCTGGAAGTCTTAATGTGCACTTGGCTCCTGCCAGGTGAACACCTCTCCTCCTTTCTCTCCTCCTTCTTTCTCTTGGGGGATAACGCCTCCTCCAAGTTTCCCCCCCCCCTTTCCCCCCACCCCCCTTTGCAACAACCCCCTTTGCAACAATACCCCTTTGCAACGACCCCCTCCCCCTTTGCAACATTACATAATAACCTGCAACATTCCTGCACTCTCCCCTTTTGCGGCTATACTACTAGCCTCAATAGCCTCAGTGATAATCCGCCACTGTTCATAGTAGCTCACTGGCTAAAGAAAAGTTAAACATTGAACCTAAACAGAACCTAGTTTAAGCTAGATTCTGTGTAGGCACCGTATATCAAATCCACAATCAACATCCTTATTAAGGGCATTAAATGAATTAGTACATATTTAATACACAGTTATGCTATCTAAAAAAAGAGTCCATTCACTTATTACGCCCTGAAAAGCAGTGACTCACGTGAACTGAAAGCAGAATTCCTGAAAATGCTGCAAGATCTTATTCTGAAGTTTGAGTTTGCGGAGAAAAAATCGAGACATTTTGGGTAAAAGTGGATGAGGAGTATCCTTTGCTTGCTGAAGAGGCAAAGAAAGTGCTGGTGCCTTTTGCGACAAGTTATCGTTGTGCAGGCTTTTCAGCAATGATGGTCATAAAGAACAAATTGCGAAATCGGCTACACATTGAAGGCGATTGTATACAGGGGCATGTTAAGGGCAGGTCACTTAGGGCACGTGCCCTGAGCCCCGCGTTTTAACGGGCCCCGCACTCTAGAGAAGAGACTCTGCTTATACATAAAATTAGATCAGATTTTGTGTCATTAGATATAGGTTTTTGGAAAGTGGAAACACCAAGAAAAAACTGAAAATGGTTGGAAAATAACATTATTATTACACTTTTATTTTTACATATAGGTAATAGCTGATCCTGTTGATAAATTGCTATTTTTACACTTTACACTGATTTCCTCCATTTTTTTATTTTCCTTACTTGATTGATTATCCTTTCAAGTTTCAACACTATTTCTTACGTATAACGTACAATATTATTGCCTTTTGTATATTTACATTGGTGCAGAATTTTCTTAACAAGTTAACTGCCATTTGGTAACTCCGAGTCTCGCCCGTAGCGCCAAAGAGAGGTACAGTAGGCCTAAAGATGCCGAATGCTTCCAGCGTTCAGTTTTGATTTGTCGCTATGAGGGGAAGGTACGTCGTACGTACAGTGTTTTTGTATGTGTGTGTGTTTTTTTATTGAATGACAACATAAAAAGCTTGACACATATGGTCCATCTACATACGCTGAGTGCTTTTAAGATGGCAAGATCGCCTTTCGTCTTTGTTTTGTTGATATGTTTGTTAAAAAAAGGTTGATTTTTTTACTTAACTGTGTGTTACATTTTTCAGGACATTATTGTCGTCAAACTGTCAAATGTAAAATTATTTTGCAATAAGTCGCTAATTATTTTAATTGTTTGGTACAAGAAACCTTGCATGCAAAAGAATTTGCATTTATTCATATTACCAACTATTTCTTATATTCTGCCATATTATTGTAACTAAAATAAGCTTATATATATACTATTAGTATAATTTTTACAATTTTTCTCACATATTTTTCATAGTGTTGACCTTACTTTTTGTAGGAAGGAGATATTTAAAACAGATGAGTCCACCACACTGTATGCCATGATTAACCCTGTAAATTGTAGTATGCATTTATATTCATATATTGTTATGGTTTCCATGCGTGTTCACGGAACCAATGGGCCCCGCAACTCATCTGGTGCCTTGGGCCCCGCGGTAGTTAAACACGCCCCTGACTGTATATATAGAAATATACGAGTATTATGTTTATAAAATTTGAATAATTATTCTCATGCTCAGTAAAATGAAGTTTCCTGTGCTTTTTGCAGGGGGGTAATTTCCATTTGGTGATTAACCAAAAGGGGTAATCACAAAAAAGTTTGAAAACCGCTGGTGTAGCAGCTTAATGACCTTTTTCCAAACTGTTTCCGCATTTCAACAATTTCACCTGACTTTTAACATATCACGTGACACCACATGACGTCATGACAGAGGTGTTAATAGGTATGGTGACTTAGAATAAGTTCACACTATTCCTGAATCTTATCGAAGCAACTACTCTGCAGAATGGATTATCATCGCCAGAAAATTGTTGAAAGGGGAAGAATCATCGGCATGAAGGAGAGCGGGCTGTCTCTAACTCAAGTTGCGAGAGAATTTAGAATTTCTAGGAACACTGTTTATATATGGTTGAAGAGGTGGCAAGAGGAAGGGAATCTACGAGATCACCGCAGAACGGAAAAACTTCCACTGACAACTGCTGTGGATGATCGGAGGATCTGCGATGTTGCCGAAGCCCAGCCCTTTACCAATGTTGTTGCCATAAGGGAACAATTGCAGCTTGATGTTTCGGCAATGACAGTAAGGCAGCGGCTACATGAAGATGGGTTACACCATCGGACCCCGACTATCAAGGAGAAGTTAAATCAGCAACATCGAGAAAATAGACTTCGATTTGCTCAGCAACATGTTGACAAAGACTTGACGTTTGGAGCCGAATGATATTAACAGACGAAAAGACCTTTTCCTCCACATTCCATGGCCTTCTTCATTGTTGGAGGAGGGATCACACTCGATATACTTAAGAGCACATCTATGAGGAAGCACGTAGCGGTCATTTCACCTGTAACATGTGTGGATGGATTAATTTGTATGGTGTAGGAGAGCTCACCGAAATAGAAGGGAGGTTTACTGCAGACCTGTATATAGAAATTTTCGAAGAGGTTGTGCTTCCTTCTGTGCGTGCGTATGCTCTGCCATTTCTTGAGCGAATCATTGTTATGCAAGGCAGGTCCCCAATTCACACAGCACGGATCGTCACACACACTGGTTCTCTGAGCAAAGAAATATCGACCTTCTAGATTGGCCAAGTAAAGGTTGTGATATGAATCTCATCAGGAATATATGGACCAATTTTGCAAATGTGCGGGAACCAGCGGAGGAACGAACAACTGACCAGCTTTTACAACACATATTTAGTGAGTGGGAAGTGCTGAGGAGGAATCAACAGCTGGTATATAATCATGTTGCTTCTGTACCAGTGATGTAGGTCTCGAGATCGGTCTCGGTCTCGAGACCGATCTCGAGACCCAATTTGCAGATCTCGATCTCGGTCTCCGCTATTTAGATCTCGGTCTCGATCTCGGTCTCGACAGACGCGGTCTCGGTTTTTCTCCCCGAGACCTTTCGAGACCTCTCGAGACCGTAATGAAAAATACATGTTATTGGCATACTCATGATGGTGGCTTGGTTGAACAGACACAATTCAGAATGTTTATGAAAGTTTGTAAAAGTAAGGGACTCTAGGTATTCACTAATCAGTCACCCTGTTTTGAGTTGCCACGTTTGTCTTGCGGGGGGGTGTGGGTCTGGATTTTTTTAGGTTAGCGCTACAAAAAAAATTGCCCCCCCGCCCCCGTCAGATTAATTTTATTGAAAATGGAAACACTAAATAGAGAATTATATATATTATATATATGAGTATATATTATAAGGCCACTTAGTGTTGCCAAACTGCGTGTCAACCTCTGTGGCATGATAAAAACGATTATCCTCCCATCCAATATGTATTTGAAAAAATAAAATGCTTCACACAAAAATAATGCAAGAAATACAGCATAAAGAAAACAGTACCGATAAATTCAATAAAGCATAGAATAACTCGACAACCCTTCACATCACTTATATTTACAACGTACCGATTCGTAGAACAAATCGCAATTGCCAATTGTAAATGTTAAAAAATGACGTCATCAATGATGTCACGGCGGAACTTTTATCACGCCACACCTCCCCTTAAGCTGAATTTATTTTGTTTCCTAATCAGTTTTTGGCACGTGCTGTTAGTGACAGGGTGTAGTTTAGTTTTGTATTCCATTTTATTAACTGTGTAGTGTATTCAGTTTGACTTATAGATTTGTAAATAATCATACTAAAATATGTCTGATCGGTCAGCCGTTATAATTTTTGGCTATAAAAATCACAAAGACAATGTTGGAAAAGGGGATGGCCACAAAAAAAAAACACATGGCATTTTGCAAATTTTGTGGCATTTCCATAACTGATATTAGTGGAACGACTTCAGCGTTCACCCGCCATCTTCAACGTAAACATCAAAAGAGGTTAGTTTTTCCAATCCTAAAAACTGAAATATAGTTTTACTTGCCTACTGTGTATATGCTGAAAAATATAGATTATAGGTGTAGTAGCATCTCCTATGAACACAAAATTGTGTAAAAAATAATAACAATGATTTTCTTTCCTGAGCCATTTAATTTAATTTCATTTAATCAAGATTTAATTAAAAAAAATTTAATTTAATTTAATTTAATTTAATCAAGAAGCAACTTAGCCAAATTCACTCACGCTTCTTTGGAAGTGAATGTAGGCCTATGTATTTGTGCATGTGTAATTAATATGGTATATATATGATAGATTAGTTGTTTATAAATATGTTAGAATAGGTTCACCCCTATAAATCATTATTCTAGCCTAAAAAAACGACTTACGAACGTCCTTCTGGAACCAATTATGTTCGTAAGTAGCCTAGGGGACTTACTGTATAAAGTTCATCGGCCTTCAGGCCCGTTATCTAACATTATTCATACAGGCTACTTCATAGTTCATACGTTCTTAGGTATGAGGAGTATCTGAAAAGTCGGACCAGTACTGCAGTGGGGACAAATCAACCAACAATTACAGACTTTGTGTCAGATTCGACCACAACTCATGATGGTGGCTTGAAGTTATTTCATTCCGAGCATCCAAGACAGAAGGCCATTAACGATGCAATAGTAAAGCATCTCATTGTTGGATGTACTTTGCCCATTTCCCTGGTTGAGCAGACACACTTCAGAGAGTTTATGAAAGCTGTGAAAGTAGGTGAGTAGTGAGTACCGAGACTGAGTACATTTCGATTTTTGTTGTAATGAGAAATACTGAATTATATATCGTGAGACTCATCTGTGTTATTGTTATTTCAAATGAGTGTATTTCGATTTACTAAAATATTTTAACTTTAAAGACTGTTTGTGGAAACAAATGGTTTAAATTTTTTTTACTGCTTTATCCATAATTCAGGTACCACCCAAAGGCGAGGTCATCTGTGACAAATTTGAAGCTGCCAGAACTGTGTGCATCTGGGAAAAAGGAGTTGTTAAAAATGCTTGAGCTGCAAGTAGCTGTTCCCCTTACAGTGGACATATGGTCAGACAGAAGGATGCGATCCTTTCTTGGAGTGACCGCACATGTTATTGGTAAAGTTACACCTTATTTTATAATTAATTTGTTATTTATCACTCCTTAAAAGTTAAAACCATTTTTATTAAATTTTGATATTTTCATAGTCCATAAGAAGCGTGATTGATAATGCGCTGTTTCTTTGAATTATTAGATCCAGCTGACCAGCATCTTAAGTCAGCACTGTTAACGTGCAAAAGATTCACCGGCTCCCACACAGGAGAGAAAATAAGTAGTGCCCTGGAAGAAATTTTAGAAGATTTTCATATCAAGGATAAAGTAAAATATGTAATTATCGATAATGCGGCTAATATGAAAAAAGCCTTCAAGGTACAGTTCCCTGATAAGGCTAATGTTGAAGATTTTGAATATGAAGTTCATGACCAAGAGCTGGACTCAGCTGACGAGCTCGATGACGAATCGCTATGGGAAGATTTGCACAAAGAAGATGCTGACACGGTCAGCGACTTATTGGCCATGTATGCAAGAACGAGACTTTCCTGTTTCGCACATACTCTCCAGCTTGTGATAGGAGATGGACTGAAGGAATTGAAGGGCACATGCATAGGAGGAGTAATATTCAAGGCCAGAAAAATTTCGTCTCTGTTACACAAAAGCACCGTTTTTAAAGAAAAGTATGACATTCTATTATCAAACATAATCTATATTTAGCATAAGCTTTACAATTTAATTGCTCGACAGCTACGCTATGTTTGCAAATCATTTTGTTCTCACAGATTTGAACACGTCTTTGGGAGCAATCGTTCTATTCCAGTAGCAAATGCTACGAGGTGGAATTCCATCTCTCATCAGTTGGCTTCTCTTTCTTCTTTGGATTTTAAGAAGCTCTTCGACATTTGTGATGGAGAGTTCAAGAACTTCAATATTTCAGCAATTACTTCTAGGGAATGGAGCTTTATGACTGAACTATGCTCAGTACTGGCTCCATTTGCAGAAGCAACATTGATAACCCAAGGTAAATACTAAATACCAATATTATGCAATATATCTTAGGTCGTTTCTAAGAAAAGGATGAAGCAAAGAAATTTCAGCGCAGTGAAAAGTTTTGTTTAACATAATTATTTACTATCTTTACTATTTTAGAAGTCACTCAAATGGTTTACTTGTTATGATTAGGTTCATTTAATGAGCTATGTTGTTTCTCAGTGTCTTCGTGCGCACACACACACACACACACACACACACACACACACATTATATATATATCTCATATGTCTGTGTTTTCAGGAGACTTGACTTGTACGATCAGCATGGTTATTCCTACTCTACTGGTGTTATTTTATTTATTTGTCGGGTTCAAAATCCCAGCTGAGCCGCGAACGGCCAAATTCCAAAGGGCCAGTTCTATCTGAAGCCCAAGTTAAGCTAAATTAAAACTTACGGATTTGAGATCCTATTAGGTCCTACCTCAGGGTAACCTCAGGGTTGCTGACTCGATGCGGGCCTACCTTAGACCTTAGTTACATGAATTTTAATGTAAACAAAAGGGTACTATTTATGGTCTTCTTTCTCAACCTTGCAACAACAACAACGCAACCTGGACTATTGCACGGTGCAACAATCTTGTATCTAAACAACCAAACTGAATTGCAAGAGAGCTCTCTACAAGACCACACCCTGTACGTACGACATCCCACAAACGAGTAGAAAGAACGCGCAGCGCCCCAAAATGATGCCAACAGTGTGACCAAACAATGATGCCACAAGAGCTCAAAAATGCTAGCTCTATATTAAGTTAATTTTTCACTAACCTTACAATTATGAGATGGATATATATACACCTTAACTTAATATATACAAGCAATGCTGCATCAATCATCTTAGTCATCGTATCGCCTTGGGACAACAATGGTTCTTCCTCTTCTAGATTTTCTAACACTCCCCACCGAAGAGGCATTGTTGTCATTAGTCATTACCTTCTGCAAGGTTAGCCAAGCCTTCTCCATGAGGCTGTAACTCAAATGTTTCATCTTGACTATCTGTGTTTTTGCTGATTTCTAAAGCATAGAGTTTTTGTATAGGTCTCTTTAACTTTCCTCCTGAAGTCTTTACCAGTGCAGACCTAACTAAATTGTCTTTGCCAACAAACAACTCTTCAATTATGCCAAGCTTCTAGCATTGCCTTGGTCTTTCATCCCCAATCATTACCACTTCTCCCACCTTGATACAATTTGCATTGGAGCCCTTTACCTTGCCTGCTGGGTAATAATTGAGTTCTGGCAAGTATTCCATCTGCCACCTCTTCCATAACTGATCTTGTAGCTCTTCAAGGTACCTGAACCGTCTGGTTAACTCTCCTTGAGTGCTCTGGATAGGCTGCAAGTCTTCTGGCACACTGGGGTTTGATGTTAATCGTTTACCACAAAGAAAATGATTTGGTGTCAATGGCTCTGCATCCTGCCTACTGTTGTAAACAAAAGTGATAGGCCTACTGTTCACCATTGCTTCTACTTCACATAAAACAGTAGAGAATTCTTCTTTGCTCAAATGAGCATTAGCTAAAAGTTTCTTTAATGGACACTTTACACTTCTCACTAGCCTTTCCCAAAATCCTCCCCACCATGGTGCTCTCTCAACAATAAACTCCCACTGTACCCCTTGGTGTGAAAAGTAGGATTGGAATCCTTCCTCTTTTAGCAAGGACCAAATTTCTTGGAGTTCCTTTGCAGCCTTTTTGAAGGTTTTTGCATTATCCGATATGATTTTATTTGGGAAACCCCTTCTGTTCACAAACCTTTTAAAGGCCAAAAGAAATACATCACTACTTAAGTTGCTTACCAACTCCAAATGGATTGCTCTGGTGGTAGCACAGGTGAAAAGACATATATAACCTTTGTTAGACTCCCCTCGCTCATACACATAGACTGGCCCTGCAAAGTCTACTCCCACTACATCAAATGGGGCAGTATAGACACACCGTTCTCTTGGAAGTGGAGCCACCTTTTCATAATAAGGCTTTGCACTCCAACGCTTGCAAACCACACATTTATGCAAGACCTTTTTTACTACTTGTCTAATTTTGGGAATCCAAAATTGTTGTCTGATCTCTATTATCACTTCTCTAACTCCAGCATGTAACAGCTTATGATGAGTATCCAGGATCAAAAGGTCCACAAAGTGCCCCCCAGAAAGTAGCAAAATTGGATGTCTTTTCTCCTCTGGAAGCCCAGAAAACTGTAGTCTACCTCCTACTCTCAATAAATCCTGATCCAAAAACACATCCAAACCCTTGAGCGCAGAATGTGTTGGTAGAACCTGTAATGGATGGCTGGTGAGCAATTCCCGCTCTTCACCAAATTTTTCCTTCTGCGCATATACCACCCAGTATTTCCTGGCTTGCTGAATCTCATTACTGTTCAGAATTCCTTCCCTTCTTGTTTCTCCCTTAATGTTGTTGGTAAATCTATATACCCATGCTGTCACTCTTAACAATCTTTTCAGACTGCTAATGTCCTCAAGCCTCAATATGGGGTCCTGCTGCATAACTTGACAACTGTTCACAGCGCATTTTCTCACCTCACTCACCCATGCTTCTTCAGCCTGGCATTCTCCTACAATAGGCTGATTAGAAGGCCAGTTTTCACTTCCAAGTTTTAGCCACTCTGGCCCATTCCACCACAAACTTGATTGTGAAAGATCTTTCACTGAAATTCCTCGTGTTGGTAAATCAGCGGGGTTTTGGATGCCTGGACAATGCTTCCATTGCTTGGGATCTGTGTGCGCTTGAATTTCCTCCACCCTATTGGCAACAAATGGTTTCCATTTCCTTGCCTGACTTCTTAACCAGTGCCAAACTATAGTGGAGTCTGTCCAATAATAGCTTGGAATTTCATAGAGGGCCAAAGACTTTCGCACTGTAATTGCAAGCCGACTAGCAATAACGGCACCCATCAATTCCAACCTTGGAACAGAAAGCCTTTTCAAAGGTGCTACTCTACTCTTTGCAGCAACCAACCTGCAACTTACTTCCTCTTGCAATGCGCCTCTTATATAAATACAAGTTGCATAGGCTTCCTCACTTGCATCACAAAAGATGTGCAGCTCCAAATTGTCTGGACTATTGTTCAACTCTCCAAAGTACCATCTTGGGATTTCAATGTCTCCAAGATGTGCCAATTCTTTGAACCAATATTTCCACTTTACCACCATATGATCAGGTAACTCTTGGTCCCAACCAAGTCCAATTTCCCAGAGGCTCTGAAACCAAATTTTTGACTTTATCACAAATGGAGCCAGGAAGCCAAACTAAGAGCTGTACGTTTTGTCCACCTTGTCTCATTCTCAGCCAGCTCTACTAAAGATTTCCCATTGAAGGTAAACAAATCATCATCTTGCTGCCAAACAATGCCTAGCACCTTTGCATCTATTGCCCACAACTCCTTAATACCAGAATCCTCAATACTTTCTGCTGCATCAGGTACTATACAGGAATGACTCATAAACTCTTGTAATTGCGAATGATTGGTCTGCCATTTTCTAAGCTCCATGCCAGCCTCCCTCATTATAGCTCTAGCCTCCATGAATATCTGTTTAGCCATTTCTGTATTATCCACGGAACATAGCAAATCATCAACATAAATTTTTTTTCTTATGTGTTCAATAGTGTTAGGATAGACTTCAGAATATTTCTTAAAATGGTACTGCATAGTAGCTGCCAACAGAAATGGACTAGAGCTGAGGCCAAACAACACTGACTTCATTCTATATGCTTGAACTTTAGGTTCATTTTCCAACAAGTCTTTCGTATCCACCCACAGATACCTTACTGCATCTCTGTCCTCTGGTTTTAACTTTATCCGCAAAAAGGCTTGCTTCACATCTGCAGTCAATGCTACTATACCAAACCTGAATCTCAGTAACAAGGCAAATAAATCTGCATTTAAATTTGGCCCAGAATCCAAACAGTCATTCAAGGACACACCACCTTTGTCCTTGGCTGAGCCATCAAAAACTACCCTCAGTTTGGTGGTAGTTTTGTCTCGCCGTACCACTGCATGGTGTGGCAGATAATGTGCCTCCTGGCTCACCAGCTCACCTTGCACCCTTTCAGCATAGCCGTCCCTTACATAACTTAGGATGGCCTCATCGTATTCAATTAACAACTCCTCATTTTTTCTTAGCCTGTACAATGAAGTCTCCAACCTCCGATTAGCTAGCTGAAGGTTTGAACCGGGTTTGCAAGAATCCTTCCATGGTAGGCAAACTTCATAGCAACCATCTCTAAACCCAATCCCTTTTTCAAATTGCTCTAAAACATCATTGTTCACTGTACTTGCCTGGTTGTCCTTTATGCCAATAGATTCAAGTTCCCAAAACGCTTTCAAATGCCTTTCCAGACCATGGCTGTTCTCCTCAATCTTAACAAAAAGAGCCTTAACTTCTATTTCATTGCAATAACTACCATGTAGCATCCAGCCTAGCTTACTTTCAATAGCTACCGGGCCTTGAGATGTACGGACAATATTACCAGTGATGAAGTCCCAATAATAGTCAGCTCCAATCAAAAGACTAATATCTTCTGTTCCCTCAAACTTATTATTGCCCAAATTAATTCCTTTAACTTGCAATTCTTGGACACATGCCATATCTAAACAAATAGTGACTGGAGCACAAAGTTCCTCAATCTCTACAGCTTGGACCTTGATAGTGGGACTTTGCGGTAACAACCCTTTAACCAGAACTTCTACCTTCTTAAATTTGGTAATTCTTAAATTTTCCCTCTTAAGTTCTTTAAACTTCAATTTTCTGGAAATTCTGGTCTTAATAAAACTACACTGGCTACCACTATCAAACAACACTCTTACAGTAGCTTCTCCCTCATTCCCAATTAATAAGGCTGCAGTTGTTTGCAATAATCCCCCTTTACTTTTACTCCCTTGCCTAGCAGTGGCATGTGCCACTGATGTCTCTACTTCTGGGGTAGGCCTACAAGAGTGTTTTCACACAATAATGGCTGATGCCTACCATGACATTTTTTGCACAAAATTTTAAACTTACAAAACCTTGCTCTATGACCTTTCAAAAAACATTTAAAACATGCTGTGGACTTAGTTACCCTGTCCTTTCTCTCCTCAAAGGGTAAGGCCTCAGCCACCTCACATTTATATGACTTGTGGTTGCCTTCGCAAAATATGCATTCCTTGATTCCCTTTAATTTATTCTCAGAGGAGGCATGTAGAGCTGACACTGTACCTGGGCTATTCCTTTTTGTGGAAACTTTGGTGCCGTGCCTGCCTTTGTCCCCTTGTTTACCATCCCACTGTGCAAACTCAACTCCCTCTCGTCTTGCTAATTCTGTGCCTAAAAGACTTAACATCTGCTGAAGGGGGATGTACACATGTTCTGCAGAGTGTCCCCTACTTAATTCAAGCAAAATTGAGCTAGGCAATTTAGACTCCAGTGTAGGAACCAACATTATACCATACTTTTCCATTCCTACACCCAAGTTGTCTAGGGACCTAGTTCTAATTTCAAATTCATCATATAACTGCCGTAACTCCTTGACACTATTAGGATTATTAACAGGAGGTATAGCTAAAAGTGCACGGAGGTGGCTTTTAATTAAGATCTCTGGCTTACCAAACCGTTTCTTTAATATATCCCAAGCCACATTATAATTAGCCTCTGTTAATGCTAATCCTGCTATAGTCTTTGCTGCCTCCCCTTCCAAGAGGGACCGCAAATAATTAAACTTCTCCACGGCACTTAACACTTGACTAGAATGAACTGCTGATTGAAAACTGTCTGTCCATCCTTGCCATTCCTGAATACTCCCAGAAAATGTTTTGAGTACAAGCCTCGGTAATTGAACTACAGATCTGTTAACCTTAACTTCACAAGCATCATTTGTTGAGTGTTGTGTTTCATTATTAGACCTGGTCTCTAACTGTACTGAGCCTACGTTAATCATATCATCAATAATCTCTTCAAAGTAAATTATGTTATTTTCTATTTCATCCTCTTCTATAAGAGCCTCAATTTTAACATTTACCTCACTTAGAGCAACCTTTTTAGTTTCTAATATGGAAAGCTGCGCAGTCACTAAGCGTAAATCCTCTTGCTCTATGGCAGAATCTATAGTGGCAATGACCTTTGTAATTAGACCTTTGTAGGCGCTTCTCCTTTTTATAAATTTGTTCAATTCAGATGCACTCATCTTCAATGCAAACAACAATTGGGCTCAATGCCAAATAAGCTGAATTGGCAGAAATACTTAACCGAACTGATCAAACGTAAATTTTACTTTCAAATAAACTGAATTGCTAGGTGGGGTACTAACCAACACCAGTATGGAATACCAATTTTTCCACCCAAGTAACTGGCACACTGGTCTGCAACCTTCGCCTACGAATAATAAACCAAATTAACCAAACTGGTAAATGTAGGCCAAAAACAACGACAGACAAGTGGCCAAGTTTCGCAATTGGGCAACCAAACTTTCTACCCTGGGACCTTAATTCAATAACAACCCAAAATTAACCAAACCCGTAAAATGTAGGCCAAAACAACGACAGACGACTGGCCAAGTTTCGCAATTGGGCAACCAAACTTTCTACCCTGGGACCTTAATTCAATAATAACCCAAAATTAACCAAACCAGTAAAATGTAGGCAAAACAACGACAGACGACTGGCCAAGTTTCGCAATTGGGCGACCAAACTTTTTACCCTGGGACCGTAATTCAATAATAACCCAAAATTAACCAAACCAGTAAAATGTAGGCCAAAACAACGACAGACGACTGGCCAAGTTTCGCAATTGGGCGACCAAACTTTTTACCCTGGGACCTTAATTCAATAATAACCCAAAATTAACCAAACCAGTAAAATGTAGGCCAAAACAACGACAGACGACTGGCCAAGTTTCGCAATTGGGCGACCAAACTTTTTACCCTGGGACCAATGTTCCCTCTAAGGTGTGCGCGTGTGCGCGCGCACACGCGTTGTGAAACCAGCGCACACAGCAAAATAAAATGCGCACAGGCTCAAGCGTATCTTGAGTCACGACAGTAAATGAAGTAATTTAAAAAATTTCAGTTTAATGAATTCTATAAAGAACAAATTAAGAAACCGCTTGAAAGAAAATCATTTGGACATACATGCTCATGCGAATTAAAATTTACCTGAATGATGACGGATACTTAAATGATACTTAAATGAAAGGCACTTTCATTGAATGTTATTTTGATTATATTTTATTTTATTGAATTTTATTATTTTTTTATTTTATTCCTATTTTGTGAATGGATAAAATCGTGTATTAATCTTGATAGTCTATTTTAAATTACTAAATGCTAAAAATTGTTTTGAGAAATGATAACTAAATAGTCATTTTCAATTAATGTTATTTTTATTTTATTTCTTTATTTTGTTGAATTTTATTTTACTATTTTTTATTTTATTCATATTTTTAGAATGGATAAAATGTTTTCTTTTTTAAGAATATATGATATTGTAAACAGTTTTTTAATATCCATTTAATAGTACCGTAATGATGAAGCTATCACCTTATGGAAATAATATTTATTAAGTATTTAATATTTATATATATTTAATTTTGAAGATAATAGCGCTCAGAAAAGTTTGCACAATTTTTCACCATGAATCTAAATGTATGCACAACGAAAATTTCTTGCGCACACGGAATAAAAAAAATTAGAGGGAACATTGCCTGGGACCTTAATTCAATAATAACCCAAAATTAACCAAACCGGTAAAATGTAGGCCAAAACAACGACAGACGACTGGCCAAGTTTCGCAATTGGGCTACCAAACTTTCTACCCTGGGACCTTAATTCAATAATAACCCAAAATTAACCAAACCGGTAAAATGTAGGCCAAAACAACGACAGACGACTGGCCAAGTTTCGCAATTGGGCTACCAAACTTTTTACCCTGGGACCTTAATTCAATAATAACCCAAAATTAACCAAACCGGTAAAATGTAGGCCAAACAACGACAGACGACTGGCCAAGTTTCGCAATTGGGCGACCAAACTTTTTACCCTGGGACCTTAATTCAATAATACTCAACCCGTCTAGGCTTAACTTGGGCTACAATTTGCACAATCAGAACTTTGCCGAAAAAATAGTCACTGACTCAGTCTTGGGGTAGAATCCGGTTCGAAGGACCATGTTATTTTATTTATTTGTCGGGTTCAAAATCCCAGCTGAGCCGTGAACGGCCAAATTCTAAAGGGCAAGTTCTACCTAAAGCCCAAGTTAAGCTAAATTAAAACTTACGGATTTGAGATCCTATTAGGTCCTACCTCAGGGTAACCTCAGGGTTGCTGACTCGATGCGGGCCTACCTTAGACCTTAATTCAATAATAACCCAAATTTAACAAGACCGGTAAAATGTAGGCCAAAACAACGACAGACGACTGGCCAAGTTTCGCAATTGGGCTACCAAACTTTCTACCATGGGACCTTAATTCAATAATACTCAACCCGTCTAGGCCTAACTTGGGCTACAATTTGCACAATCAGAACTTTGCCGAAAAATAGTCACTGACTCAGTCTTGGGGTAGAATCCG
Source organism: Bathynomus jamesi (assembly GCA_023014485.1). Classification (NCBI taxonomy): domain Eukaryota; kingdom Metazoa; phylum Arthropoda; class Malacostraca; order Isopoda; family Cirolanidae; genus Bathynomus; species Bathynomus jamesi. The sequence continues at coordinate 160,411 of JAJOZX010006259.1, read as the reverse complement.
GTTCGAAGGACCATGTTATTTTATTTATTTGTCGGGTTCAAAATCCCAGCTGAGCCGCGAACGGCCAAATTCCAAAGGGCCAGTTCTATCTGAAGCCCAAGTTAAGCTAAATTAAAACTTACGGATTTGAGATCCTATTAGGTCCTACCTCAGGGTAACCTCAGGGTTGCTGACTCGATGCGGGCCTAACTTAGACCTTAGTTACATGAATTTTAATGTAAACAAAAGGGTACTATTTATGGTCTTCTTTCTCAACCTTGCAACAACAACAACGCAACCTGGACTATTGCACGGTGCAACAATCTTGTATCTAAACAACCAAACTGAATTGCAAGAGAGCTCTCTACAAGACCACACCCTGTACGTACGACATCCCACAAACGAGTAGAAAGAACGCGCAGCGCCCCAAAATGATGCCAACAGTGTGACCAAACAATGATGCCACAAGAGCTCAAAAATGCTAGCTCTAAATTAAGTTAATTTTTCACTAACTTTACAATTATGAGATGGATATATATACACCTTAACTTAATATATACAAGCAATGCTGCATCAATCAGCTTAGTCATCGTATCGCCTTGGGACAACAATGGTTCTTCCTCTTCTAGATTTTCTAACAACTGGACCTCCATAACCATCTTATGAAATTGAGAGTAACCACCAGGCACTGCAAGCAGTTAATCGACAAGCTGACCGAAGGAATTATTCGTCGCTTTAAAGGGATATTCGTCACATGCAAGATGGCTGAAAAGGACGGTGCTGATGAAGTTCCCTTGCCATTTGCCAATAGCATCTATCCAATTGCAACATTACTTGACCCACAGTTTGGTCTACAGTGGGTGGACATTGAAGTACGAGCTGATAAAGATATTAGAGTAGAACTTAAAGAGGAAATAAAAGGTATGTTATAATTTCATTATAAATTTTTAAAATTATCACAGAATTCATTATACCGGTATATTTTTTATCATTAAAATTCATTATAGATCTCTTTGGGCTGAGTGGATGTTGAATTAATGATGTCATATATATATATATATATATATAATATATATATATATATATATATATATATTATTTAGACCTTATGCTAATTGCCATGCCTCTGTTTATAGTACCGATATGTCAATTTATTTTTCATAGAAATGGTGTTGGAAAAATGCTATACAGGAAACTCAAGCACGGAGAATGAGCAGATACAGAGAGACAGCGCTCATTCTCACAGCAGCGATGACGAAATAAAACAGAGTCAAACCAAAGTTCCGAGACTAATGGCAAAATATCAAAGCTATCGGTCCAAGCAGAAGAACGTTGAAACTGGGAAGATTTTGAACCGCAGGGAACAGTTGCGGCGGTACCTCTTAGAGATCGATGAATCTCATATTTTAGACAACTGCTCTCCATTAAAGTTTTGGCACCAGAAAAGGGATAATTTCCCCTCACTGGCCAATATTGCCATGACTGTTTTAACAGTGCCTGCCTCTAGTGCTCCAATTGAGCGTGTATTTAGCCATGGAGGCATAATAATGAGGCCCCACAGAAGTCGAACTTCAGCAGATCTTCTGAGCATGCTGATGTTCCTTAAGTGTAATGAGCACCTATCATGCTTTAAATAAATGCACAAGTCAAACTGGGTAGTGGGTACGTTCATTAAACCTTCTGTAACAGATATAAAAGAAGTAAATAAATAAAAAGTACGTATATATATATATTCATTTGTTAATTTATAGGCTACACTTTTTGCATTCAACACACTACATCTGAGAAAGTAGTTATTAGTTTATTAATATACTTAACATAGTCTAATTTCTATAGTAGTGTAAAACAAATTGAAAGGGCATGAGCTTGGTCTCGATCTCGATCTCGATCTCGGAAGGTAGATCTCGATCTCGAACCTTTGATCTCGGTCTCGATCTTGGTCTCACAGGATCAGGTCTCGGTCTCGGTCTCAGTCTCGGACTTGGTGGTCTCGACTACATCACTGTTCTGTACCACATCAACTGCGGGAAGTCATAGACAACAACGTTGGCTGGGCAAGAGATTAAATTTGTTGTGTTCATGTATAAAATATCTCTCACATACAATGGTAATTATGAATGTGTAACACTTTTGCAAAATTGTCAAATATCATCGTTTAAATGGCTCTGTTTATTGATATGAATCACTGTAATAGTTTTATTTTCTGTAATTCTCTCCTTTGAGGTGAGAGACTGCCAAGAGTCACATCTGCAATGGTTCAACACTTAAGTTGTAACATGGAACTTATTAATACAAAACAATTATATGCATTTATGATGCTGCCTCAATACAAAACATTCTTCGTTTCTAATAATATTTCTCTCAGTGACTGTTTATTACTATATCAGTGTTGCTGATCTAAAAATAGCATTTGCTCCGGATATAACAATGCCATATCAGTAGTATCCATTCAGCTGTCGTCCATTTGCCAATTGGAAGCGATTCTAAACAGTGATGTATGAAACTTACAGCTACCCATCAATCTGGTAATGTTATAATGTTATTAAAATTTAATATGCATCAAAACATTGTTTTTCCATTCATAAACTGCCTATATATGTATTTATATATATCAGGTTTTTGCTGTGTCTTTGTTATAACACAAAATAATACCTGAATCTATGTTCAATATTAAGTGTAAATAAATAAATGAATCAATAAATAAATACAGGGGGGATGGATGGTGGAGGTCGTGGAATTTGCTGAGGGCGCAATAATGCCTACCTACGGCTTTGTTTTTATACAATGAAACTTCAGTTCGTTTAGGATGACAGGCTTGCCAGTACCATGAACACTGTCATCACGTCCGAAGGTTTTTTTTAGATTTTACAAGACCATTTTTATTCACTTCATTGACATTCCCCCTGTTAATATATATCCCCTTCTTGAATTTATATTTAATTATTCATTTATGTTTACTTAGTAATATGTAAACCAGAGTGATGAATGGAAATAATTATGTTCTAAAGACATTTGGCAATGATTCAAGAGCTGGCACGTCACATTAGCAGCACCACCCTCTGCGCCCACTGTCACCCGTGTCTACACCACCACTAACTACATCACGTCAGCCAAGCACTGTTAGGACCATATCTATATTATGACATATTAATAAAGGGCAGAATAATGTCTCAACACACACACACACACACACACACACACACACACACACACACACACCATATTTCAACCAACCAATCGGCGCTCACTCACTAAACCCCAGATTCATTCATAAAATTTTACAACCGTTTGTAGTAGCTACACACAGCAAATATATGGCAAGTGTCGCTATCTGTTCTCAAGAGGGTCCTACGAATAATGAGCGCAACTGTACATGACGTTTTCCAGAAAATGTTAACATATACGTGAATGTACAAAAACTGTTTAAAGCTTATTTAAATACAGAAGTCACGTCGCTAACCGTCTCGCGCCCATTTTTAACAAGTCTTACGCCTCTCCTCCGAAGGGGATGCGCCCCACATTTTGGAAATATCTGGGTTAGATCAAGTGAGCCACTATGTTTTGAATGTTACAGAACTCCTTTAATCACACTTTTTCAGGAAATGAATTGGGAGAGGAGGAAAATTTCCGTGGAAACCACGCTCACCCGACTTCACTCGGACATACTTCAAACATTCATTCATCCGGAGCTGCTAAATATTGCTAACATGGATGATGTTATTTTCCAACACGACGCACCACCGCATTACGGCCGAGCTATTCGCGACTTTCTTAACAGTACATCTCCAGAGTGGTGGAATGGCGTTGCGATCCTCTTGAATGGTATCCAAGTTCACCTGATCTCACGTTTCTTGATTTCAACTTATAAGGTTACATGAAGAGTATGTTTATGCTACAAAGCTACGCACAACAACAACGCAAAGAGAAAATCATAGTGGACATTGAAGAAGTTAGTCATGAAGAACTCGTCAATGTTGGAAACGAATGCGTGCGTCAGTGGCTGGAATATTTGGAAGTGGATGGGATGACCAAAAAGTGGAAGTGGGAATCAAATTTTTGTTTTATTGGAGAAACATTTCCATTAATGATAGTTCAAATGGCATGATTTCTTTCTTATTTTGTGATTCAGCTGGTTTTTACAATAAAAGAAAATTAACTGTCTGATGATTTTTGGGGCCCCCTGTATATTTTGACATCCAAGTATAAACTACTCGCTCTCCATGAAAACCAGCCGCATTCACAATGGCTTCACTTTCATTTACTATCTGCTGACTCAATGCAAAGTTTTTCTTATCTTTCTTATACTCTAATATCTTCTACAAACATGTTGGCATTCGTACCTTCACGGTTTATATTATGAATGACTAAACTTTTCTGACCCTGTGAGCCGCATACCAAAGTGTTCCTGCCAACAAGTTGACCTTCTCTCATTTGTTTTCAGTAATATCTTAAATTGTAATTCTTTCCTTAACGATATCTTGTTTTCTCTGATGCTCTTTTCTACTAACGTAATTTTCCATATGTATTCACATGATGATGATAGCGACTGGTATCTTATTGCCGATGGATAACCCTCTATGTATCTTTGTGTTATAGTGTTTTCAGACCCGAGTTCGAGCGTCGTGAACAGGAAATAGGTTTTTATGGATAATGTATGTATGTATATACATTAGGGTGCATCAAAATCACCAATGACATAGTTTCACTTTGTCCCTAAGTTAGAAATGTTCCAATGGTTAAGAAAACCTACTATGTGAATTATTTTTGGATTTGAATGCCATTTATGGGGTCCACACAGACTTCCTATATGCACACCAACCCCACAGTCATTCTGTGATTTGAGATCCAAATAGTAGAAGTTTAAAAATTTTGTTCACTACAAAAATCAGCCTAAGAACATGTAAGTGATATTTCTAAAGGTCATATATACTTCTAAAAAGTGATAGAAACTTCTATAAAGTGATAGATACCTCTAGAAAGTGATAGAAACCTCTAGAAAGTGCTAGGAAGTGGTGGAAAGTTATAGAATATTCTAAAAGGAACTGCAAATATAATCTGATATGCAAGTATTTATGATAAATATGATTTTTGTGTGTTTATGTTAAATGTTTATGTTAATGAATTTTGTGTTCTCTCTTTACAGAATTTTTTGTGTTCTCTTTATACCTGTCGTGCATTATGGCCAGTTCAGATAGCACAAATGATAAATATGCTGTTAAAACTCGTCAAACTGCTGCCATTTATGGTCTTGGTGCTGGAATCAGCGATGCAGATGCAGAGATAACAGGATCTAGGCTGCCAACATGTGAGCAAGTGTTGCGATGCTACATGTTCATCAGCAAGAAGGTCTACCGTTAACCGTACAAAATGGAACAATGCTAAATTTGTCTTGCAAAAAATTATTCCATTTTATCAGAAAGGCAACATTGCCATGATTACTGAGAGGAAAGCTGTTGAAAAAATTATAGCACTATCTGCAAAAAATGCAAAACTTAGGGAACTTCCAGTGGATCGGGTTCTTCTTCGCTTGGTGCAGTTGCGAAGCTTAAGGGGATCGAAAAGGAGTTACAAGAAACATTTCAGTTGTGGCCAAGGAATGCTGAGCAACTCATAAAAGATCCTGAAGATCTGGAGTTCTTGCGGTCAATGAAATCAGACAGAGTCGCATCATTTGGAAGCCATGACAAGAAGCTCGCATCAAAAGTCCAAAGAAAGCAGGAAAAGGAAATGATGCAAGCAGAACGACAGCTTAAAGCTCATAAAGAAGCCCAAGCATCTACAAGCAAAGTTCAGATTGAGAACAGTGAGGAAAGCAACAGTGATGTTGAGGATGAAGAGGGTGATATAGAGGATTACAAACCAAAAACACGAAAATCTCGCCAAGCAACTCGCTCAGGAACAACTGCTTTTATAAGTCATGACATACTCAAATACCATAGGATGGTTTCCCTGTCTACAAGCATGAAGATCACACCGGCCAACATGCAGCATTTACCAAAGCCATCATTGAGGAATCAGGAGGTGACACAAAAAAAGTTTCACATATATTCTACTGCCGACAGAGCAAGACGTAAGGTTGGTGAAGAGCTTGCATCATTGGTCAGAGAGTCCTGGGTTCCACCACAGTTCCTGTCTCTTCACTGGGATTTTAAACTGATGTCAACTCTGTCATACCAAACTAAAGCTGAAGAGAGGCTCACCATAGCAGTTGGCAATTCGTATGACATCAAACTTCTTGGTGTGCCTTCCTACAAGCCAAATACAGATCAGCCAGCTGGTCAAATCATTGCTAATCTCACTATGGAGCTTCTCCGATCATGGAATTGTGTTGACTCGGTAGTGAACATGACTTTTGACACAACAGCTAGTAACACTGGTCATGTGAGTGCTGTGCTGCATGTGTTAGTCTGCAACAGGACATAGGTCGAGCTTTACTGTGGTCAGCTTGTCGGCATCACATTGGCGAGGTAATCCTTACACAAGTCTTCAATGATCTGAAAATAGAACCACCATTGTCAGTAGAAGTTACCATATTCTGTCGGTTCCAAAAGCATTTTGACACAGTTCCGCACAACAATAATCAGTCACTTAATTTTTGGATGGTACCTCTTATTCAGATGGCATACAAACCATAATCCATGACTATAGGGCCAGAGCAATTTCATGCGCGCAGTCTGTTGTGAAGCATCAACGTGATGACTACAAAGAATTTTCTGATCTTTGTTTGCTCTACTTGGATGGGACAAGTAGAGAGTTTTCATTTCGACGTCCTGGTGCTGTACACAAGGCTAGGTGGATGGCCAAGCTTCTCTACTCCATTAAGATGGTGCTGCTGGAGGAGCAGATCAGTTCTCTTCCCTCTGGAACCATTACCACAGAAGCACAATGACCCAAACTGCGTGTTTGTGAACTTTGTTTGCTTGCTGTACAGCTGGTGGTGGATCACCTGTTCAAGCGCGGTACCTGACTGACCTCTTGCGCTCTTTAATGATGCAGTCCCTGAAGCTGAACGCTGCTATCTGGCTGAGAGATTTATAGCAGTAAAGCCAGCACAAGATCAGCATCTTTACCACAACATCGATTTGGCACAGGATTTGGGGAACCCAAATTTCCAAACTCCTTTCCAGCACAACAAAGCTTGGTGACTTAATCAACGAAGATTCATGGTACATTTTCTCTGTTCTGGAACTTGACAGTTCTTTCCTGACTCATAATATCGAAAATTGGCCAGAATTAGCTTCCTTTCAAATGTCCAGAGAACACATCTCGGCAGTTAACGTCATAAATGATTGTGCTGAGTGTGGGGTGAAGCTAAGTTCTGATTTTCTCATGGCTGCCAGATCACAACAACATTACCAAAATGTCCTACAAGTTGTTAAATCCGACAGAAAGAAGCTTCCTAATCTTCGAAAGAGGAAAACTAGAGCCTAAACTAATTGTTCATGTTCATTTACAGTTCTTGAACATTTTTTATTAACGTAGTGTTCTTTTGACTTTAACTTGCTTGTATCACCAATAATGTAATGTATAAACCAGAATGTAATGTAGAAATCAATGTAATGTATCCCTGTTTTGATTATTTAACACATTTTTATTGGTTCATACTTTTGCAAACACGGAAATGGGGATATAAAATGTTTAATTTTTGGTCAATTTAACTCCAATACTAAATATTGCATCAATGATGTGGACCCCCTAGATGACCACATAAATCTTTGAAATTTGGCCATATGTGCTATTTCAGGCATTGGAACAGAGTAATCATAGGGACAGATTGAAATAAAACATTTTGAAAAATCATGGGAAATTTGATGCACCCTAATATACATAATATTTCTTCTGGCTCCTTGCGTAGCTTTTTTTTTCATCTGGCCTCTTTTAAACTGAATTTCTTTCGACCTTAGGGCTGCGTCGCAACACCGCTTCTGATAAATCAGCGAGGTTAAGCGACGTTGGGTTTGTTTAGTAATTGGATGGGCGACAGTGCTAAAATCATAAGTTTTATTTAATTCATTAAAATAACCGGCCTCACGACACCCGACCAACTTGACATTTTATCAACGTTATTATTAAGTTAGATCAAATTAGGTTAGGTTAGGTTAAGATAGGTGAGGTTACGCTAGGTTAGGTTAGGTTAAGTTAGTTTATTAGAGTGTCGACGTTTTGTTCTTTTCGACGAAATGGATATGCCCCATGGTCGTAAATTCTACAGTCCAAACGAGTTCATTCATGACGAATTACTTCTAAAGGTTAAATAAAAATTCCTTAGTCATATCGTCGCAGAGTGTTGCATTTCTTTTTCTTATGCAATGCATCTTAATCATGCAATCTCTTGTAATCACATAAGCTCATGTAATTTCGTAATCTCTTGCAATCATTATATGCGATACATATATGACAAAATATATATCGCATAAATTCTCCTGTCTCCATTTACATTGTCATTTAACTTCGCTCCGTCAGTAATGACTGAGCACTTATAGGAATGCATCTCGTCAAACTGATATTCATTTATATAATTAAATTTTAGTAGACTCTTTTATAGTTCCCATAGATAAAGGTTGAATATAGACTAATATAAATCGACTCCCCTTGTAATGCCCTCTCTATGTTCAGAATTCCAGCTTAATCGAACCACTTCTCAACTTTTCGTTAAATTCAACAAAAATGTTTCGCGTATTACGTATAAAATCCGGACCTTTTCCAGTTTGTGTACCGTTTTTCATACAACTTAACCTAACCAATCGTCAATATGTGGTGGCCCCCTGTTAATACGTAAGTACCCAATTAACTTAACCGGACAGAAAAATAACGGTCGAAATCTATTCATACAAATACTTAGTGATTTATATAATTTATTTTTGCGTACTGTAGAAAACGGTACATAAACTGGAAAACGTCCTAAAATCCTTTTTATATTATCATTTCCCTTCAAAGTGAACCCATTTTGAGTAACTTTTATACCGCTCTTGACCCGCCAGCCTGGCGCCCTTAAGCTTAAAATTCTGCACATCCAAAGACGAGAAAATCTGTTAGCCTATAAGTTATACTGCAACTTCATTGGTGACCCCCATAAGCGCTTCATTCCAGTTCCCTCAAATCACAGTAAATTTTTATGAACCACTATGCCCAAGTCCCGAAGAAATGTATTCTTATTAGTGCATAGACTCGAGACCCCTCCTCCTCAAGTAGATGGACTTCAAACCTTTTCGTTCTCCACCTCTGGAAGCTATAAAAGATCGAGGAACCTCGATTTAGATTCGTTCATTAATCATTGTTCATTGAAACAACCTTTGTAAAATCGGTGACAATGTTTTCCCGTTTAAACCAATTAGTTCTTGGTACAGCGGCTATATTTAACTTAGAGTAAATTAACCGTAATATAACTTTTGTTTAGCTTTATAGCTACCAGTCATTAAATGTTTTTATTTTGCTCCGCAATTTAAGAACAAAGACAATTATAACCTAAATTATAATCATTTACCTCGATTTTATAAACGCTTCATCGATTTTGCAATTAACTTTGTTATAACCATTTTTTTTTTTTTTGAGAAAGAAAGACAAAGTTTCGCTTCCAATCAAAATTGTAATCAATTAAAAAAAATAATACTTCAATTATCACCAATTAAACTTTAAATTCATTCATAATTTCAGTAATAAAAAATAAGAAGTGATTTATATGATATTTTTTGTCAGTTCCAACCTAACAATAAGTAAATGACTTTATTACTTGAAAGTATCGCAAATGTAATGTAAACGCGTGACATTAATTTTTCGTTGTGAATAAATTACACTGGGGAACAAATTTTAACTTTTTTTTGTTTCTTGGACGTGAACAGGTCGGTCTTATAGGATTTTTTCCGCTGATTCCGAATATAGCCGTAGAATTTCTCTCTTCACCCAAGGTTACTGAGAAATTTGTATTTTAATATTTATTCAAAAAGTGTATAGAAGTTAGTAAAAATACTTCATAAAAATTATATTAGTGGCAGATTGGCATTTAAAATATTCTTCTTAAAACTTCTTTGTCACTGATTTTCTCTTGCAGTTTTCATTAGGAGCTTCTCGCATCAATGTCCAGCAGTAATCAGCTAACATTGCCGGATCCCACCTCCTTTGGTAGCGTTTCTCCATAGTAGCTATATCTTGGTGGAACCTTTCTCCATGCTCATCGCTTACGTCGCGTCGCCGAGGTTTTCAGGGAAGAAATCTAAATGGGAGTGCAAGAAATGGATTTTTAGTGACATATTACATCCCAATAACCTATATGCTTCAATCATGTCCTGCACTATTTTTTCATAGTTAGAGGCTTTGATGTTCCCTAGAAAATTTGTGACAACATTCTTCATGGCCTCCCATGCCACTTTTTCTTTTCCTCTCAAGGCATCATCAAACTTTTGATCTTTCATGAGCTCTCTGATTTGGGGACCAACAAAGATCCCTTCTTTTATCTTTGCATCGCTAAGTCGTGAAAACTTTTTCTTCAAATATTTGAATGCCTCATCTTCCTTGTTCATTGCTTTGACAAAATTTTTCATGATGCCAAGTTTGATGTGAAGTGGCGGTAAGTATATTTTCTTGGGGTCAACTAAGGGTTCATGAGACACATTCTTCAGTCCTGGGATACATTTTTGACGAAGTGGCCAATCCTTTACAAATAATGCGAATCTCTGGCTCTGCTGTCCCATTCACAAAGGAAGCAGCAGAACTTCGTATAACCGAGCTGCATTCCCAGAAGAAGCGCGACGACTTTTAAATCCCCCACATATATACCAACGAAACTGGTCATAATTAATCTGCTGAAGGATGAGTTTCATATTTTCGTAAGATTCCTTCATGTGGACAGCGTGCCCTACAGGAATGGAAGGGTATTTATTTCCATTGTGAAGTAGTACAACCTTGTGGCTTAGCTTCGAAGAGTCAATAAATAAACGCCAATCTTCAGATTTGTGCTCATGACCGAGAGCTAACAGCAGTCCATTTATATTATTACAGTAGCATAAACCACCTGACGAGGAGAAATACTGCATCAGATCTTTTTGGCGAGTGCGGAACGCCGATATGCTTGTATCTTTTGCCAGCAAATTCCATTCACGTAACCTGGAGCCCAATAATTCCGCTTTCTTTTTCGGAAGGTCCAAATCTCTCACGAGATCATTCAGCATAACCTGCGTTATCATACGTGGTTTATTTGATTCAGGTTGCTGAAAGTCTGTATCTTTAGTGTCATCAATTTCCATTGGTTCAACTTCAGACTCTTCATCCAGTGTCCATGACTTTGGGGGAGTTGGAATTGGGTTATCATCGTCATGTAGTACTGGTCTCATGGCAGATGCAAGATTTGGGTATTGAATTTTATGTTTATTTTTGGCAGAGAATCCTGAAACGTTAGTCATACAAAAATAGCAATCCGTTAGGTGATCCTTGGGCTCTCTCCAAATCATTGGTATGGCAAATGGCATAGATTTGCGGGTACCTTTAATCCAACCCCTAAGAGTGACGGCACAGGAAATGCATGAGATATGAGGTGCCCAGGATTTGTCTTGGTCGCCTACCTTACATCCAAAATAAAGTTCGTAAGCCTTCTTCACGAGTGGGGTCATCGTCTTCCTCTGTGCCATTATGGTCAGTTCTCCACATACGTAGCAAAATGTATCTCTGGGATTAATACAGTTTCGATTCATGCTGGCGGAAAATTATTGAAATCACGGAAAACCTTTTTGGAATGAAAAACCAATTTTTTCTACTACGAAAAATTTTTAAAATTTGAGCAAAACTTGAAAAAAATTTCTTTCTTTTTATTAAAAATCTGTTTGTTTAAATAGCTATATTTTTTTAATGCAAAAAATACTATTAAATATAGTTAACCTGGAAAAAAAAGAAAGTAAAATTAAATTAGTACACTTAATTTTAACTAATATTTTGGGAAAACTCTGAGTAAATGGAAATATTATTTTCTCGAAAACTATGGGTGATAGAAAACTTCTGAAACCATATTTGGAATCAGCATCAAAAGTTCTATAAGAAACACCAAATAGTTTTCAAGAAATAAAAATGTTGTTCCCTAGTGTTATCTATGCCATGCCTGCAGTGCATATCAGGGTAGAGACAGTGAGGGAAACTTTCGAAGACTCTTCGACGAGTGATATCTGCATTCGATTTCTCCGAACTCGACGCAGAAATTCCTTCGATTGGGACCTATTTGGATGAGATTCCAAAGTGATTTACATCCATTCAAACGCGCGAGAACTGGACCCCGCGGGACAGGTATAGGTCCAAAATAACAAAGCACTCTAACACAAAAAACTTCAAACTAAATCCGATCCGAATCTACGTCGGATTAACACACACACACACACACACATGGTTTGCTTCCCTACGGAACCGCGATATTTTTACACTTTCTCACATATTCAATTCTGCATCGCGACACACAATTTTTAAACCCTAATAACTCTAACCAAACCTATTTTAACCTTACCTAACATAGCGTAACCTAACCTAATCTTAATTATATTCCCTCTTTCATGATAAAATATCGCATTTATAAAGATAATTCATAACGACACCGCAAGTGTTGGGATACGCACGTTCGTGTCGCGACGGGCTCTGTGAGTATCCTAAAGATCGTCGCGATCCCGTTAGTAAAACACGTACACACACACACACATACACACACATCTCTCTCTCTCTCTCTCTCTCTCTCTCTCTCTCTCTCTCTCTCTCTCTATATATATATATATATATATATATATATATTTCATCAATCAATGTTTTGCAATTCAAATTGCAGTTTAAGAAGAAGAAAGAACAAAGGTTTCATATCACAAAAAGTATCATTTTACTCGTACGCCCATTCAGGGCACGAGCGAGCAGCTCGAAACATCATTTCCCAGTAAAGAGAGTGTCAACGTACTAACGAGGCTTCCATACATGGCTCATCACCACTGTAAGAAAAAATGTTCAGTTATCTTAGTTCAAAAAATATCCAAACACGTATCCATTTTTACGCAATTTTCGTCAGTTTGTGCTGCAGACGCCTTTACTTATTATCAGTCCAGATGGATGATTCATGATTCTTCAGGAACAAGATGCACTGCAAGTTTGTGTTTCTGAAGAGAGAGAGAGAGAGAGAGGGCGACGAGCCTGACCTCTATGCGTTAAGGAATTGACGCGTGAAACTCCGACCAAGTCATCAAAGTTTGGGCCATATCCCTCGAGTATCTTCCAGAAAGGAGGTCCCCAAAAAAGTCCCTATTTTTATTTGTCCGTTATTTTATAATGGATGTATATTTTATTATTGAGGTTTCTTCTTCAGAAACGTAAGAGAGAGAGACAGAAAGAAGAGAAAAAAGAAAGGAGAGAGAGAGAGAGAGAGAGAGAGAGAGAGAGAGAGAGAGAGAGAGAGAGAGAGACAGTTTTGAGGTTTTATTCCACATATACTTATACATTTCTCATCTTTCATTACTTAATAATTAATAAATATTGTACATTAAAACCGTTCTTTCACCATTTCATTCTTAAAGCAATAAATTTTCCTAATTTCTATGAAATTAGAAAAAGACGATACCTTTACCAATAAGACAATAGCCAAGTAAGGCCATAGAAGGCCTTACTAGGCTATAGTCTTTAAGATAAGCCTCCTTTAAGTTTAAGGTCCTCGGCCACACAGAATAATATGGCTGAACCCTCAAACATTGATGTCGCGTTTGCAGCTGGAACAAAAAATCAAGGTTGTTGATTGATTTCATATGACAAATTCTGTGACGCAGGTGCAAAGGAACTTTTGCAGAGAATATGGATGCAGAGATTCACCCGATGGAAAGAAAATATCACGAATTGTTAGGAAATTTCAAACAAAAGGAAATGTAAGCAATCAACCTAAGAGTAACAGTGGAAGGCAGCGATTTACAAGAATTGTGCAACACGTAAATATGGTTCATGAAACTATTGCGCGCAGTCTGCAGAAGTCTGTTCGACATTTGTCAGCAGAAGTAGATATTTCACGAACATCTGTGCATTGTATACTTCGTGCCGACTTAAACCTTTTTCCCTACAAAATTCATTCACAAGCTTCACTGACTAATGTTCAAAAACAAAAAACGAATGGAATTTGCAACATGGATGTTAGCAAAGCTAGAAGATCCTGAGTTTCAGAAACAGATCCAATTCACTGACGAGTGTTATGTACAACTGTCTTGGGAGATTAATAAACAAAACTTTCGTTACTGGGGAAGTAATGCTGGCGTTCCAATAGAGCTTCCACCTAGTCTTGCTAAACTCAAGATTTGGCTCGATGGTGTTGTTGTTGGTTAGCCGATCAGCCCACCCTGATCGAGCAAACCGGCGGCAAGCAGGTAACCGATCGCCCTCTCCGGAGTGGACCAGAGGTTCAGCGTACTAGTGATGTTGTGTTGTGTTCTATGTTGTGCTAGAGCGGTACAGTCTGTCATAATGTGTTCAATTGTTTGTGGTGTGTCCTGGCACAGGTGGCAGGTGTCGTCTGTGGAGTTGTCTAGTCTGTGTTTATATGTCTGTAAGTTGGGATGATGTCCACATCGGAATCGTGCAAGGTCAACTCGATCCGATCTGTTCAGGCTGGTCTCTGACCTGTTAATGGGTGGCGGCTTCGCACCTAGAACCGTATTCGCACCGAGTCATGTCAGTGCTTTGTGGGTTAGGTATGTGTGTATGTGTTTTCTGTATTGTGTGATGTCTGTGGGGCGTGGTATGGAATGGAGTATTTGGTTATAATGTCTCTCCGGTGTTACCTTAATGGTGCGAGGTGTTGGTGCATGATTGTACATGTAGTGGCAAGGGTGTTGTGGTTAGTTGTCGCTGCTGCCATAAATTGTTTTCCTCTCATGTTTAAATGTTCCCTAATTTTCAGTATTTTTGTTTCTGTGTGCAGGTGTTCTATTGGTGTTGTTTGAGTACATCTTGTAATGATACGAAGTGCGTTGTTTTGTATTGTCTGTAAGGTGTTTATGTGTGTGTTTGAGATAATGAGTGCCCAGCATGGGCTAGCATAATCCATAACTGAGCGAATATATTGTTTGTATATGAGTGATGTTGTTTCCTGCTGGTGTCCAAAGTTTGTGCCTGTTAGTACCCTAAGCGAACTACGTCTTGACGTACATTTGTTTGTAGGTTATTTGTAGCGGTGTTGATGTTGTTGTGGGTGGATGTTAGAGTGATGTCATCTGCATATGATGATAAGGTAAGCTTGTTGTCTATGGGTGTTGGAATGTCATTCATGTATAAGTTGAACAGTGTTGGTGAGAGAACAGAGCTCTGAGGGACCCCGTTCGGAAAAAGGTTGTGTTTGGATGACTTACCATTAAATGTGACATGCGAGTATCTTCCTGAAAGATAGTTCCTCAGCCACCTTTTGGTGTTATTGTGCATGTTTGTGTTGAGTATTTGTTTATGAGAGGGAAACGTGGGATAGCATCAAATGCTTTACTAATGTCTATTGTTGCTAATAGTGTACGTTGAGCTGGTCGTCTGAAGTTGATGCCATCCATGATGTGCTGTGTGAGGTTAGTGAGTAATGTCGTGGTGAGTGGTGAGGTCTGAATCCATGTTGCGTAGGCGATAGTGGTATGTGTGGGTTGGTGATTTGTAAGATTAGTCTTTCTGTTACTTTGGAAGGTGCGCATAGTAAAATAATGGGTCTATAGGAAGCTAGTTCTGTTGGATTTTTGTTTGGTTTCAGTAGTGTAATAATTTTACCTTGTTTCCATAAATTATGTTAGGAATAATACAGTGTTGGTATGAATATGTGCTGATGTTTGTGAGAGCTAGTGTTTCCTGTGGGCCCAAGTGTTTAAGGTGTATGTTAAATATGTTGTCTGGTCCAGTAGCCTTCGAATTCTTAATGTTTTTGATGATCTTGGTGGTCTCTTCTGTATTGAAGGGTGTAATGGTCGTGTCGAATCTGTAGGTTTCCTTTCTGGCTGTTTGTCTGTCTGCGTGTTTCTGGTTGTTGTCTCTGCATAAGTGACTTATCTTTGCATAGTAATTAACTAGAATGTTAGCTTGTTGTGTATATGTTGGAATATTATTTTGGCTGCGGCAGATAGCCGCGTGTGAGGTGTGAATGCCGCTGTTAGAATGGGTAATGCTGTATAGCCCGTATAGCCTGGATGTATCTGTGGAGTGGTTTAGTGTCGTTATGAATTCCCTGAATGTTTCTGTTTGTTTTTCTTTAAGTTTGTTGTTTATTTCTGTGTTGAGCTGTTGTATCTGCTGTTTTATGGCTTCTGTGTGTGGTATTTGTGTGTTATGTTTGAGGTTGTTACGTTGTCTTATGAGGTGGGTTATTTCTCTAGAGTAATTTGGGTTGTATTTCCTAATGTTGCCCTTGGGTATGTATTTGTTTGCATTATTGATGATCTGATTGAATGTCTTGAGTGTTGTATTGATGTTTATGATGGGTGTGCTGTTTAATGCGGTGAATTGTTCTTCAGTCTGTATTTTGAACTGTTCCCAATCAGCTTTCTTGTAATTTCTGTAAGTGTGCCTAAGGCTGTTGGGGCAGAGTGTAGAACGTGTTGTAATGATGATGGGCAGGTGGCTGATGACAGCTGTTTTTCTGTTCTCCAGTGTGTATGTGTTGCTAGTGAGGGGGAACAGAACGTTATGTCTGGGGAGGAGTTTGAGTATTCTGCTTGATGTGGTATGTGTGTATGTTCTTCTGTGTTGTTAAGAATGAAGAGGCTGTTTAGTTGTGTGGCTATGTTGGCGCCTCTGGTGTTGTTTTGGTTGTGCAGGTACCAACTAGTGTCTTTAGCGTTGAAGTATCCTCCTAAGATGACATTAGTGAGAGAGGCCAGATTGTGTAACTGTGGATTGTAATTGGCTGGCACCTGAGGTGAACTATCTGGTGGGATGTAAATGTTGATGAGTGTAGTGTTGTGTTTTGCGCGTGCTTTAATGTTAACTGCCTGTATTTCTATCGTGTTATCTGCTTGGATTGTGTCTGTAATGTTTTGGGTAGCATCAGTGTAGCTAATGCTTTTACGTATGTAAGTGATGAGTCCACCCCCGTTACCCCCAGTACGATCTTGAAGGATCGCCGTGAAGTCAGAGATGGTGGGTGTTTTGTGTGTGCGTTTTAGTTTTTTTCTTGTATAAGTGCTACGTGAATGTTTTGTTTGTGTACGAATTCCCTAAGCTGCATGATTTTGTTTGTGAGGCCATCTACGTTGTACTGTAATATGTTAATATTATGCTGTTGGGTGGTATGGTGTAGTAGGTCCCAACGTCTTTGAGAATGAAGCTGGAAAAGCAGTAATGGTAATGCAAAATTCATATCGTCAGATGTTACAAGATTTCCGCTTCCACAACTAATTAGTTTGTCCCGTAAAAGAAATAATTGCATTAACCCAGATTCACAGTGATTTCAGCAAGATGGAACATCTCCACACATACTGATTGTAAAATTTGCAACTTTTTGAGGAAGTACTTTTCCGGGCGACTACTCTCCCTTCATGAGCAAGTGGATTGGTCCCCACACTCACCTCACCTCACATCCCTGACTTTATTTTGTCACACCTCACATTCTATCAAGCCTAAGACACTTGAAGACCTAAAAAACAAAAGTGTATGAAGTAATCAACAACATCCTAGCTGAGCTACTTCCAAAAATTATGTCAAATGGCGATTACAGTGAACATGTAAGTTTAATTAAAATTCATAAACTCCTATGTTTTACATATCTGTTGCGTTTGTCTTTGTGTGTACATTCCACTTTTTTTTAGCTTTGAACATTTACTTAGAAATAGGGACATTGTTTGGGACACCTGGTATATACTGTGTACGGCTCACCTCTTCTTTCCACAGAATAGAGCTTCAAGGATTAGTAATCGTGACCAGTTGTCTTCAGTCTTCTTTCCACTATTTTAGATATAAAATGCCTTTGTATGGCTTCTATGTTTGCAATGTCTCGTTTTTTGTGTGGGATTTTGAGTGCTGAGTAGTATTCATAGATAGGACTAAACTCTTCCATACCTTTAGCATGATGCTTGGGGAATGAGGAGGGAAACAATGTTGCAGAAAACATACAAAATAACACTAAATATTTCTACACCTTCAGGAAAATGAAAATGAAAGAAAGTAAAGAAAGTATTGGTCCGTTGAAAGATGGAGTGAACGAATACAGAAATTATCCAGAAAAGATACAATTTAGTCAAGAACAATTACGGACATGAATGGATTTAGAAAGTTTGGAAGGGGACGTAATTAATGACCTACGAAATATAAAAAAATTCAGCATCAGGGGCCAGACACATGGAGTGTAATTTTTCTGGAGAAATGCAAGGAAATATAGCGAAGCCACTTTACTTACTATAAAGAAAGTCACTGGACACGGAGAAATTCCACTCTCATTAAAGAATGCGAACATCGTTCCATTTTTCAAACGTGCTTAAAATGCTTTGAACATGTATGAGAATTAGAAACAAAGTTGCCTACTACCTACAGAAAAGAAATTACTCACTCCGAACCAACATGGGTTCAGGACTGGAAGATCATGGCTATCACAGTTATTAGACTGTCAAGAGAAAATACTCTAAGCGTTGTATCGATTATCACAGGTCAACCCAAAAAAAAAAATTTTTTTCGTTGCCAAGGAAATTCGTACGAATTAGGGTATTTTGGGGTTGCTGAATTCCAAAATGAAAGTAGTTTTTCCGATTTGGCTCTAGTTCTTGAGATAATGAATACCCTCAATTAATAGGAAACGTAACCATAACGCGTGCATATGGGAAACTACCGGAACATTCTAGATGGTGAAACCGAATAAAATGCCATTGTGTATTTCATGTGTTTACTTTTGTATGATTTGAGACAATTTCAATGCGATTTGTAAGTAGGCTCCGCCTGAACATTAAATTTTTTGCATTTTTACGTGTTTCAATGGGGTACCAATTATCTCATAAATTAGAGCCATCTAGCAAAACCGATGTCATATTCGGAATCAGCACCACAAAGTTACCCCAAAATCACTCTAATATGATTGGCAATAAAATGAGTGTTGACCAGTGTTATAGATGTTATACAGGGTGTATTTAAATGAATGGTGCAAAAAGAAATGGTAATAACTACTTATTAAATTAGTACATTAAAAAATTTAAAGGGCATTTGATTCAGTAATGTTTCAAGTTTTATATCTAATATTTCATAGACCTCCACATACCTTCCATTATTTTCAGCAACTAAACGAAATCTACGCTCTGATTCAGTGAAAGCATTGTCCAAAACAGTTATAGGAACTGATGCGCATATTTAGGTTATTAACAGCCTTGGTTTGTTGTAATATACGGTTATCTTTACATATCCGCAAAGATAAATATTTAAAGATAGGTCTGGAGAATGAGCTAGCTATCTTGTAGGTCCTTCTCGGCCAATCCACCGTTCTGGGAATGTTTTGTCTAGAAACACATACAGTATGAGCTAAATGAGACGGTGCACCATCTTGCTGAAACACTGCATATTGCGACAGACGCGGAATTTGTCGTAGAAGGGAACAAAGAACCTTTTAACATTCTCAGATAAGATTTTCCATTAATGGTTTTGTAAAATATAGTCAAAGTTTCAGCATAAATGAAAAACAAAGGTTACTTACTTACTTTATGTGAGTTTGAACGATGGTTCAGGTTATAAATTCCAAATAGGTCAAAGATAAATCCCAGAAAAAGCTACGTCACTGCATAGGCAAATCCAGAGGGGGGCCCAGGGGGCTTAATTGAAGCAACGTGGACATAAGTATTGAAACGTTTTACCTAATTTCATTTAACCCAGGATGTATGGGGCCTCAAAATTAAGCCTGCTTCAATTGCCTGCCCCCCTCTGAATCCACCTACGCATGACTACACGCATGTAAACATCCGAACAGGTTTTAACATGTTCTTACTGGAACACGTGACGCTGTTTGTTCAACTAGTGAAGTGTAGGAATACCAGTCACGTGATGCCACACCAAAAGTTCGTCCAATCCTATATTCATAAACAGTTTGAGTGTTTAAATTGTACTTGATGTATATAATTAAATAATTTAGTACTGTCAAATAGTTCACATAAGTTAGTTAAATAATACAAAACAATTAGAATTTTGGAATTTCTTGACTAGGATGTATTCTAAATTTCTTTTAAATTACAGAATCGTGAAAAATAATCAACAAAGATCTCGCTGACGAAACCATAACAACTGACCAAAGACAAGTCGGAATGAATCCGGAAGCATCCAGCAAAAAAGTCGAGAGCAGACCTCCAGAGAGAGAGCTGTAGCAGTCGTGTCAGTGAATAATTGAGAGAGATGAATAATAGAGATAATAATGAGAGATTACTGATAATTATGTTAAATGGAACCAGTTGTTTTTGCTGTTTGTCACGGGCGGCTTTTAATGTGAATTTAACACATTAGGCACATACAGCAATATTCACTCAGCCGAAAGGAATAAATTGAGAAATGAGAGAGAAGGGAAATTAGTTTTCATCTCGCAAAATTTGAGGTTGGAGACAAAAGATGTAACTAATATTCAGTGACGTCCTCAACCAATATGTGTTCTACAAAGCCCTGACTCAAATAAACTAAGCACATCTGCTTTGAGTGAGACGACTGATGATGAAAATGAGGAAAATTCTGATTTTACGGATAAAGAGGGGTTACATTCAAATCCTTCATATAGGGGTCATTCCAAATGAAATCAATAAAAATAGGGCATATTTTACATGTCCCTCTCCGATTTTGATGAAATTTGGGATACACTTTGGTATGTATAGGAAACACTCCCCACCAAAATTTCAGACCTGTACGACCTTTACTTTTCGAGATAGAGGTCGCCAAAATTTGACCTGACCTTCAAAGTTGGCTGTTTTCAAAATTCCATAAATCAACTCGAGTTCTATTTGTTACAGAATAATGATTTTAGTGCATTTTGAGGCCAGAACACAGGACTAGCTTTCTTATTCTATAAAATGTTTTGTCAAATGGAAAACAAAACAGTTACCTTATTTCGTGACCTTTGACCTGACCTAGCTAAAATTGCGCCACCTCCGATTTTTTTTCATCGTTTGATATAATGTAGTCCAAATACTCAACAATACAACAATAAATCAAATCATGTGCTGGCGAAGCGTTTGGAAACTATATTAGTTTTTCTGTACTATAATTATATATTAGCAAAAAATGCAAATGTTGAGTGAACTTCAAAGTTGATAAAGTTTAAATATAAGTTTATAACTCGAGTTCTGTTTGTCCTAAAGTAATAATTTAAGTGTCAATTTGAAACCAATACGCAGGGCTATCTTTCTTTTTCTATGAAATATTTTGTCTAATGGAAAACAAAAGAGTGACCTTATTTCGCGTCCTTTGACCTGACCTAGATAAAAATGTGTCGCCTTTAATTTTAATTTTGAGATAACCCTATATATAAAACGAGTAATGTAGGTCAGTATTAGGTAAACCTCGCAGCAGATTCAATTTAAATTGCTTGGTAGAAATTTGGCAGGAATAAAAGTTACTAAAACAGCAGCAAATACAACAGGCCTAGCACATTTCCTCGCCACTCATGAAGTACTGTTTTGGCGCGGTTTTTTTTTCAGTGGAGTGTCGCCAGGAGCCCTAGTCTCCACTAAAGGGTTCTGATCACGATCTTTGTGTCCATTCTGTCAGTGCCTTTGTTGCTTTGTTCGTTTCTTGTCTGACATTGTCGCCCTCCTCACCTGCTGGTTGTCTGTCACACAATTTTTTGTTGACTGATTCGCCTCACCTGCTCAGTGTTCACTTTCTGTGTGGCGTAATTTCTTTGGCCCAGCTTTCTTTTCATGAATGGAGACTGGCCCATCAGTTTCATAGGTCGGTTGATAGTAGACAGTTCATATTCCAACTCTAATGCATCATCACAATCCGGATTCAGATTGTTGGAGCCCAGATGGTCCTGGTTGCTCACTAATATTACTGTTGCTGGACGAGATGCTTTCAGTGTCCAAAGGTGGTGCATATGTTGGGAAGGCTTTGAAGCATGGATAGCATAGCTTTTGTCCAGGAACAAGCTGAAAGGTTGGGTGCTGCTGAATTTGCTTCGCAGTTACAATGTGTTCTTTTGTTCGCTTTTGTCCTGGAGGTTTTTTGAAGGGGTCACAAGATAATAAGTTTTTGGTCTTAAAAAACGCTTTAGTTCGCTTACTGCAACGCATCTCTTCTTCCTTGATGCTCTCCAAACAGATAATTAACATAATTTTACTAACTAATGAAAAATTCGTTTTAGCTAGACTACTGTATCAGGAAATAGAAAAGAGAAACAAGTTAGTAGCATATTTATTGTAAACAAAATTATTATATTTAAGCATTATCAATTTTGAAAGTCACTCAACATTTGCATTTTTTTGCTAATGTCATACCAGAATAATTAAGTATTAATTTAATTGGGGCTTAGTGTTTTTGAAGTTTTAAAAGTTACCTTAGAAAGCTTACAAAGTGAAAAAATAAATTTATATCTGAAAAGTAAGATTATTTTTTAGTGTGCATTTTAATGTTATTATCTCGTGGTATAGTTTTAACTTTTCATTCATAAGTTTTCCCTTTTTTTCAATATTTAGTCATGTTACCTAACTGTATGTAACAATTATTTAAACCAAAACTTTTTTAATAAATCTTATTAGTGATTTTAAATAAAGAGAACAAGTTCCTTAATGGAGATACACATTTATTATAATAATTAAACAAAAGTTATTACATTTTGTTTAATTTTTTTAGCAAGGACTTAACAAAATACTAAATACTTTATCCTCAAAATAAATTAATTTTAGTTAAGGTGCTCACATAAGTTACAGACATAGGATGCGGTCAGCACGCTTTTTATGTTATACCATGAATGCCAAGTTAACTGATGAACAAATAAAATAAAAGTAAATAAAATTAAAGGGTCATAATTTCAATTTGAAAACAAGGAAAAGAAAAAAGTACTAAAATAAGTATGCAGTAGCCTCTGCCTAGCTGTTTCAAATGACTAAAAGATGTTTGTCTGTAAAGACCAATTTTTATTTTTACACAATTTACCGAAAAAAACCCTAATGAAAAAACCATGGAAGCCAAAAAAAACCCACGTTTTTTTGGCATCTGTACATACAGTTATACCCCCCACCCCGACATAAACGAAATAAATATGAGAATTAAAATTCCTCTATGCAACATGCCTGAGTAAAATGTCAGGATGATTAATTCATGTCGAAAATTAAACAAATTTACATACTTTTACAATATCCGTTGTCTTAAATTACCCCAGTGAGGGTATTAACATTTCTTCACATCAACAAAAGAGTAATTTGGTAGAAATAGAATAATAAATGTGACCATAACAGAAGTTAATGCGATATCTTCATTGTACTTTAGTTGAAAATAATAATTTTACTCGTTTTCGTATACCATTTGCCTATAATCTGCATTGTGGTTTCTCTCATTACAACTTATTATACCTTCATACATGCGGTGAGATACAAGAACAACAACAAAACATCAACAAACGATCTTTATTCAGAAACACCCATGTAGGTTTACACAATGTTGGCATTAACGTTTAATATTGTATTTTAGTGGCAAGCGTATTCTTATCTGAATATGCCGTTGGGAAGCATGAGAGCTTTTTAGGCAAAAATCTTTGAGATTCATTTCAGTTTTTACCACAGAAAATAAGAAAAAATAGAAGTAATAGCACATAAAATAAAGTTGTATTTAATTAGTTTTTGTCATTACGCACGTCGCAACATCTTTTCCTTTTAGATCAGTGAGGTTGAGCGAGGTTGGCTTTGTTTGGTGGTTGGATGAATGGCTGTTACGAGGGAGGTTAAACAATATCGAACGTTATATGTACTCGTTGTAGAATTACGGTGATCGACTGCGTCAATAGAGTTCTGGTTTTCAGCAAATGAAATATTTTTAGTACGTATTTTACAACTAAATTTATAAATAACAATATTAATACCGATACAATGTACAGTTCGACTGAAAAGCAAATTTCTAAAGAGCATAAAATATTATTAATTAGTAATGACTGGGTTTTGTTTTGGAAACTTTATTCCTGTCCCCAAAAAACAGTAAAATACTCGAAGAAAACCAAAATATTACCAATTTGTACATTTTTATGCGTTTTAAAAATTGTTTCTAGGCGAACTTTTTTTCGAAACTGCACATATATTAAATATACACTTCTATCCTTCAGGAAGCTGGATTTCAGAATATTTCCACTCTCGGATTGCAAATGTGGCAATGGAAATGACATTGAGCGAGAAGTGATCCTCTACCACTTTTAACAAATTTTACATATATAATTGTGGTATTATTGTATATACTGCACTTACGCATATAAGTATTGTGTTACGTGTATACAGTACTTATATTCCTGTAAGTATATACAAGCATATACAGTACAGTACTTAGATGTATAAGTATCCGCACCGAAGTATTTATAGGTGCTATTCATTTAAACTGGTGAAGAAGTCGTAAGTATTTGGCCATCTAGAAACATAATGAAAAGCATCCTTTTCAGACTGTTTGAGATCCTTTATTAGCATGAGCAAAACATCCGTTCGGAATCGGCTCATTTAACAGGAAAACAGAAATTAGTCTACAAGAGCAAATTCTGAATGTTTTAATGACTTCAGTTAACTTTATTATCTTTGTACAGTTTGGTAATATGCCTTCATTTATTATGAAATTGTTCTCATATTGGAGAAAGTATGAATGATTTTGACAAATCTGTAGTATATTCTTATGAAACAAAAAGATTGACACACACACACACACACACACATTATACAGGGTGTACACAAAGTCCTTTCCCGATTGTGAACGTTAATTACACGAAATCCAAAGAAAACACAGTAATAATTTGTTTTGCATGTTGTTGCACCACACATGAAGTTTCTCTCTTGTCAATGTGTGGTGTAGATTAATGCATGATAGGATGATAGGCTCATTCTTCTTTTCTAAAAAGAATGTTACGTCACAAGTGTACCTGGACATGCTCGAGTTCTTTGTAGCCCCCCCCCCCCAGTTGGAACGTCTTCAACCATCCATCATTTTACAGCGAGACAAACTGGGGTTTGTTAGTGCGTGAGTTCTTGAACATCACTTTTCCCGGAGGATGGATTGGGGGCGACGGGTCGGTGCCATGGCCTCCACGATCCTCTGATATCCGATATCGTATTCCTGTGGGGATATGTAAAGGATTATGTGTACCATACTCCTGTTGCTGACATTGACACTTTTCGTGCAAGGATTTCCGATGCTATGAATAATGTCACGAGAAATATGCTAGCATAGTATGGCGTGAACTCGAATTTCGCTTGGATGTGCTGCGTGTAACTAAAGACACACATGTTGAGATTTAATGAGAAACATAATAAACGTGATGTGTTATGCAACAACATGCAAAACAAAGCATTACTGTGTCTTTAGATTTCATGTAATTAAAGTTTATAATCCGGAAAGGACTTTGTGTACACACACTCTCTCTCTATATATATATAGGAGGACAGCCACCCATCCACCACTCAACAGATCCGATGTCGCTTAACTTCGCTATCTAACTGGAAGCGGTATTGGGGCGTAAAAGTAGCCTTAACAATGGAATAAGGAGTATCCTCTTGTTCGATAAAACTGTGCTACGTTGTGGCTAGTGTCGTAACACCACTTCCCGTAGTTGGATTGTGGACCGTCCTCTGCGTCCAGCTTATGTGGCGTCTCGTGCTTCGGATTCCACATAAAATTTTAGGTGTCTTCCCTCATATGACCTCAGATGTTGCGAAGGAAGTTAAACAACCTCATCAAACAAACAAGTGTTAAAAGTATATAACCTGAGAGTTAATTTAAACCCCAGATAATATGCAGTGAAAATTACCCTGCACATACAGTAAGTGGTGAATTATCCAATTTTCATAGAAACAATTTGTAAACTTTATAATTACATCAAGTAAATTAATTGACATTGAGAGCTTCGTGTTACTGATACAATATTTATATTTAAATATACATTAGTGTGGAATTGGTTTGAAATGATTCGATGCAAGTAACTGAATATATGCAGTATGTTTGACAAACAACAAATTCGAAAAGCAAAAAGTATCATTAGTGATTTACAGTGTTATCACAGCATAGGGTTTACTAGACGTTTAATATTCATTGAACGTTATATAGGTGTTGCCTATATAATATAAGAAAAGAAAGATTTTTAAAGTACCTAATCATCATATCAAAAAGTATTAAGAAATATAATGTGAATGTCAATTTGTGTCACATGATAAAGAAATAATTTTTCTAAATTCTCACAAAAAATCTCTAACATGAATATTTTCAATTACGAGAAGTTGAATTAAAGTGAAAAAAAAGCTAAAATAAAATACGGATTTAATAGAAGCACAAACTTTAGCTCCATACTAAGGTTTTCATGTCTTATTCCTCAGATTTTCATCGCACCTGATGAAGACCTAAGAATGGGCCGAAAATTTGTTACGTTACGTTACTTATTGCATGTGGTTATTCCTCTGAAAATTTCTGATGTTTTTGTATGCATGTATTTCGCTTCGAACATAAAAAAAAAAATCTGTACGTCCTAAAGTTAAGTTATGGACAGTTAAGCGAGTTTATAGCTTAACAGAAACAAGCCCCGATTCAAAACTGGATTAGAAGAATGTCTATCATTATAAAAGTTTAATATGTTCTGAGGCGGACCGCTGGGAATAAACCCATTAGTAAGTAGTATGCGGGCATTTACGAGTGGGGGCGGGGGGTACCAGTGCCAAACGGGGGTAGTGGTGCCAAGTGCCAGAGGGGGGAATGGAGTGCCAGAGGGGATTGCCAGAAGAACAAAATTTTTAATTCCTGATAAAATCTTAATCTGTTATTGACCTTTGATTTAAAATAATAATAATAATAATAATAATAATATTATTAATAATAATAATAATAATAATAATGATAATAGTAATAATAATACTAAAAAAATAATAATAATAATGGTGCGACGTCACAGTACACTATGGTTGCCTCCCCCGTTTGAATGGCAAAAAATGTCAAAGTTCTTGATATAAGGTTTAGGAGCCACCAGCACCAAGATGACACAATAATA
The DNA here is from genome assembly GCA_023014485.1 of Bathynomus jamesi. NCBI lineage: Eukaryota > Metazoa > Arthropoda > Malacostraca > Isopoda > Cirolanidae > Bathynomus > Bathynomus jamesi. The sequence goes on along the minus strand of JAJOZX010006259.1, from coordinate 133,302 downwards.
AATATAAATATAAACTTGAGGGACCACCATCTTAATTGTAAAAACTTTTCAAAGTTTACAAACATAAATATGAGTTTTAGAGGCCACAGGCATCACAACGCCATAACACTAAGACTAATAATAGGAAGAAAATAATAATATTCATCATTGAATGAGGCCGATCGCTTTCGTCTGCACGTTACCACCCGACACGCGCGCGCACGGCCGTAGCCGAAGTTTTTGTTTGTCTCTTTGTTAAAACGAAGACTTTCAAAATTAATTATTCATAAATAATCTCCAAACATATAAAATATTCGAGAACTGAGTTTAGTAGACATCGTTACAATCCCAACCACAAAAACAAACGGGATGTGATGGACAAATAAACATTTAAATGGTGTATACTATAAACCATCCCTCTAAAAATGTTTAAAATAAATTTTATAAAACGTTTTTAAAATTAGATTTCCCGATAGCTGCCTAGCTCGCAAAATAAAACTTAAATCTTCCTCTCTTTCTCTCTCTCTCTCTCTCCCTCAGTTTATTGGTATATTGCCTACAAAGAAAAAATAATAATACTGTACACACTTTATAAATAAAATTACTTTATTACTTTTGATCTTATGAATGTACTTTTATTGAAGGTTCCTCTTCTGTACAGTTAAAACTTCAACCACTGTCAGGCTCTGTTAGCTCTGGCTAATTATGCATTCGAGTGAAATAGTTTTTGAACCACAAGATAAATCAGGGTAATTCTTTAAGAAATTGAGTTGTACTGAAAATGTAGAAGTTGGCTTCATGAGGATAAACAATGGACGTATATATCAAAGGTCCAGTTAGTATGGATTACCTTGGTAACTTTTTATGAATTTCAGGAATTTTACCAATAAAGGACTAAAATGATGCCCTATAACTTTTATAAGGTACAGTGCATGCAATGTACCAATTATATGAATCTCGTAGGTACAAACATTTCTAAACATTTATGATACCAAGTACAGTACTGTAACACATTAAGGTATGTTCCATATACTGTATTCTCTAAATGTAACTGTTTGATAAAACCAATGAATCTGCTCTAAAACTATGTGATCAGTTTCAGTGAAGTCTTTATGGGCTAGCTTCTCCCTAAAAATGTACATTACTTTCGAGAGGCTACTATGCTAATAAAAACTTTTACCTATGATATTTCTTAAATCTTCTTCATCCGATGAATCATCTTTGTATTAATCAATAACAGTCTTATTACTGAGCTCTTTCACCTGATTACCGGTCTTTGTTTTGTTCTGCTTAATCTTTGAAACATTTGCTACAGGTTCTTTACTTCTTTCTGTTGCTATTTTACTGGTGGTTGAGTCATTCTTCAGCTTTCTACGTGGCGCTCTCCTCTTTTTCAATTTATCTTCTGATTTAGCCTTGGTAATACTACTAAGTGATAATTTAGAAGGAAGATTTTTAACAGGAATTACATCAGATTTAATTTTAAAATATTTTCGTTCTGAAGTGTTCCTGTTTTCTTTACCAATCTCTGAACTACTTTCTTCAATATCTCCCTTTAAACTTCCAACATAATCGGAATCATTTTCAGCTTCACTGTCTTGACCCTCCTCTTCAAAGTCAATGTCTCCCCATTCATCACTTTCATTCTCATCTTCAGTATCACTTGCTTCATCAGAATCGCTATATAAATTTTTTTTTTTTCAAAATCACCTTCAACATCACTGTCTTCAAGGTTTGAATTAGACAATTCTTCATCTGTGGAGTCAGCCTCTTCATGAAAAAGATCTGTCTGTACAACAAATTTAGTGATTAGAATAAGGGATTGGTTTAGCCAATGAAGGTCTCTTGCATAAAATTAAGGATCACCTGAAGATCAGGGTCCCCAGCTTCTTTAGTTAGCCTTATAAAGCAAACTAACGAAAATATCACGACTTAACCTAACTAATCGTAAGGTCAACTGTACGCCCTTGACGAGTGGTTAGGTTAAGTCGTGATATTTTCGTTAGTTATCCTTATAAAGCTAACTAACGAAGGCTGTGGGCTCTGATCTTCAGGTGATCCAAAATTAATTTTAAAGGAATATAATGGTAAAACTTTGTCTTAAGTATATTATGTTACCTTTGCTGTGCAACTAGATACAGGTTAGTTGGCCTAGCTTTAAACTATCTTTTTATGTTACTGCTAAGTCGATAAATTTAGTTTGGATGAGTATTAATGTAAACCCTTCAAAGAAAATTTGAATCACTTATGAAAAAGTAATTTTTTGGATCACCTGAAGATCACCCCCATGTATTCTTGTTTTTTGCTTTACAGTACCAAATATAATAATAAATTAAATTGAATGCCCGGTTAGGTCAACTGTACGCCCTTGACGATTGGTTAGGTTAAATCGTGATATTTTCGTTAGTTTTAACGAAGATATCATTTGGTAATTGAGGCTGGGGGCCCTGATCTTCAGGTGATCCTAATTTTTTAATCATTCTTATATTTCAACTAGATATTTTTATAGTTCCGATATTTTTAATTTTTCTGTATAAGGATTAACTGCAAGAGAACTATTAAAACCTTCCATCTGTTATTGTAATAATTTAATCTACTCTCAACCTTTGAGAAATTTGGAGGTTACTTTAAAAAGTAAACAAATGAAGGCAATTATTTACTATGGCAGATCAAGTTTAATATTTTATTTTTGTGGGCTGGCTTAAGGTAAAAGAAAATTATGTAAAACCAATATACTTTTTAAAAAAGTATAAATAAAAAAATTCTTGAAGGTCAATATGCAGAATCAGAAGTACTAGATTTTTAAATTTGAAAAAATAATACATGCAGCCAATCATAACTAAGGTTTTCCTACTAATAACAACAACACTTTAACCTGCATAATTAGCAAAGCTGGGCACAAACCGTTAATCCGTTAATCGTTAATTAACGAAGTTAACTTTTTCGTTAACGATTTAACTTTTAAGTCAACTTTGAAAATCATTATCGGACTAATTAACTTCCGTTACATTTAACTTCCGTTAACTCAAGTCCGTTAACCCAAAAAATTCATAAATAAACGTTTAAAAGTTTCTATTATTTTCAGTGCTGAGCAGGTGCGCAATTAATCCGCCACTGTTAATAGTGATGAACGAATTTCCATTTCCGCAGTGCAAAATCAGGCGATATATTTGTTTCCGTCGCCACAATTTGTGTCTTACCAAATATGGTAGTTATTTATGGCATTGGTTTGAGCAAAACATGGTCGACTGTAAAATCAGGCGGAAAGATTTGCCATTTGAGTTGACCTGGCTGGAGACCAACTCCAAGGACTTGCTGACAGATGCTGCCTTCTTGGGTGAGCAAGTGTTGGTGGACTTGTTCATCAAGTTCAACACAGCCATCCCCTCCAGTGCTGCAGTGGAGCGTTTGTTCTCTATGGGCAAGGACATCCTGAGGGCCAAGAGATCATCCCTGTCTGATGAAAACTTTGATTTGCTAATTTTCATGAAGGGCAACATGCATCTCATGGACAAAATGGAGAACGAGAAGAAGAGGGAAAATTAAATTATATATATATTGTGTTTTTCATTTTTTTTATAATAAAAGTTAACGTTAACGGTTTATCGGTAACTTCCGTTACATGTTTAACGAATTAACGGATTAACGGTTAACGAAGTTAACTTTTTGGTTAACGGATTAGCGGTTAACGAAGTTAACTTTTTGGTTAACGGTGCCCACCACTGATAATTAATTAGTCTACTTAAAAACTGGCCCTGTGGTTCTGGACAGTTTCAAAACTTAATATGGAATTATTACTTAGCTCCCTGGCACCTTGGCACACACACACACACACACACACACACACACACAACACACACCAGCCAATATCCACTTCAGACCTGGTAAAACTTTCAGAAATTCTTGTCTGACAGTAATCAAACCTAGTAGGTAATCTAGTCCAGGGGTGGGGAAAACCCCAGCATGCGGTTCTTCAGAGTGAAAATGGTTCCCACCCCTGATCTTGGCTGTAGCTTACCTGTTTTATTTTAATATTAAATAGATTCTCATAATAATATTCCATTGTTCTTTTACCTCCAAAGATCCAAAGATTCAAGTTTGGTTATGGTTACATAGATAATAAATAATCAGCAGTTGTCACTGAACTTTTAGCCATATTTGGTCAAAAGCTAAAAACAGATTCGCTGTAGAATAGGTGAGTCAGTTGGTGAAAATTTATATTACAGAAACTATAAGAAAAAAGGAATTTGAATTTATCAAATGAATTAAGGCTTAAAATTTGAGTCAGCTATTAGCCCCACAATGAAAGGTAATAAAGTATAGGGCCTATACTGTATTTTACCTTCAAATATGGTATTTACCTTTAAAAATTGTAAGGAAATTGTAAAGTTTAAATAAAATAAAATAAAATATATAAATATGAAGATTTTCAGGATTTTTTTAAAGTGGATATTTCTGATAAAACCCACTGGACACAACTATGTTGGGTTCAACCAGGTCAACCGTGACCTTGCATCCAGCTAACCATTATATATTTTAGTTATTGCCAATTTAAAATCATGGTAGGTCTACATCAATTTCGGATCATGTCAAGAATAGCGAACCCAACACCTGCAGGGTTCGCTATTCTTGACAAGGGAATTTTTGGGTTCGCTATTCTTGACATGGTAAAATTGGGTTCGCTATTCTTGACATGGGAAGTCCTCAAGGACGTTTTCATAACTTCAGACGGTAGGTTTATGTTTCCCAATTTTAAGTAATTAGTTAAGGACGTATTAAATGCTTTTATATTAGTCTTTTTTTATTTAACCAAACTAGCACGACTTAACCTAACCAATCGTCAATGCCGTACAGTATAAAGAATCCTCTTCTCTTAATATATAAAAATAAATAAATAAAAAAAATTTATTGTTTTTTATTTATTTTTTTAGGTTAATTGTACGCCCTTGACGATTGGTTAGGTTAAGTCGTGATAGTTTGGTTAATTTTTGCTACCCGCGACCCGCACGAAGGGCATAAGGCTAAAATTAACAACATGCGAGGATGCAAACGCGAATTTCTTCCAGGTTATTTACAACAGTTCATGTGGATGGAAGAAATAAAGTAAACAGGTTGATTAATTTCTGTAACGCAATTGCCACTCAATTTCCTTTTTAATAAATTAGTATACGGTTCATTTTCATTTCAGTAAATTGTTTTATTTATTCTTTCATCAATAAAGTGAAGATTACATATGTTTAACTTTTTCCTTTACATGATATTTATATTGGGTTTGCTATTCTTGACATGGGAACTTTTGGGTTCGCTATTCTTGACAAGGGAATTTTTGGGTTCGCTATTCTTGACATGGTAAAATTGGGTTCGCTATTCTTGACATGATCCTCAATTTCAATTAATTAACTGTCAAATTTTCAAATTTCTATGTTTTGGCATCACATTTTGCAATTTTGCACTCTGGCTCTCATCGAATATAGCAGTAAGCTACAGGTGTGAGGGGCAAAGATGGGTTATGAAATCGAAATATATTATGTAGCAAAATTAAGTACAATAAAATGAAATCTCACCCTACCCTTTGATCAAATTTTCTAGTCTAAATGATTTTGGATTTTAACTTACCTTATCATCATCTAAAGGCTTTGTTTCACAAGAAGCATCAAATTTTCTTTTCAAACTTATATTTCTTGACTAAATTTTACTTCAAACTGTATGTCCTCTTTAACATGCTATAAAGCTTAATTACACTTAATTACACAGAACGTTTCCCCATGGAACGATTAATTCATGGTGCTCAAAAACTTATTGGTCATTAGCACTTGTAACCAAACATACGAGTAAAACACAATTCAAACTGGAAAATGAAAATTTCAACTTAGAACACTATAAGACAAAAACAAAAATATAAAGAAATGAAAGAGAAGAAAATCAAATAACTAAAACAGTCCTAAATGGATACAATCTGCAGCACACTTGCCAAGCATGGTGGTATCTGAGATAGTAAAGACATGGTCAAAATCTATTCGAGTATGACAGACATCTGCACACAGTGGGGTGTATTGAATTGAAATGATGAAATTCAGGAAACTTTATATACTTGCAGTACTTTGTTCTCATAATCATAATATGATTTTTAGCAAGATTATATTTTATAACATTATCTTTCCCATACCTTTCACAAACTTTCAGAAGTGTGCTGAGCCCTTTTACAGATGGAGAAACAAGTACTAGATCTGCATACATCAGGCGATTAACAAGCATTGTACGAAGATAGCAGCCTATTTTACAAGTGTTCAGTACAGCAGATAGATTATCCATATAAACATTGAATAATTAGAGAGATAATATCTCTCCCTGCATGACACCACTGCTTACAGGGAATGGCTCTGAATTGACTCCACAATATTAATATACGGACCAAGTAACCAGGTACATTACGATTTACAAGTGTCACAAATAATTTGTCATGAGTAACACGATCAAATGCCTTAGAGACATCCGGGAAACAAAAATACATCAGCGTTTAAAATTTGGTATTTACGGACCATCGCTTTAAGGCATATATATACACATGTCAGTACCAGGTTTCTTTTTGAAGTAAGGTGTTGATACCTAAGACGCAGAAATGGGTTACATTTAACCAAAGGTGGGCACCCGGGCCTCAAAAAGGACCGACGGTCCCGGTCCCGGTCCTTTGCTCAAACTGGACCGACGGTCCCGGTCACGGTCCTTTCTGAAGATAGGACCTAGGAACGACTCGGTCCTCGGTCCTTATATATAATATAAGTGAAAAATTTGATTAAAATGAAAAATGAAATTAAAGACACTGGAAATCTTTAATTTTATTAACGTAAATTATAATTAATACAATACATAAATGATGAAAAAAAGTTATTAAGTTAAATGCTTGAGTTTCCCTTCAAGAAGACTAGCATTTCAAAATGGCTGTCACTGAGCCCTGACCTTTTCTGCTTGAGGACGTCCTTCCCCAAAGAGAAGAGCCTCTCCACGGCGGCACTGGATGGGATAGGCGTGTTAAACTTGATGAACAAGTCCTTCAACGCCGGGCTGGGGAACGAGTCCTTGTTGAAGATGAAGGGTTTCACAGGCCTCTCGCTGAGAAATGTCTCCACCAACTTGGTCCCGGTCTCCTTCGTCTTCTCCCCGCCCTCGTAGAGAGCCTCAAAGAAGTCGTCATTGTCCTGGTCATTCTCACCCTCGCTGCTGCTGGTGTCCTTGCCTGAGTCCGCTCTTGCCAGAATCCTCTCCACCATAGACATCATCTGCTTCTTCACCTTGGCCTTGATCTCTTCGACGTCATACATGACGTCGTCCTCCACCAGCCTCACCCAGCCCAATTTGAACTTGGGGTGTAGCGCAGCTACCAGGAGGAAGTCCATATCCTCAAAATGGGGACCAAACCGACGTTTGATCCCATCCCTGACAGCTAATACCAGTGGCTGACACATCTTGACATCGCTGCTTTCCATCTGCTCCATCAACATTTTGAGAGAGATGGCCAGGGTGGGCAGGAGTGCCCCCATGTACGCCTTGTCCTCCCCTTGCAGGATGTCCAAGGCCTTACAGACCGGCTTCATCACCTCAAGATACTCTTTGAAGAAGTTGATATCAGCTGAAAAAATAGTTAATATTTTAGTCCTGTACTTAAACTTTTTATATTGTACTTTTTACTTTTTACTTTTTACCTTTTCAAAAAGAAAAGTAAAAAAATCAAATATGTATATTGGTCACCAGACGAGAACGAAGGCACCCCAAGAATGTTGCACGTCTGGTGTAGTCATGAAGCTTCTCCCTGTCTCCGAAGATGTCGACCAGGCGGGACACCCCGTCGTAGACGGAGTTCCATCTCGTAACGGTGGGGACAGTCAGCTGCATCCCTATCTCGGCCTTGATGGTGTCTGAGGCTTGTGAACTTCTTGACTGCTTGTTCCACAGCTCCGTAGCTTTACCAAAGGCGGCCCGGTACGCCTTCCTGTAGGATGGTGAGTTCTTCAGGGCCTTGTCAGCGTCGGAGGTGGCCACTAGGTTCAGGGTGTGGGCGGCGCACCTTGTGTGCTTCGGCAGGACGTATTCAGGATCCTCCGTGGCACCGGCTAAAAAGAAATGTTCATTTTATTCATAATATATTTGAGTGAAAAGAAAATACCTTACAAGACTTGTAAAAAGTGAAAAAAAAATCGAGAAATAATAAATAATCCATAATTTACCTTCCAAAAGCGATGCCAGATCCTCAACCTGAACGACGTCCTCATCATCGGGCCGCCCCACACCTTCTTCCTCCTCTTCCTGGACCTCCTCAGGCAGCTCCTCGTCCGTTTTGCCAAAGACACTGCACAATGAAACACAATTATTATATTTTTTTATATTTTTATTCAATGTTATAGAAAAAATTAAAAATGTAAAGATTTAAAAGTCAAAAAATTTGAATGAAGAAATTAAAAAAAAAAAAATCTGCTTACTTAAATGCCTTGACGAAGTTGCTGCCATTGTCAGTAGTAGTCCTGCAGACCTTGGACTCGATGGCGAAGTCGAAGAGGACCTTGTACATCTCCTTCGCAAGGACCTCGAAGGTGTGTCGTCCGGTGAGTCGTCTGCACGCCAAGACTGCCTTCTGCCTGAGGAGGGTGGCCTGGTCAATCCAGTGTACAGTCATCCCCATGTACGACCTTAAATAAAATGGAATGCTTTGAATTGAAATGTAGTATTATAATTTATATTTTCACAGCATTGTAATAAATTGATTAAAATAAACTCACAGTTTATTAGTTTCTTTTTGATTGAAGTAAAAAGTAAATTAATTAAAATTTAAACATACTTGTGGGCACATGTCCAAGCGTCTGCCGTAGTAGAGACCGACTGTACAGAGTTGAGGACGTCCCTCAGGTGCTGCCTCTTCTCGTCAAACCTTAAAAAGTTTATTAAAAGACAAAAGTAAAGTAAAAAATTATAATGTCATCGCTCATCACTAAAAGAAAAAGAAAAGAAAATACTGTTATCAAGAATGAATTTAATAGCCAAACAAAAAATACCTGTCTTCAATACGCCTGGTAAGCGTCCTCCTAGACATGGAGTGTTGGCCAGGGACACAGGTGCTAACAAAGTCCTTCCACGAATCGGAGTCGACGACGTCGAGAGGCAACATGTTGCCCACAAATAAGGTGATCAACTAATTAAAAAGAAATAAAAATTTGTTACGTTTCATCATAACTGACTGACATTTGAGTGTAATTTAATGATTATAAATACTTCTAGACAAAGTTGTAAGATTTTTAATTGAATTTACTGACCTTCTCTTCAAAGAGAGACTTGGTGACTCTGGACGGTCCAGCCATGGCCTCCCGTATAGTCGGCTGAACCATGGTCCTCTGCCTCTTGTCGTCGGGGCGCTCCTGAGGGTCTCCTCGCCGCTTCTTCTTTTTCTGGAGCTCCACCCCGTCCTTGATGCACTGGTCGAACTGGTTCTGGACGTGAGGGTGGCGCCTGGAGACATGTCGCTTGAGGTTGTTTTGGCTCTTGTTGCTTGTCGAGAGAATGTTCTTGTTCGGCAGGCACAGCAAGCACTTGTACTCCAGGTTCTGCTCACCCTTGGGGCCTAGGTATTAAAAGTATTTGTCCAGGTACGGCCAGGGATTGCCGGGTTCAGTTCTTCCGCTAGGAGCTCCAGTTGCTTGACTTGAAGTTGAAGCACTAACATCAGTAGATTCTTCGTCTCCTCCAGGTGTTGAAACAAGTTTCAGTTCAGTCTCAGTCTCTTTCTGAGTCTTCTGGAGGAAACGATCCATCTTCTTTAGAACTTCAAATAATCACTAAACACACTAAAATCACTATAAAAGACCGTCCGGAATTGCTTAAAAATGGACCGTCGCTCCTCATTTCGGTCCTCACTGAGAAAAGGACCGATTTTCCCGCTCACGGTCCTTAAAAAGGACCGAGTTCCTGGAGTTCGGTCCTTTTGGAACTCGATCCTGCCCACCTTTGCATTTAACATTTTATGAACATTAATTTCAAATGTTATTTGTTTATGATCACTGGCGGAGAAGTAGTCTTCTACAGAGATGATATCAATTAAGTCTAGGTGATTAAGTGGCTGACTTCAACGGAACGTAAGTTTAATTATAAAGCGGAGAATCATTCAATGACTACATCTGAGGTATTTTTCGTAAAGAGATAGAAAGAATAAAGCAAAACTTAGTAAATAATTCATTCTCTTTATTCTTGATTGAAAGAAAATCCTAAAAGAACTTTTTATCAAAACATTTGAAGGACAGGACCGGAAATAATTTCATTATATACTTCCAATCCCAAATTATTGGACATATTAATAAAGAAAATAAGGTACAAAAAGAACTGACAGTTTTAAACAGCACATTTTGACCAAAGATAATAAGAAATTGATTGGAAGGAGCTAAAAACCTCAACGTATGTCGACAGTTAGCAGCTGACGAGGAAGCTTCTAACAGTGGCTGTATCCTCCAGCGCGGGACACATCAACGCGAAGAAGAGGCGACGTCAAACCGAAACATCAACGCGCTGGTGGCCAAACTTTCTCAAATCTCCGTGCAGCGGGCCGTCTACGGTTGGCCAGACTGGCAGTTGACGGCCTGTTGCGTGGCACGATCAGAGTGCCGATCAGCTCCCGGGACCGGACCTATACCAGCGTGCTATTTTTTTCATTTACGGGGAGGAATTGCGTGCTCCCCGGACTACTCTTACTCTCCGGCGACATTAAGACTAGCCCAGGCCCCACTATAACTTACACATGCCACCATACACAAAAACATAAACACAATAGGACCATGAGACAGATACAGAAGTATAATATTAACAACAACGTAGATGGCCTCACAAACAAAATCATGCAGCTTAGGGAATTTGTACACAAACAAAACATTCACATAGCACTTATACAAGAAACAAAACTAAAACGCACACACAAAACACCCACCATCCCTGACTTCACAGCGATCCGTCAAGATCGTACTGGGGGTCACGGGGGTGGACTCATCACTTACATACGTAAAAGCATTAGCTACACTGATGCCACCCAAAACATCACAAACACAATCCAAGCAGAAAACACGATAGAAATACAGGCAGTTAACATTAAAACACGCGCAAAACACAACAGTACACTCATCAACATTTACATCCCACCAGATAGTTCATCTCAGGTGCCAGCCAATTACAATCCACAGTTACCCAATCTGGCCTCTCTCACTAATGTCATCTTAGGAGGAGATTTCAACGCTAAAGACACTAGTTGGTACCTGCACAACCAAAACAACACCAGAGGTGCCAACATAGCCACACAACTAAACAGCCTCTTCATTCTTAACAACACACTGAACACAGCCCCAACAGCCTTAGGTACACTTACAGAAATTACAAGAAAGCTGATTGGGAACAGTTCAAAATACAGACTGAAGAACAATTCACCACATTAAACAGCACACCCATCATAAACATCAATACAACACTCAAGACATTCATTCAGATCATCAATAATGCAAACAAATACATACCCAAGGGCAACATTAGGAAATACAACCCAAATTACACTAGAGAAATAGTCCACCTCATAAGGCAACGTAACAACCTCAAACATAGCACACAAATACCACACACAGAAGCCATAAAACAGCAGATACAACAACTCAACACAGAAATAAACAACAAACTTAAAGAAAAACAAACAGAAACATTTAGGGAATTCATAACAACACTAAACCACTCCACAGATACACGCAGGCTATACAAGACTATAAACAGCATTATCTACTCTAACAGTGGGATTCACACCTCACACGCGGCTATTTGTCGCAGCCCAAATAATATCTCAACATATACACAACAAGCTAACAGTCTAGTTAATCACTACTCAAAGATAAGTCACTTAAACAGAGACAACAACCAGAAGCACGCAGACAGACAAACAGCTAGACACAAGAAGACCATTACACCCTTCAATACAGACCAGGCCACCAAGATCATCAAACATTAAGAATTCGAAGGCTACTGGACCAGACAACATATTTAACATACACCTTAAGCACTTGAGCCCACAGGGAATACTAGCTCTCACAAACATCAGCACATATTCATACCAACACTGTATTATTCCTGACATGGAAACAAGGTAAAATTATTACATTAATGAAACCAAACAAAAATCCAACAGAACCAGCTTCCTATAGTAGGGCGGGTCATACTATGCATTTTTTTTAAATCAATGGAGAGGGGTGTTCAAATGACATATTTTGGTGTATAGAACACAATTCTGAAGAAAATATTTAATTCTGATAACCCCAACCTACATCATTTTGCAGTTGATTATTATTAAATTGTTGATTATTTTACTATTGTAGTTACCCCAGAATATGTCTTCTCACGTTTTCTATCATGGCTGCTCACGTTATCTCTCATAGAGCATTGTTCTAACTAATTCATATAAACACATATAATGTAATTCATATAATAATAATAATATTTAAATACTCAAATAAAAAGGTGTGCCATTCCACTTAATTGTAATTATCATACAGTTTGGTATATGAAATATTTTGACGGTTTTCTGGCGCGCATAAGGCCATTTTCTGAGCCACTTTTCTCAGAGGCTAGAATGTAACGTTTCAGAACATGTTAAGAGATTTTTGGCAGATGGTGATGAGGATCTGGAATTGGAGAGAAGTGGTGATGAAGATGAGTTTGTTCCTGAAGTTGAGCTCTTCCCTCAAACTGACCCTGAGCCAGCAGCTTCGGCAAAGGTACAGAAAAACTATGATGAGATTCAAAACATTGCCCTTGCTAGTGTAAGGTATGGCATAAGGCTGAGGCCAACTGCAGCGATAGCAACAGCAGCTCTGATTGACGCAGGAATCATCACAGAAGACAATACAAGTAAAGTGATTGATAAGAGCAAGGTCAAGAGAGCACAGGAGAAGTTGATGAGAGAGCTGGGGGAACAGTTCGAGAAGAAGTGCAGGGAGGAGGGGGGGGATCTCTTGCATCCTCTTTGATGGGCGGATTGACCTGACCAATGTGATGATGGAAGCTGAGGGCAGTGACCAATCTTTTCCCGCAAAGATCAAGGAAGAACACTATAGTGTTGTTAGTGAGCCTGGCAGCTACTATCTATTCCACTTTACCCCAGAGAAAGCAACTAAAGAGGAGTCACATGCGGAGAAGATTGCTAAGGTCCTGTTTGCCTGGCTGAAAGAGAGGGGTTATGATAAGACCTTGTTGGCCATTGGAGGAGACTCAACAAATGTCAACACTGGTGTGAAAGCTGAGTAATGCGGAAGCTGGAGCTGCACCTGGGGAGAAAGCTGGTCTGGTTGGTGTGCAACCTGCACACTGTTGAACTTCCCCTGCGCCATCTCATTGTTGACCTTGATGGCCCTACTCTGTCAGACAAAAAATTATCCGGGCCAATAGGAAAGCTCCTTGATTCTGCTACAGACTTTGATATCAATCCAAACTTCACCCAAATCTCTGTTGACCCTCCACTGATCAAGCTTCCTGACAAGGTCATTCAAGATCTCTCAACTGATCAATACTATGGCTATAAAATTGTCTGTGCAGTCAGGGATGGAGTACTTCCTGCAGGGCTGGCTCTGTTAGAGATAGGACCAGTAAACCACAGCCGCTGGCTCACCACAACGAACAGACTTCTCAGGCTCTGGGTGTCAAAGCACGGACTTAAAGGAAAGAACCTGAAGATTGTGCAATTCATTGTGGAATTCATCATTGGAGTGTATTACCCATGTTGGTTCAACGTGAAGGTCAAGCACTCCTGGATCGAAGGGCCTAGGCACATCCTCTTTCAGCTGGACTGCCTCAAGTCCCAGAGAAAGGAGGTGCTGGATATTGTGATGCCAACTGTGAGAAGATCTGCTTGGTATGCCCACAGTGAAGTCATCCTCCAAACACTACTCTGCTCTGAGGATCAGAAGGAGAGGATTGAAGGGGTGGAGAGAATCCTGGCCATCAGGGGAGAGGGGGACCAGGACACTCAGCTGGGGGACTCCTCTGTTAGGAGCAGAAGGACACCTGACATCAATTGTGATGCTTCCAGCATCGGTGACTTGATCAGCTGGTCAGAAGGTGTGTCAGAGCCACCTCTCACCTGCTCTCTAAGCACCTCAGAGGTGAAAAACTTCATCAACACCCCCATGGATGTGCGCAATTGGCCTTGCCACACACAAAGCATTGAGAGGGTTGTTAAAGTGGTGACTGAGGCTTCTGCTAAGTACTTCTCACAGGAAAAGAGGGATGGAGGGATCAGGGCTCAGGAGACCAGCAGGAAGCTGATGTCCAAGTCTGAGTCAAAGCAGGATTTGTGCAACCTGGCAAAGTTCAAGATGTCAGGAGAATGATCTTTGTAATTATATCCAGTGATATACATGCAGTTCACCTATTAATAAATATATGTAAAGTTGATTTGGCCTTGTCAATATATGATTTACCTTATATCTTTTAATATATTATAAAGGGGTTCAAAAGGGTAAAATTGGCAATTTAGAAATACAAAATGATGTAGGTTAGAGTTATCCTATCCAAAAAAGAAGCTCATATTTGAATTCCCCATGTAAAAACATAATTTAGACACCCCTGATGGTAGGATTTCCTTCAGATTCATGTTGTCACCTGAGTACGACCGCCCTATTCCTATAGACCCATTACTTTACTATGCACACCTTCCAAAGTAACAGAAAGACTAATCTTACAAATCACCAACCCACACATACCACTATCGCCTACTCAACATGGATTCAGACCTCACCACTCAACCATGACATTATTCACTAACCTCACACAGCACATCATGGATGGTATCAACTCCAGAAGACCAGCTCAACGTACACTATTAGCAACAATAGACATTAGTAAAGCATTTGATGCTATCCCACGTTTCCCCCTCATAAACAAAATACTCAACACAAACGTGCACAATAACGCCAAAAGGTGGCTGAGCAACTATCTTTCGGGAAGATACTCACGTGTCACATTTAATGGCAAGTCATCCAAAACCAAGCGTTTTCCGAACGGGGTCCCTCAAACTCTGTTCTCTCACCAACATTGTTCAACTTATACATGAATGACATTCCAACACCCACAGATAACAAGCTTACCTTATCATCATATGCAGATGACATCACTCTAACATCCACCCACAACAACATCGACACCGCTACAAATAATCTACAAACATAAATAAACAATATACAAGACTGGCTCACACACAATAGACTCAAAGTAGCGCCCACAAAATCAACCATCACCTTGCTAACAAGCAACACAAAAGAACACCAGATAACTCCACAGCTTACACTAAGCAACACCAACATTCCACACACTCACAGGACCAAAATACTTGGTGTCACATACACACATCATTATCTTTGGAAACCACATTCAGGACATTAAAAAGAAATGTACGTCAAAACTTACAGGCTTAGGGTACTAACAGGCACAAACTTTGGACACCAGCAGGAAACAACATCACTCATATACAAACAATATATTCGCTCAGTTATGGACTACGCTAGCCCATGCTGGGCACTCATTACCTCAAACACACACATAAACACGTTACAGACAATACAAAACAACGCACTTCGTATCATTACAGGATGTACTCAAACAACACCAATAGAACACCTGCACACAGAAATAAAAATACTGAAAGTTAGGGAACATTTAGACATGAGGGGAATACAATTCATGGCAGCAGCGACAACTAACCCACAACAACCTTGCCACTACATGTACACTCATGCACCAACACCTCGCACCATTAAGGTAACACCAGAGAGACATTATAACCAAATACTCCATTCCATACCACGCCCCACAGACATCACACAATACAGAAAACACACACACACACACACACCTAACCTATAAAGCATTGACACGACTCGGTCCGAATGTGGTCCTAGGTGTGAAGCCGACACCCATTGACAGGTCAGAGACCAGCCTGAGCAGATCGGATCGAGTTAACCTACCACGATTCCGATGTGGACATCACCCCAACTTACAGACATATAAACACAGACTAGACAACTCCACAGACGACTCCTGCCACCTGTGCTAGGACACACCACAAACAATTGAACACATTATGACAGACTGTACCACTGTAGCACAACATAGAACACAACACAACATCACTAGTGCGCTGAACCTCTGGTCCACTCCGGAGAGGGCGATCGGTTACCTGCTTGCCGCCGGCTTGCTCGATGAGGGTGGGCTGATCGGCTAACCAACAACAACAACAACTTTTACGTTATCAAGACCGTGAGGGAATACAGCTTGAGCGAGAGCATATTGTGCGAAACCCTGGCAAGCGCTTTAGTGCAAATCTCTATTTGAATAGTCTTTAGGGCAAGTTTGCAGAGAACACTGACAAGGGTAATGTGGCAAAGCTAGTAATAAATTTTTTTTTGAAATTGTGCACTAGGGTGTTTCATACCTATAGGGTAAAATAAAAATGAGCTTGGAGTTTTAATCCACACGTTTCTCCGTATTCTAAAGAACAAGAAAACACGTTTGTGCAAGTTTGAACCAGATCGCGCTGCATTTAGAGGTCCCCAACTTTGACGACTTTTTGTCAGTTCATTTCTCGCCTGCCTGCAGTGAAGACGGTTTTCTTCGTCACTTGAGCGGTTCGTGTTGTATAGCCTATTGGACAACTATGGAGGTAATTATATATGCTACTAATTATCTCATTTTACTGTGGTATTGAAATTTATTATTATTTAATTTCTGTCATTTTACTGTGGTAGTGATATTTATTATTAATATTACATGAAATTAATTAGTCTGTTGCATATTGGACAACTAAGCTGGTAATTATTTGAGATACTAATTAATGTAATTTTACTGCGGTATTGAAATTTATTTAATTAATGAATTGTCAAAGAGAACGTAGTGTACACGTATCAGTTTTATAAATAAAGAAAAGCAGTAACTGGGACTCGAACCAGTGTCATAGCCGTTTGGCGGCATCGCTCAAGTCGGCGTACACAGCACGCTATCCACTCCCTAGATGGTGTAGTGGATAGCGTGCTGTGTACGCCGACTTGAGCGATGCCGCCAAACGGCTATGACACTGGTTCGAGTCCCAGTTACTGCTTTTCTTTATTTAATTAATGAAATTAATTACGATGTGAAATTATTTCTGTGGAATTATTTAGTTTGTTTTCTTTTCCAGGTGTCTACCAGAGCGAAAACAGAAGTGTTTCTTATTGGCCAGACGGATGCGAACATCACATCAAGTGGCCTTCCAACTCAGTTGCAAGTACTCAAAAAGTACTTTTACCACCAAAAGGAGCAAAAATTTGGACGTACTAAATGCCTGAACCTGTGCCTGGATGCCTGTCTCATATTTTGGGAGAGAGCGAGAATCCCCATGATGCGTCGAGATTCGGCCTTGAGGAAGATGGAATCCCTTCTCAAGGAATACGACCGGCTTGTGAAGCACAAGTCACATAAAGCAGAGTCCTTCCGAGTGAAGGAGGCGATGTTCAAGGAGGCAATAGCGAAGGAGATCATGGACATTGCTCATTCACAGGCTAAGGAAATGATGAAGAATCAGGAGGACATCCACTTTCTCGACATGCAGCGTGAAGATCCAAATTCCTGCAGCATGGGCCCTGTTGACATGAAGCTTCACTATAAGGAGATTAGGAAAAGGAAGAGGCTGGACAAGATTAAGGAACAACAGGAGAAGGCCAGGAAGGAACAAGGAGCTGCAGAAGATACGGGGGCTTTAGTGATTTCAACTTCGTCAGAGACTGACTCAGATGTCGTTGACCCAACCGTGGAAGTTTTTCCATCCTCCTCCAAGGGAAATACCAAGAAGCGACGCAGGAATCTGATCTCACAGGATGTGACGACTACCTACGATCGGCTGAATATTTCGTACCGCGATTCAACTATGTCGTACGCTGCAGCGGCTAAATCACTAGGTTTTGACTTGGATGAACTGTCCATTTCTGCCAGTACCATGTACCGCACACGCAAGGCTCTCAGGAAGGTGGCTGCTGAAAGTTATCAATCCGACGAAGTTTGTCCTGGTCAGCCTCTTGTCTTGCATTGGGACGGTAAGCTCCTACCTGACAATGAGCAATGGAAGGAGAGCGTTGACCGGATCGCCGTCCTCGTCTCTGGCGGCAAGGAGAAGTTGCTCGGCGTTCCTAAGGTGACGTCCGGAACCGGCGAGAAGATAGCGCGAGTTTGCTTGGATTTGGTCAAGGAACACAGGATGGAAGAGCGCGTGCGGGGACTGTCTTTCGACACGACAGCGTCGAACACCGGGATTCATATCGGGGCCTGCGTCCTGATTGAGAAAGGTCTTGGCAGAGAACTCATGTACTTCCCCTGTCGGCATCACATCTATGAAGTCATCCTCAGCTCCGTCTTCAAGCGTGCATACGGCCCTTCAAGTGGCCCCGATATACCCGTTTTCAAGAGGTTTCAGGCACAATGGAAGTTCATCGACCGGTTGGACGTGCGGCCGTACGATTTTGCTCAAGTCAATGACTCTATGAGGGAACTGAGGGAGAAGTCAGTCCTGCTGGTGAGAGGGATGGTGAGCACGTCGCATCAGCGCGATGACTACAAGGAACTGCTACAGTTGGTTCTCATCTTCCTGGGAGAAGCAAAAGTGGTGGATTTCCCTCTCAGAGCCCCTGGCGCTTACCATCACGCTCGATGGATGGCGATAGCCATCTACTCCTTGAAAGTAATTCTACTGAAGAAGCAGTTCAAGATGTCGAGTCACGAGTTGGAAGCTCTGACAGCCGTAGGTCTCTTCGTGTCCCTCGTCTACATCCGAGGTTGGACTCGTGCTGCAACCTCAAGCAAGGCTGCCGCAGTTCATCTGGAATTTCTGCGTGACGCGGAAGCCTTTGCCATGTCGGGATATTCGTGTGTTAACGCTGCGCAAGAAGCCATGTCTCGACACCTATGGTACATCTCTGAGACTCTTATTGCCATGGCGTTCTTCGACGCAGATGTGGCAGATGAAGAAAAGGCTCAGATGGTCGTCAGTTTGGGTAAGCCCGCATCGAAAAAGGAACTCAAGCGACCCCAAGGGAAGAACGTCAGGAATCTTGCCTCGAAACACCTGGCGGAGTTCGTGACAGGAAAGACGATGGCTTTCTTCCATGCATTCGACTTGGACACAGAATTCTTGAAAAAGCCAGTTGCCGAGTGGACTGAAGTAGAGGGCTTCAAGCAAGCAGCGGCAACTGTTAACAAAATCTCTGTCGTCAACGATCGGGCCGAAAGAGCCATCGCGCTCACCAAAGAGTTCAACTGTTCTCTGACGAAGAACGAAGAGCAGAAGCAGTATTTGCTCAAAACTGTGATGCAGCATAGGGCGAAATACCCGAATAAAACCAAGAAGGATTTCATGGACAAATGATTCGCAAGAAGTGGTTATGTTTTTTGTATCTTTGTGAAAATGTGTAGTGAAATGGTACTCGTTTGTTGAATAAAAATTCATTACAGATTTTTGTTTAGTTTTTTTCCGTTTATGATCTGCCAGAGCATCAAACTGGGGACCCGTAAACTTTAAACTATTGAATTAATACTTCGGTTTATCAGTCTCCTCAGCAAATGGAACAAGGGGATCCATGTGGATTAAAATGTTTCCAAACTTTTAATTTATGAAACACCCTATTGTGCACGTAGGTAATACGTACATAATACGTTATAATAGGATCGAATTAGCTACAGACACCTCTTGCGTTACAAACATCCCTGTGGCTACCTTCAGAACGGCTTAGGGATGCATCAAACTTTGGGGCTTAAAGCACTCTCTATGTTGGCGGGTTCTGTGCGCCGATACCGATAGTGCACCGATACCGACAGTTTACGGAGAAGGAAGATGAATATATGCTTCTTATTTGCGAATTCCTCGGCGAACTCACTGACGAGATCAAGGACGAGTATGGTGACAGAGCTTACGCGTTCACGTTTGTGTCGACTGGTGCAGAAACGTACGAGGTACGTGTCAGAATCGGGGATGAATTCAAGTATATCGTCAAAGCAAAGGGCATCACTTTAAACCCCGCAAACCGACAGACTGTCAACTTTATCTCACTCAAAGACCTGTTATGCCTGGAGGATTCAGATGATGATGATGATGCTGTGGTTGTGCGCCTCCTCAGTTGGTTGTACAGACGCACAACTTCCGAGCTCAGAAACTGGGATGTGAAGGAACTTAGAGGGACTAAGGTTTGTCGTAACACATAGCGAAAACACTTCCAATTACTCGGTTTTTACGACATTGCGCCCATTGGTTTCCGTGAGGAATGATCAATTGGTGTACGTATTTTGATTTAACTTTTATCGTCGTCCTTATTAAAGTTTTTGCTATTTATTTATTTTATAAATTATTTTAAAGTTTTGACTCGCTTATTTACATATTATTATTTAAAATTATTGAATGTTCATTTACTTGTACGTATTTATAAATTGTCATTTTACTCGTGTACTTTAACAAATTATTTTACATTTTTAGACTGTTTCATTTTCTCTTAACCTTTGAATATTTATTGTTTAATTTATTTTTTACGATCGATTGACGAATAGACGTGGTTGGGCTGGTTAAAGATATTTAGGTTTCCAAGAAATGGTTGGAAGTGGCTAGCTATATTGATTTTAAGGTTGGGCGTATCAGCCGATTCAAACGTGTTCGAGGGAATTACCATATATATATATATATATATATATATATATATATATATATACGCCTCGGTGGTGTAGTGGTCAGCGTCGCTGACTACGAATCCATCGGCCCCGGGTTCGAGACCCGAAGGCAGCTGGCGCGCAGCAAAACCCAGCTGTTCATCCTTCCACACAATAAAGAAAGTGGTTGGTAGATAAATGGGTACCTAGGTGGCCTAGTGGTTAAGATACTGGGCTGCTGATGGGCGTGGTTCGGATTCCACGTTAAACTGTAGGTCTAAGGTGGAGTGAAAAGCTTGACCTTCATCAGAATGAACAATTCGGGCGGACGCTGACCAAAGGTTACCCAAAGGTTATATATATATATATATATATATGTATATATTAACCCCTCCGTTGACGGGTGGGGGGGGTTCTGGTTAGGTGGCAGCAACGGATTTGTTTCTCTGGAGTCGCTGATACCGTATAGGGAATCGCGGTAGTTTCTCTTATACTACTCTCCTATTTCTTCTTGTAGTGGATCGGAGGATTCTGTGAAGCTTACTAAATTCTCTAAAGGTTCCCCGATTCTTCTTGTAACGTATCGGGAAATTATTTTTCTCTATTTAATCCTAAGTTCTCTGAAGAGAGCAAGGCTCGAAAGAGAAAACAAAGATATTCTCTTACTGTAGTTTACTCCTAAAATGTTACAGGTAATGCTCAGCCTCTAAGTTAGATCAGACAAATCAGAATAATTATTTGAAAAATTGTTTGACTATTTATACTGAATTTTTGGTGATATCATTATTATTTAATGTTGACCTGGTTTGTTTTTTATTATCAATAGGCTGAATTATTTTGCAAAATATTTGAAGATAAGATAAATATTTTAGCTGTAGCAATGTCTAAACAGATAAGCAAGATATTTGAAGATGAAGCCATATTTTTATTTTAAACCGCATATTGACAGATTTGATGTTATCTTGATCTGCCGAATTAACTAAAAGTGGAAATCGAAATATGCATTTTATTATGAATTACTATTAAACATGCATATGAGCAAAAATTAAATGCCTAAAATTTTAAATTGTGTCAAGCAAGACATGACTTAATCTTTTACAACGAAGAGAGAATATATAAAGAAAATGAACATTGCAGAATTTAACAAGATTACATTATGAAGCTAAATCTTAAAAAAGTGATTAAGTAAATTAAAAAGAAATAATTCATTAATTATTCAGCAAAAATAAAATAGAAAAATAAAAAATTGTCCACACTCGTGTCAGCGTTATGCGAATTTGGACTCTATATGTAAAAATGAGTATAAGAATATAAATATATACAAATATAAGTATTATATGAATATAAGTATTATATGAATATAAGAATTATATGACTATAAGAATCATATGAATATAAGAATTATATGAATATGAGAATCATACGAACATAAGCATTGTATGAATATAAGAATATATGAACATAGCAATTATTCATTGTTCATTTTTACACACACACACACACACATATATATATATATATATGTCAGGAGAAGAATGATGCATGAGAATGTCGTTCCAGCGTATAATTTATATTGAAACAAACAAGCAAAACCTTCGGCTGCGATAGTGCGCACGCGTTGGTTGGGAACATGCAGTCAGAAGCGGTCGGAGGAAACACCCGGAAACGCTCGACGTTGGAGCAATTACATATTCCGAGGTCAATTACGAATTCATTTAGAATTACACCCCTTGTCTCATCAATTACAAATACAATTACAATTACATTGAGGAAGCAGTAACAAGTTTTCCTATTCACAAATCATTTATTTATAATTATAAATACAATACAGAAGTTAGAACTAACAAGTTTTCACATTCAACAACGCAGTTTGTCGAAGACCTCCCGGTTGCATTTTATGAAAATAAGGGAGCGAAAGGTTTCACTCCCCAGGTTAGCCCTATTCGGGGAGTGGAAATTTCCAGCAATGCTGAGTACACGTTCCGAAGGAGCTGAAGTGGTTGTGCACCCCCATGATCTCTCGGGTAATAAGACATGTCACAGAAAAATTGCCAATGTTGTCAGATCCCCAACTTGCAAAAATAAAGACCTGGCAAATTGGCAATTACAATTACAAATTACAATTACTTCTCGTGATGTTTTTGATAATGCAATTACAATTTTAATTTAAAAAAATGGTAATTAATTGCATTCAGCTTCAATCACAATTACAATTACTCCACCCCTCCAGAATAATAATATTCATCGTTGAATGGCCTCAAGTCGAGGCCATTCAACGATGAATATTGTTATTTTTATTATTATTATTATTATTATTATTATTAGTCTTAGTGTGTACCTAAGCAGTGTTGTTTGTGGCCTCTAAAACTCATATTTGTCAATTTTGAAAATTTTCGTCATTGAGTTGGTGGTCCCTCAAGTTCATGTTATTATTCTTATTATTATACCCTTAAGTTCGCTGTAACATTCAGGTATGAACACAAAGTATAGGGTCCACCCCCACTATCGTCTACTGAGAAAAGCAGCGCATAAGCTCATCAGTTGTCCACAAATATCGCTAGTGTGTGAGCGTACCACTGTTCTATCTTATTATTTGGTAATGCATGTACAGTATATAAATGTGTCACCGTGCTAATGTAGTTTTGCGTTCGGGTCTTTTAACGATGAATATTTTTCTTATTATTAGTATTAGTGTAATATATGCCCAAGTCAGTGTTGCGGTGGTCTTTATACTTTTTACTTGTATTATTACTACATCATGATGATGCTTCAGATGGGCCCCTAAACCTTATACTCTTTGAAATATTTTTATATAAAAATAGTGGTCGCTAAAGTTCATAGTGTGACGTAACAGTTTATTTTTAAAATCTTGTTTTTAATCAAAAGCCATTATAGGAGTAAGAGCTTATCAGGGATTAAGAGATCTTATTTAGGATTAAAATTTTGCTCTACTGGCACTCTCCTCGGTGACACTGGCACCCCTACCCTAACGCCCCCATATGCCCGTATGTCACTATACTACTTCATATTCTGAGTATAAGATTTACTTTAAAATAATTTTGATATTTCGAAAGAATAAAAATTTTCTATCTTTTTTTGTAACTTTTAAATTTATTTTTCATTCGGGATACTAAAAATTATAATTTTAAGGAGATTTCAGTAAAATAATGCCGGCCATGTTAAGAAAATATTTGGGAAAAAACAGGGATCAAATGTAGAATTCGGACCCCAGCCTTCTTTAGTTAGCTTTATAAGGCTAACTAACGAAAATATCATGACCTAACCTAACCAATCGTCAAGGGCGTACAGTTAACCTAACGATTGGTTAGGTTAGGTTGTGATATTTTCGTTAGTTAGCCTTATAAAGCTAACTAAAGAAGGCTGGGGTCCGAATTCTACATTTGATCCAAAAACAGTAGTACTTGCAGAAACACCCATGCTGACCGCAGCGAAAATTAAGTAGTGAACTGTGGTCTAAGAACTAATTAAGGCATTTACTGTAGTATAACAGTGTTTAATTCCCTCACATGATTTGATCTACGTTTTGAAATCTTTTCTCAGGATTCTTATCATGACACGATAACGGCTAACGAAGAATGGAATGGCAGAAACGTTGTCATACTACTAGGTTAATTTCTTTCATCAGATAGAATCTGAATCCTCCTTAGTGCAAGTTGTATTAACCCTTTTGTTCCCAAATATTTTTTCTTTAAACCTAAAGGTATAAGATTTAGTGTTACTCAAAACCAAATATTTTAATAACTAGTCATTTACATTAAACACATTTTAGGTTCCTTTTCCGACAACAAAACTCAGCCAATATAAACATGGAAAAACGTTTGTAAAAAAATTGCTTTTAGTATGATTTATATTATTATTTCCGGTGGGATATTACAGTCCCACTGAAACTGAAAGCGCTAAGGAGGTTATTTTTTAAGTCAAAAAAGAACTGAAGTTATAACTAACAGGAAGTAAGAAAATGTGAGACGCTGCACATCATCACTGGAATGATAAGGGATACAGAATGTGTGTACAAAGAGGAGTTGGAAAAAAGTTTAGGGATGTATAGGAATACTTATACACGTTTATCTTTTAAATGTAAATTATAATTCTTTTACACGATCAACAATTATGGCTTTCCTTTTTAAAATAGGTTGAGTTACTTAAACTATTTATAGAAGGATGATGCATGTTATTTGTGCAATGATTTCTTTTTTTTTATGTTCTGGGAGCTAGATTGTGCCGCAGCGACAGCCTTTGTTCTTTAACCCCCAAAGAGTAGACTGTGGTATATATATATATATATATATATACACACACACACACACACACACACACACCGGGTTGTCCAGAAAAAAGTAAGCTATTGCTTTTAAGATTTTGTTTTATTTTTATTTTTGAAAAATCTGCGACAAAGATAAATAGAGTATATTAAAAACAAATATTATAAAGACATATAGAAGTGCTACATATAAAAGCAAATTATTTATTTAAATCGTTATAAAAGCAAGCAAATCTTGACAATAGTAAATATAATAGTTGATAAAGGCAATAGCTTACTTTTTCTGGGCAACCCGGTATATATATATATATATATATATATATACACACACATACACACACACACATATTACAGTCTAGTGTGGCATCAACTTCAGCAGCCTCGGAGTCCCCTGGGAAGGAGACCATGAATGTCCCCACTTCTG
This sequence comes from Bathynomus jamesi, assembly GCA_023014485.1. Lineage (NCBI taxonomy): Eukaryota > Metazoa > Arthropoda > Malacostraca > Isopoda > Cirolanidae > Bathynomus > Bathynomus jamesi. Next base: position 107,902 of record JAJOZX010006259.1, on the reverse strand, counting down.
GCTCCCCCTCTGCCGATACCGGGAATGCAGGCCCGGTTAGCGGGGCTGGATCTGCTACCGCGCATTCGAGATGTTCTGGACCTCTACTGATTCACTTTTCATAAACTTCTGTGACATTCGTGGCATTTTCTCAAATTTTCAATCTGTTGAACACCTCTAAACCTCATCTTCCTTTCCTCACTGAAATTCAGGTGTCAGGAACGACTGACAGCAACCCCTTTTCTGTACCCTCTTACTTTATACTCAGTTTCACTCCAAAGGTGGATGTTGCCATATGTACGCAATGACCTAACTTGTTCTCGTATTCCCGAACAAGAATCTTCCAAATTCTATATCCTCTGGCTACGGTTTACATGCCATTCTCAAACTAAATACATCTGCGCTGTTTACTTTTTTCCTAATTCTACTGACTATCCAAAATTCTTTGACTACCTCACTTCCAAAGTGGAATACATTCTTTCCCGCCTTCTCTTTGCTGAAATCTCCCTTTCAGGCGATTTCAATGTTCACCACTACCTTTGGCTTTCCTCCCATTTCACTGACATCCCTGGTGAACCAGCTCAAAACTTTTCTATCCTAAACGACCTAGAGCAGATTGTACAGCACCCTACTCGTATCCCCGATCGCCTTAGAGATAGGCCCAACATTCTGGATTTATTTCTTACCTTTTATTCTTCTTCTTACTCTGTGAAACTTTTCTCTCCGTTGGGCTTCTCCGATCACAATCTTATCTCTGTTTCCTGTCTTATCCTTCCAATTCGGCCTTTGGATTCTCCCAAGAGGAGGCGCCTTTGGCACTTCGGCGCCGCTGATTGGGAGGCCCTTAGGCAGTACTTCTGTGATTTCCCATGAAATGATTACTGCTTCCGTGGCCGTGACCCTTCTGAGTATGCAGAGTGCATCAAAGAGGTGATTCTCTTGGGCATGGAGGCGTACATTCTATATTCTATTCCTACTACTAATGCAAAAAACCTTGGTTTAACTTTACTTGTTCTAATGCTATCCGCAACAGAGAGGAGGCTTTCAGAAGGTACCGTCGCCATCCAACTCCTGACTCTCTCTCTCAGCTTATATTTCTCTCCGGAAACGTGCAAGATCTTTTCTTCGACTCACCAAAAATTCCTTTACCTGCCAAAAATGTGAAAATCTATCGAATTCTAATTGTTCTCGCTCTTTCTGACATCTAGCTAAGCACTTCTTCAGCAACTTTACTTCCTCTTTTTTCCCTCCTCTTTTCCATTCCGACGGCACAGTTGCCGTCTCTTCTGATAAAGCTGAACTCTTCCTCAAACTTTCGCTTACAATTCAACCCTGGACGATTCCGGTACTGTTCTTCCATCTCCTCCCCCAACCTCTGACTTTATTATGTCTGAAAATGGAATCTCTTCAAAAGATGTTTTTTCTGCCCTATCTGGGCTCAACTCTAGGAAGGCGTATGGTCCTGATGGTGTTCCTCCTGTTGTTCTTAAGAACTGTGCTTCTGTGCTGAAACCCTGCCTAGGCAAACCCTTTCGTCTTTGTCTCTCATTTGGTACTTTAACTTCCCGCTGGAAGTTTGCTTTCATTCAGTCTGTCCCAAAGAAGGGTGACCGCTCTCAACCCTCCAACTATTGTCCAATTGCTTTGATTTGTAGCCTTTCCAAAGTTTTTGAATCTACAGTATTCTTAATAGGAAGATTCTTAAACATCTTTCTTCTCACAATCTTCTTTCAGATCGTCAGTATGGATTCCCCAAGGAACGCTTCACTTGAGATATTCTTGCATATCTCTCTCTCCTCCTTTCGGGATTTCGGTGAAACTTCTGCTATTGCGCGAAAGCTTTTGATACAGTCTGGCACAAATCTTTAATTTCGAAACTGCTCTCCTTCGGTTTCTATCCTTCTATCTGTGCCTTCATCTCTAATTTCCTTTCTGGCCGATCTATAGCTGCAGTTGTAGATAGCCAATGTTCTTCTCCTAAAGCTATTAATAGTGGTGTTCCTCAGAGTTCTGTCCTGTCACCCACTATTTTAATTCGCACTTCCTGTCCTATTCACTCCTGTGCCGATGATTCCACTCTTCACTTCTCCACCCGCTTTTCAAAGCGTCCCTCACAGCAGTCACTTCATGGTTCGCGTAGGACGGCTATGGGACACCTGACCTCTGATCTTTCTGCTATACCTGATTGGGGCAGAGAAAAACCTTGTGGCTTTCAATGCCTCAAAAACTCAGTTCCTCCATCTATCTACTCGTCACAATCTTCCACACGACTATCCCCTTATCTTCAATAAGACAACTCAATCCTTCCTCTTCTCTTAACATTCTTGACGTTTCCTTTTCTCGTAATCTTTCCTGGAAAGATCACATATACTCTCTTTCTAAAACAGCTTCTAAGAGGTTAGGTGTGCTGTACCGCCTCCGCGGTTTACCCCCCCCACTCAGTTGCTGTCTCTGTACAGGGGTCTTGTTCGCCCCTGTATGGAGTATGCTTCTCATGTGTGGGGTGGTTCAACCCACACAGCCGTACTTGACCGGTGGAATCAAGGGCTTTTCGTCTCATCAATTCCCCACCTCTTACTGAGTGTTTCAATCTCTCTCTCTCGCCGCAATGTTGCTCCACTCTCTCTTTACTATCGCTATCATAACGGACATTGCTCTTATGAACTCTCTAACTGCATGCCTCCTTCTTTAAGGAGAGCACGCAGTACCAAACTTTCTACACGTTCTCATTCCTTTTCTGTCCAACTATCTAATGCAAGGGTTAATTGGTATTTTCAGTCCTTCATCTATTCAACCGGTCAACTCTGGAACAATCTTCCTCAATCCATCTTTTCTCCTGTCTATGACCTTCCATCTTTCAAACGCATTGTGTCTAGGCCTTTGCGGGTATTTGCCCTTGGCCCCCTCCTTTCTGCATAAAAAAATATTAACATTTTCTTAATAAAATACTGAAGGATAGAATCATATCAACAAATATTTTATCTTAAAAGCTGGAAAAGGGGTTCCAAAAAACCTTAGCCCCCCCCATTTGCAGCTTATATGTTTACTTATATCGAAATAGTTTTAGTGATTATAAAAATATATAAAATTCTTTATTTATTACAGGTATTAAAATTACTCTAGCTGATAAAGTGATAATATAATGGCTTCTCAATTAATTGGTGATTCGGAGAGGCAACGTGTGATAGATCGCATACGAGCAATAACATTTCGGGAAGCTCGTGATGCTGGAGCCACCTTTATAACACGTTCATGGGTTGCCAAAAAGTTGCGAAGAACTGGGGACTTCGTCAAAAGAAATTGGAATAAAACTTTGGATGAATGTGAAATGGATACAACCAAATCTGGGCGCCCAAATTTGCCACTCTCTCAGGAAACAAAGGACATCATTGAAAGTGGTACGCGTAAGCGGAAAAACAGCTGTGCTAAACTTTCTAGAGAGATCGAAGTGTTGAGAGGAAAGATCGTTAGTGGTGAGATCATTCGACTGTACCGTCATAGGCAAGGTTTGAAGCCTTGGCATAAACTTCCAAATCCAAGAAAAACTCAACTTAACATCGATGACAGAATGTGGTTTGCCCATTATCTTGAAGATTGGGATGTGGATGATTTCATGCATTTAGCTGTCTCCGATGAATTTTTTGTTTACGTAACACGTCGGCCTAACTACCAAAATGATCGAGTGTGGGCCACAACACCAGATGAAATCGACGACAATGAACATTATCGCGAATTATTAAAAAGTCCAGACTGTGTTGGTGTGTTTGTTTTGTTCACTGCAAAGAAGCTCATGTGGGTGCTGAAGCCAAATGGTCAGAGTTGGGATGGACAGTATTTTCGTGATATTATTCTATCCCAGCATGTCATTCCTTTTCTAAGAAACCCAAACAATGTTATGGATGTCGATCAGGTCACACTTGTGCACGATAAGGCCCCCTGCTTTAAGGCATTAGCCACTCAACAGTTGTCGCGGAACCACGAGATCGATTTCTTTGGAAATGAAGAATGGCCAGGAAATTCTCCTGACCTGAACGTCTGTGAACACATTGGATCAGTTATAAAGGACAAGGTTGAATGTCTCTTGTTTCAAGAACCTGCAGCAAATCGATTTTCGAAGGATACAATGACGCAACACATTGAAACTGTTTTAGCAAATTTGCGTAACGATCAAGATCTATTCACGTCACTTTTGGCAAGCTACCCAAAGCGAATTCAGGCTGTCTTGGAAGCCAATGGCGGGAACACCAAGTTTTAATTGTTTCTCATTAAATGCATGATTAAATTCTCTTTTGTAAAGTATGTTTAGTTTTACTGTACCTCTAATGGTTTAGGCCATGGGCGGAGGGGCTAAGGTTTATTGGAGCCCGGTATAATACATATTATTTTAATTTAAATGCAATTTTATAGGATTCTTACCCGATTTTCTTTACATACGAGTAAATACTGTGCATATATATATATATATATATATATATATATATATATATCGTAAAGAACGACGCTGGTATAGGAGAACATACCGCGCAAGATGAGGAGGGAGAACGAACAAATGAAAAAATGAGGTAACCACCTGGGAATCGAACCCGGGATCTTCCGATTGCCGGTCAGATATGATAACCACTACACCATGGTCCTCACTCGATCAGAAGTCGTAATTCTCCTACATTTTTTCATTTGTTCGTTCTCCCTCCTCATCTTGCGCGGAATGTTCTCCTATACAAGCGTCGTTCTTTACGTTAATTATACTGCGTGTTCTTTGCAGTTGAAATGTATATATAGGTGCGGCATGCGGGAGGTGCCCCTCTCGGGGCATTGGTTTCTGTGCGTATGTAGGAGAATTACGACTTCTGATCGAGTGAGGACCATGGTGTAGTGGTTATCATATCTGACCGGCAATCGGAAGATTCAGGGTTCGATTCCCGGGTGGTTACCTCATTTTTTTCATTTGTTCGTTCTCCCTCCTCATCTTGCGCGGAATGTTCTCCTATACAAGCGTCGTTCTTTACGTTAATTATACTGCGTGTTCTTTGCAGTTGAAATGTGTATATATATATATATATATATATATATATATATATATGTGTGTGTGTGTGTGTGTGGGTGCACAAAGGTTAAAGAACAAATAAAATAGTTTTAATTTATACTTAATAAACTCTACATTTCTTAAAGTTCACAAATGTTAAGTTCATGTTTTGGCTTTGATGGGTTTGTTTTACCTCTTTCTCAGAATCTAAGGTCATATGACAGAAGGAATCTACACGGGTCGCTACGGGTCGCTACATAACCTGGACGCCGAGGACGGTCTCCCATCCAATTACTCTCCAGACCTAATGACGCTTAATTTTGTTGTTCGGAGGGAAGTAGTGTTACGATACTGGCCCAAATCGATGAAGCCCTTAAATTCATATAAAAATATAAGAGGCAAGATACAGAGTTTTATTTTTAAATATATTTATGTTGACATTGAGACGCGAAAATTAATCGCGAAATTCCTTGGTGAACTTGAACGCACAAATGATCTCAGAGCAGATATATCCCGCAGGTTTTATCTTTCACTTAGAAGAAGGTTATTGAAAATTTGAGATGACGGATGCATTTCATCATTTAACGAATTTCAGAGTTATTATTATACTTATTAAATGTTGACTTCCACTATTTTTAGACATTCTTCTAAAATTAAGACTGAAGCAGCAGTTAATCAAGTTAGGATATGTTTCTACGACAACAATAGTGACCAAAGACATTCGGAAGCGAACTATTGATTGAACTGGAAAACTCTCAAGGATGGAGCCGCCAAATGAATTTTTTTTTTAAACTTTAATTTGGATATGGTCACGCGTGCTTTGAGTCAAGTCATGGCTTCTCAGTTTTAAGTTCCAAAAGTAGATAGTTAAAATATTTCAAATGAAAACTAAACCTATTCAAAAGTTGTAACTGATAAATTCAATTTCGTCGTGTATTATTATTGATTTATTTCTTTAAGTTAATTGATTCCATACTCGTAACGTTCATCAAAGACACTTCATTTTACGGCATTTAAAGCTGATGGCAACTCTGTCTTATCAATATCCGTATCATTTCCAACTTTAACTAGCTCTGTCTCGAGTGTCTTCCCGTCCTCTCGAACACTTCTCTGTCTTTAGACTGTTCAGAGGATGAGTGCGTTCTGAGTTGAAGTTAACTGCTTATTAAATATGTTAATTACACGTTAGTCAAATGAGACAATAAGCCGTTTGAACACTATAAAGTCAAAATACTGTACTTTGAGGAAATACGATAAATTTAAAGCCAAATTTTGTATCTCATGAAAGTTAATTTTCAAATAAAAATTAGTATGGTCTTCCAAACAAATAACTACCTCTAGTTATTTCTTCACATTTTTTAATAAATCTTTAATTATGAATACGATTCAAATGCAATAACCATACTTAAATAATATAGAAAAAGAAAAGGCAAAATAGAGTGGAAAACTAGGAGCGTTTGGGATTCAAACCCGCGTCGCGTGGTTTCGGAGTCGATGCACCTACTTACCATGCCATCCTTGTTCAAACGAAGGTAATATTTCCCTTTTCATCTTATTTGAGGGAAGTTTATTGCACTTAAATCGCATTCATATGCTCTATGAAGGTGAAGCAGTTAAATGGCGTATAGGGAAACAACGTAAATGGAGCACTAACTCTGAAACCACCCAACGCGGGTTCGAGTCGCACTAGTTTCTAGTTTCTCACTTTTCTGCCGTTTCCCTTTCCTTTCAAATCTTTAAACAGTATATATATATTTCTCTCTCTCTCTCTCTCTCTCTCTCTCTCTCTTCTCTCTCTCTATTATATATATATATATATATATATATATATATATATATATACACATATATATATAAAATATTAATACTTTTAAGTGCGATAACTACACTCGTATAAAATGGAAAGAAAAATATTGGTCTCGCTTGAACAAACCGTTTTTCCTGGTTCGATTCCACGTTCAGCTGTCGGTCGAAGATGAGGTAACATGCTTGACTTCCGTCAGAATGAACAATTTGGGCGATGATTCCTCATTTCACGAAGGTCAAGCTTGTCGCCCCTCCTCTCCCAGTAGAGAGAGTGTATATATATATATATATATATATATATATATATATAATTTTTTCCAAACAAAATGGGAAAAAAACTATTAAAACATTAAAATAAAAAAGTAAAAACTATTAAATCTGCAAAACTTTTCAAAACGTACATTCTTTTTTTACCAGGCAGAAAGACAGACAAAAGCTGTAGACTAAAGCATAAGTTAATATAGAAATAGTGAGAGAAGTGTATGTTTGAGATAGGGTTGGCACTGCTCCGGAGCCAGCTTCAAGATTCGGAGCCGGAGCGGAGCAGACCAATTGTTTAAACTCTGCTCCGGAGCCGAGATATGGAGCTGGGATTGTGGAGCCGGAGCAGAGCTAGAGCCAGACTTATCGGAGCGCTCCGGAACTTGAGGTTGGAGCTGAGGCCTGAAGCTGTGCTCCACTTATAGTACTTATAGTAGAGTGAATGTCAGCAAGTTTAGGGGCTGGGAGCCGATTACTAGCGATTGGTGTTTTGGACGGTTTGACGGTGAGCGGTTTTCTTTGAGCATGTAAAACACTAGTTGTAAACAAACCGGACCGCTGATGTTGAGTGTACGATTGTGTGCATAGTATTTAATTTAGAATATAAAGCTGGGTTAGTGGAGCAGCTCTGGAGCTGGAACTGGGTTAGTGGAGCAGTTCCGGAGCTGGAGCTGGGATTTACTCTCAGCTCTGGAGCCGGCCTGAAGCAGGAGCTGAGTCACTGGAGCATTCTGGAATTGGAGCCAGCAAACTCGGATCACTGCCAACCCTAGTTTGAGAGCATGCTGGGCTGCTCACAGGGTAGATGAGACACAGAAAAAGATCAGCTAAGAAGGACAGTGACAGGAGAAACAGGAGTTCCAGCACTTTTTGTCTCCTGCCTAACGTACTCCCCGGAGTACTTCCCTGGTCGATTGGTGTCTACAATCTCCTCCAATTTAATAATATTCATTACATTTAAGTAGATTATATTCTTTCATGATCGACAAAACAAACCCTCTGGTACCAGAACCGTTACGTTTATGCGCAGCTATTTTCGGGTGAAATTTTTAAACATCTGACACTTTAAAAAGTTTTGTTTAATTAACTGAAATAAAAGCATGAATTTTTTACTGTACCTTCTTTAAACATGGCTCAGTAAAAATTTTATGCTTTCTCCTAATTATATTGACTATCCAAAACTCTTTGACTACCTCACTTCCAAATTAGAATACATTCTATCCTACTCTCCTTTTGTTGAAATCTCCATTTTAGGATATTTCAATGTTCAGCACCGCCTTTGGCTTTCCTCCCATTTCATTAGGTCATTCTATATCCTGAATGACCTAGAGCAGAATTGTACAGCGCCCTACTCGTATCCCCTATCACCTTGGAGATAGGCCCAATATTCTAGATTTATTTCTTACCACTCATCCTTCTTCTTAATCTGTCAAACTTTTCTCTCAGTTGGACTCCTCCGACCACAATCTTATATCTGTTTCCTGTCCTATCGCTCCAGTTCTGCACAACAGCCACGATACGCGGTCCTCACACCAAAAGACACGTGGCTGGGCAACGCCGCCAGTATCCATCCGACCTAATTTGTTAGCAATTTCTTTCCAACAATTATCTTTTCTGTATATGTCCCTGTACTCTTCTTTCCTCATGTCATAAAAGCATGGATACCACCTGACTTCTTCAATCAACTCTTCCAATCAACGCTATGTATGCATATGGGATAACTGTAAACGATTGAACTTTATACAGTATTAAGTTCAATCGTATTAAGTTCAATAATACTGATGTTAGAACTAAGTAATCGATTTTGAATAGTCGAATCAGGTTTAATCTTGCCCAAATTAATTGCGAAGGAATACACAGTTTATTGAAGTTAATGAAGAATCTCGACTTGCACTAGTTCGAGACAAAATGGTCGTTGTCGACCGGCCACAAGTGAAGTAATGAATGTTAAGCAGTCAAAACTGTGAATTTTATTTGGTGTAGAAGTCTGAAATAGTTTGTTCGTTGTGCAGTTCAAAAATGTATGTAAGATATACTATAATTTTGGACTAGATCCTCAGAAAGCTGGACTGACTCTTGCCTTTTGTGTCGCCGGCAGCAAAGATAAGTAGTCATACGTGTGTCATCCAGAAAGTGCGAAAGAGGTGTCTTTAGCTTCACTTATACAGAACCGGACGTTCCTTATTGTCATATTCGTTTTAGCACAAAGGCTTCGAGATTGTTTTCTTATATCTAAGTCATCACTCAAGGAGCTGGTGATAGTTTGACCCAAATACTTAAACCCTTATACTTCCTGAATTACTTCACCATTCATTTTAAACCTAATATCAGCTGGCTGATTACAGGTTTTAGGATGAAATTGCATAACCTTAGGTTTTGTAATATTAAAAAGAATATCATGTTTCTGCGAATACACTTCGTAGACTTTTAATAGCCGATCCAGACCTTTAACAGAGGGACTTATTAACACCATATCATAGGCATAAACTAAGTTATTTATCCTTGTGTTATCTATACAACATCCCACTGTTGCCTCATTAAGTGAAGCAATTAATCCGTCTATATACACATTAAACAGCATAGGAGAGAGCAAGGAGCCTTGTCTCATCCCGCAAGACAAGCCAAAACATTCGGATAGTACATTGCCCCACCTAACGGTTAAAGATTGGTGGGAATACCAAAATTTCAATAAATTCAATATGTACATGGGACCTTTCCTGTCTTCTAGTTTTTCAAATAAAATATTATGGTTCACTCTATCATATGCCTTACTTATATCTAGGAAACAGCTATAAATAGTTGAATTACTGTCAGTGTATTTATATATTATTTCCTTAAGTACATAGATACACAGGTCAGTTGAGTGGGACCTTTTAAAACCAAACTGATTAGATGTCCATAGGTAATCATTTAATCGGAGTAACAAGAGTTTTTCTAGTAGTTTCGAGAACCAGGAAGCGACAGCAATAGGCCTGTAATTATGCTATATGCAGACATACCATGTCATTCGCATATTTTAAGTGCTCATTCGATAGGTCATCTACCCCTGACGCAGAACCAGTCTTTAACTCTTTAATTAACCTCTTTACTTCAGGAACTGATATCAAAGTATTTTCCCTTGTCCTTCCCACAGGCGTTTCGCTGCAATCTATCTTAATATTATCTTAATGTTAATATTATAATATTATCTTATATCTGTTTCCTGCCCTATTGCTCCAGTTCGGCTTTGGATCCACCCAAGAGGAGACGCCTTTGACACTTTGGCGCCGCTGATTGGGACGCCCTTAGGCAGTACTTCTCTGATTTCCCATGGAATGATTACTGCTTCCGTGGCCCGGCCCCTCTGAGTGCGCTGAGGCAGCATCACGCAGGTAATTCTCTCAGGAATGGAAGCGTACATTCCATATTCTATTCCTACTACTAATGCAAAACAGACCTTGGTTTAACTTTGCTTGTTCTAATGCTATCCGCAACAGAGAGGAGGCTTTCAGAAGATATCGTTGCCACCATTCTCCCATCACTATCACTATCACTTAATTTATATTTTTGCCCGGAATCGTGCAAAATCTGTTCTTCAACAAGCCAAAAATTCCTTCATCGAAAAATTCTTCTCGCTCTTTCTGGCACCTAGCCAAGAACCTCTCCAACAACTTTACTTCTTCTTTCCCTCCTTCTTTCCATCCTGACGGCTCAGTTGCCGTTACTTTTCCTAATAAGCAGAACTCTTCGCTCAAACTTTCGCTTCAACCCTGGACGATTCTCGTGTTGTTCCTCCATCTCCTCCCTCTGACTTAATTATGTCTGAAATTAGAATCTCTTCTAAAGACGTTTTTTTCCTATCCTATCTGGGCTCAACTCTAGGAAGGCATACGGTCCTGAGGGTGTTTCTCCTGTTGTTCTCAAGAACTGTGCTTCTGTGCTGACACCCTATCCAGGCAAACTTTTTCGTTCTTGTTTTTTATCTGGTACTGTTCTTTCCTGCTGGAAGTTCGCTTCATTCACCCTATCCCAAAGAAAGGTGAACGCTCTCAGCTCTCCAACTATTGTCCAATTGCTTTGATTTCTTGCCTTTCCAAAGTTTTTTAATCTATTCTTAATAGGAAGATTCTTAAACACCTCTCCTTTCACAATATTCTTTCAGATATTAGTATGGGTTCCGCAAGGGACGCCCTGTTGGCGATCTTCTTCTATATCTCTCTGACTGTTGGTCATCTTCTATTCGGGTTTTCAGTGTAAACTTTGCTATTGCACTAGATATATCAAGAGCTTTTGATAGAGTTTGGCCCAAATTCTTAATTTCCAAACTGCTCTACTTCGGTTTCTATCCTTCTATCTGTGCCTTTATCTCTAATTTCCTTTCTGGCAGATCTACTGTATAGCTGCGTTTGTAGATAGCCACTGTTCTTCTCTTAAAGCTATTAATAGTGATGTTCCTCAGGGCCCTGTCCTGTCACCCACTTTTTTTCTTTTATTTATCAATGATCTATTAATTCGCACTTCCTGTCCTATCCACTCCTATACCGATGATTCCACTCTTCACTTGGCCACCCACTTCACAAAGTGTCCCTCTCAATAGAGAATCAATGCTTCGCGTAGGATGGGTATGATGTAGCTGACCTCTGATCTTTCTATTATCTCTGACTGGGACAGAGAAAACCTTATGGTTTTCAGTGCCTCAGAAATTCAGTTACTTCATCTGTCTACTCGTCACAATCTTCCACACGACTATCCCCTTACCTTCAACAATACACAACTCAGTGCTTTCTTTTCGCTTAACATTCTTGGTTTTTCTTTTTCTCGTGATCTTTACTTGAAAGATCACATATATATTCTCTCTCTAAAACAACTTCTAAGAGGTTTAGTGTGTAGCACCGGCTCCGTAGTTTCTTCACCCCCACTTAGTTGCTGTCTCTGTACAAGGGCCTTGTCCGCCTCTGTATATGAAGTACGCTTCTTATGTGTAGGGTGGCCCAACCCACACAGATCTACTTGACCTGGTGGAATGAAACCTTTTTCGTCTCATCAATTCGGTATTTTCAGTCTTCCATCTACTTCCCCAGTCAACTCTGGAACAACCTTCTTCCATCCATCTTTCCCCCTGTCTATGACCTCCAATCTTTCAAACGCAGTGTGTTCAGGCTTCTCGAAAACCCTGGACCCTGATTTTGGCTCTGTTCTTTTTTTTTATTGGGGTGGGGGCGTTTATGAGGGCATTCGCCCTTGGCCTATCCTTCCTACATAATATATACAGTATATATACGACATAATCTCAGCCCCTAAAGATGAGATTGGCTATTCGAAATGTCACGTGACATTTGAAAAGCCATGTTGGGTTTCGGGAGGGTTTTAAACGCTTAAAAAAAAAAAAAAATTCGTGACTTAAATTTTATCGACTTGACTTCAAGTCAGTTGGACGTAATGAAAACTGCTGAAGTTGAAAAAAAGGAAAAAAAGAGGAATTACCCTCGAGATCCTCGTGCATCTGCCGTCTGAAACTCTCAAAATTGTTTTTATAGATTACACTTTCAATAAAATTGATTGGTAAGAAAATCAAGATTAAAGAATAGTGACTATTGTTAAAGTTATTAGTATTTTTAATTAATAAGGATTCAATTAGTTTTCTTTTATTCTCATTCTGCGTCGGAAAAACAGGTAAAAAGAGTCATTAATTAATATATTGTGATCCATTGTTGAGCGAAGTTGATCAACGCAGAAATATCTAGCTACTGAATACCTCTCATTTTTACAGTTCTTAACAGTTCCTCAGATGCAACGAAATCTCTCTGCGCATAAAATTTAAATAGTATCTGGCAACACTTAAATTTTTTCCCGCTTTAACCTTTACCGAGAGATGATCTTATTTATAGTATATAAACATTCTTTTGTTATAAGTTATTGTGACCAGCCATGGGTGCCCAAATCGGGGTACTCATGCCGGTCCCAAGCCCGGATAAATGGGGAGGGTTGGCGTCAGGAAGGGCATCCGGCCGTAAAACCTTTGCCAAAACCTTATGGAATGACAGCCGATGAATATAGAGCAAATAGAGCTAAGGCGTACCCTGGAGGCGACGCGCAGACATATCGCCCTAACTCTGCGGAAAATGGACGGGGGTTACTGTATCGTGAGCGGGTACAGCTAAAGAAGGGAGCTCAGGGAGAGATGGGAGTGAGATTCGGAAAGCTGAATGTTGGTAGCATGACGGGACGCGAAAGGGAGGTGGTGGATGCAGATGTTGTGTGTTCAGGAGACTAGATGGAGAGGGAATAAAGCCAGGGAGATTGGTGCTGGCTATAAATTTTATTATAGTGGCACATCAGAGCAGAGAAGGAATAGTGTAGGGATATTCTCTCGAAAGAAGTGAAGGAGAATATACTAGAGGTCAAACGAGTGAATGATAGAATGATCAAGGTGAAAAGTGAATGCGGCGGAGATGTGGTAAATATATTGAGTGTGTATGTACCGCAGGGGGGATGTCATGAGCAGGAAAAGAAGGATTTTTGGAGCGGGGTTGACCAGAAAATGCGTGCTATGCCTGACCATGAGTATGTAGTGATCGGAGGAGACTTCACTGGCCATGTTGGGAATGGCAACGATGGAGTAGGTGGACAGGCAGTGGGTAGACGGAACCAGAATGGGAAAGGAATAATTGATTTTGCAATAGCATATGATATGGCAATTGAAAATACCTTCTTCGAAAAGAGACGAGAACATTTGATTGCGTATAAGAGTGGCAGACGTGAATCCCAGATTGACGATATGCTGTATTCAAGATCTAAGTTGAAAGAAGTTGTGAATTGTAAGGTAATCCCGGGTGAAGAAGTAATACCACAACATTGTGTTGTGGTAATGGACCTAAGGGTAAATGGAACTAGAAGAGGTAGGCCAAATATTGTACCTAAAATCAGATGGTGGAAATTGAAAGAACAAGAGTACAAGGAGGCCTTTAGAGAGATGGTAATGAGGGAATTAAGAACACAGGGATTGGACGACGTTGATGACTGGTGGCGGGAAAATGCTAAGGTAATAAAGAAAGAAGGAAGAGAGGTGCTGGGAGTGTCATCTGGGAACCGCCAGAAAGATAAAGAAACTTGGTGGTGGAGTGAAGAAGTGCAGGATAAAATGAGAGAGAAGAAAAAAGCGTGGAAGACATGGGTTAACGCAGGGGAAAACCAAGACAAAGAGAGGTATAGGAGAGCGAAGAAAGAAGCTAAGACTGCGGTGGAAAAGGCCAAAAGTGAAGCATATAGAGATGTATATGAGGAACTTGAAACAAGAGAAGGGCAAAAGAAAGTGTTTAAAATAGCAAAGGCAAGAGATAAGGCAACTAAGGATATTACACATATAAGGCAAATAAAGGATGAGCATGGTGGAGTGATCTCTAATATCCAGGATATTAAGTCACAATGGAAGGTTTATTTTGAAAGCTTGTTGAATTAGGAAAATTTTAGATTGATAAGGGAAGAAGGGTTACCAAACGAAGGAATGGTTATGTGTGTGGGAAGAGAAGAGGTGGAGAGAGCATTGGACGCAATGAAAAATGGGAAGGCTACAGGGCCTGATGAGATACCAGTGGAAGTTTGGAAAAGTTTGGGGGTGGAAAGAGTAGACATCCTTAGCGATTTGATGCGCAAGATATATGACCAGGAGAGAGTGCCAGAAAAATGGAGGAAAAGCATACTGGTCCCAATATTTAAAGGGAAGGGAGATGTCCAGGAATGTACAAATTATCGAGGGATTAAACTGATGCGCACACATTGAAGTTCTGGGGTCGGATTGTGGAGAGCAGGTTGAGGGAAGAAACGAGCATAGCGGAAGAGCAGTTTGGCTTCATGCTGGGAAGAGGGACAAAGGATGCCATTTTTGCACTTAGACAGTTGATGGAAAGATATAGAGAGGGGCAGAGGGAGTTGCACCTAATGTTCATAGATCTAGAGAAGAAGTATGACAGAGTACGGAGGCAAGAGGTGTGGTGTTTAAAGGAAAAAATTAGTGCCGGAGAAGTATGTGAGGTTGGTGCAGGATATGTACGAAGGGTCATGTACTCAAATACGATGTAGCGCAGGATTGACAGAAGGTTTCGAAGTGAAAGTTGATGTCCATCAGGGATCGGCCCTGAGCCCATACATCTTCAACATTGTTATGGATGTAATGACGGAGGAGGTGAGGGAGCAGGCACCATGGTGTATGCGTTTTGCTGATGATGTGGTTTTGTGTGCAGAGAGCAGAGAGGAGAGGAAGCTGGAAAGGTGGAGGGCAGCACTGGAAAACCGAGATTTTAAAATTAATAGGGCGAAGAAAGAGTACATGAAGTACAATGCGGGACAGGGGCAGA
>JAJOZX010006259.1:0-87500 GCA_023014485.1 Bathynomus jamesi | reverse complement strand
CATTAATCGTACCTTCGTAGAAGTTCGATTTTTTTTTCTCATTTCTTGATAGTTTGTGATTTCACTCGGAGCTTATTTATTTTTTTTATTTATGTATTTTCTATACATAAATATTTTTCCATTGTCTCTATAATTCCATTATAAATATTTTTATTTTTTCCAGTTATTTTCAACTTTTCTATCAATTTTTTTTTTAGTTAATCCTATTTTTCAGACCTCTATGTTTCTCCCATTCCCTTATTTCATTCTATATTATGTATTTAGCTTTATTTGTAGATTGAATATTTTCTATAAATATCTTTAAATTGTTTTAATCAATTTATTACAACTAATAATTTCCTAAAAGTCAAAAAACTCATTATATTCAGATATCATCAAACTATAATGATGAAAGTAAACAAAGGCTAATACGCGATTAGTAAATGAATATACATTACTAATAATTAGTATTATTTTCATTCATTAACGTATTCCTCATCTACGTAAGAATTCTCCCTCCTCTCTCATAATCGTAAATGAGCTGTTCAAGCGCGGTGCTTATACTAAAATTGCTCCTGAGTCAGATTCTCTAATTTTTGCGTCAACACAACATCAAAGAAATGAGAAGTTCGTCTCTTTGACCTTAACTTAGTTCTATGTCTTAATTTCCTGTTATTCTCAATAAATACAAATTTACGTCAAATTACGCTTAACCTGCATGACTGTTAACATGCAAGTACGTGGAATGAGGGTGAATTTAAAATATAGGAGCAGATATCTCAGAGAAAAAATGTTTACAGATTTTTACAGTGTATTTAATAATAAAAAAAGGATCCATAAACTACAATTTTACATCATAATAATTAAGATGTAAAACAAGATTGAAGATAACTTTAAATATGTAAACCTTTTAGATACGCAAGTAATGTTCTAATTATAAAGATGATGATATAGTTTCTTTACATATGAGCTACAAAACAAGACATGCTACCTCTATACTACAGAATACCTACTCCATGGTAGATTGGAAGCCCTAATTTCATTCTATTATGCGATTTAAGCTTATGTAATTTAAATACAGCTTTCGTTACTGCACATTCACTGAGCCTCGTTTATTCGTCAAAAGCAGGGAAGGGAAAATGTTGTTTTTAGCATATAGGCGAAAGTAATGGAAGAAATTTTTATTTTTTCAAGTTAACATTTTTTGTGCATTGGCGAATAGGCGAAAATTTTATATATATATATACTTATATATATATATATATATATATATATATACACACACACTTATATATATATATATATATATATATATATATATATATATATATATCATAATTTGGAGTAGGCTTTTGTATATTTTTACTTAGCCAAATGAATAGTTCGATAATTGAAGCCAAATAACAAGAGTAACCTCTCAGGTTAGAAAAAAATAAAAGTTTGACGCTCATTGATATATCAAACATCGAAGGATATATGCTATAGTTTTATATTTTTGTATAAGATGAAGTATAAATACAATATAAATACTGTAATTTTGGATTCACTTAAAATACTTCCCATTTTAAGACTTTAGTTACATATACAAATTTCACTGCAATTTTCTTAGTTATTTCACAGCACCAAACTTGAGACATTTTTACGACGCCATGCAAATGAAAAACATGCATGCATTCCCCAAAAATTCCTGAGCGTACATATACTGAGCTTATCTCATTATTTAGTGTGCTCAATACATACCAGGAGAGAGACAGAATTTCTTTGAAATGGTTACTCGGAGTAGATGTTCCAACTTTATTCCTTTTAGAGAAAAGTTAGGCTGACTAAATATGAGCTTAAAACGGCAATTTGATATCTGCACATTTGCATACAAAGTTATGCGCAACTACCTTCCTCACTCAGTGTTACAGTTTCCTTCAACCCATCAACCTCATCCTGACACGAATCTCGGAAATAATGACGACCAGCAAGCGAGCATGAGACGATCTCACGCTGGTGGAATAGCGGTGTCACGAGTTGCTCCCTCACTGTGGAATCAAACTCTGATCAAACAAGCATTACCCGAATCCAGCTTCAAATCTTGCCTAAAAAGACAGCTTAGTAATCTTAGCACCGCATCATGCACAGATATTCCCGGATCCTAAAATTACAACATTGCAATCTTCAGTACTCTCACTGTTACATAATCTCTGCCTATCGTGTAACCAGTGCAGTAATTTGTAATTCTAAAGCTTGTTTGTATATATGTTACAGTCAATGTCTAAAATAAGGCAATTTGTAAATTGACTGAAATTTTAGGCAATGTGTCAAATTGATGATACACACAAAACTTAACCTAACCTAACCTAACCTAATGAATTTTTAGGCAGCATATTGGGAAATACCAGTGGGCATGCATATGCAGCATTACCAGAAAGGTTAGGTTAGGTTAGGTTAGGTTTTGTGTGTATCATCAATTTGACACATTGCCTGACACATTTACAAATTGCCTGATTGTAGACATTGACTGTAATATATATATATATATATATATATATATATATATATTATATATATGGGAATGAACTCAGAATGGTTCCTTGAGGTTTTTTATGATACACACAGACCGTGCATGGAACAAGGAACTCTTCTAGGAAAATTAAATCCACTATAGTCCGAATAAGTAATGGTAAATGACAAATACTATAGTTTTTTCTTTTTCATGATCCTAGCCCGACGTGGGCAACGGGTCACTCGCAAAGAGGTCCCACAAATATAGCTTCCCTCATCAGCTATCTGCAAAGCAGATAGGATCCAGCAGTGACCCGTTGCCCACGTCGGGCTAGCATCATGAAAAAGAAAAAAACTATAGTATTTGTCATTTACCAATACTTATTCGGACTATAGTGGATTTAATTTTCCTAGAAGAGTTCCTTGTTACATGCACGGTCTGTGTGTATCATAAAAAACCTCAGGGAACCATTCTGAGTTCATTCCCATCATGAAACAGACATGTTATGTGCCTTGGAAAAGTGGACGGTCAATTCTGCCAGTTGAGGTTTAAGTTTTGGTTTTGGGCTAAAAATATAATAGTTACCCATTTTTCTTTGATGTATTCAATCTGACGTGAAGGCAGCGAGTCTTTTGCTTATATTGAGGTTCTAAATGTAGCTGGGCTAGGCTGCTTTAAACCCGAGATCCTGTCCCAAATCTGGATCCTATCTGCTTTGCAGATAGCTGGTGAGAGAAGCTATATTTCTGGGACTTCTTTGCGAGTGACCCATTGTCCACGTCGGGCTAGCATCATGAAAAAGAAAAAACTATAGTATTTGGGATATGCAGGGTGTATTTTGTTATAGAGATGTGTAGTTTTTACTTAAAAATTTATATATTTCAATTGAAAACCAAAGCTCGTATAATGTCCATTTAATTTTATCATAAATTCGCAACATCTTCAGATATTATTTTACTTACCTAATATTTTCCGTACAAATTCCAATGCATTTTTTATATTTTTAACCGATGGTTATATTTTATTCTTTTAGGAATTTATTCATCAATTTTTTATGAATTTAATTTATGAATTTATTATATTTAATTTTATTATTTTATGAAAATCTCAGGGCTACTTTTACATTGTAATACCGTCTTATTGTAGAAAAATGAACGACTTTTGTTTATTATCTGAAAGCATAACTACACTGTTCGCAATTATACTTCATGTACTAGGGGCACTCAATATATTTTGCCCCACCCTTTTTTCTTAGCTAAATAATAGGCCATGGGGCTGAAATGTCCTTTGAGCCGTAAGTTTGAATTTTATGCGCTTCACATAACCGGATTTTTTCTTGTATAAAACCGCTTTTAAACACCCTTGTATAAAATCGATGGTTAACGCAGTTTCGAAAATGGCGTCTGACAGTGATGTACGTCGTAAACAGAGAGCTGTTATCGAGTTCTTAACTGCAGAGAAGGAAACAGTTGGAAATATTCACAAACGTCTACAAAACGTTTACGGAGATGTTGTTGTTGATCAAAGCACAGTTGGACACTTGTCTAAACGTGTGAGATCATCGGAGAGAAGGAGAACCAGCCTCGATGATGAGCCACGCAGCGGTCGCACGGCATCGGCTGTGACATCTTACACTGTGCAACGTGCTAACAACATCATTCGATCAAATCGGCGAGTCACATACAAGGAGCTATCACTGGAGCTAGGAATTAGTGAAGGAAGTGTGAATACGATAATTCAGCAACTGGGATACTCAAAAGTGTGTCCACGGTTTGTTCCTCGCGAACTGACTGAAGATCACAAAGCCCAAAAAAAAAATTGCTTCTGAGTCGTTGATTCGATACGAGACAGAAGGGAATGACTTCCTTTCACGAATTGTGACTGGAATGAGACTTGGGTACACCACTTTGAACCTGAAACAAAACGCCAATCCATGGAGTGGCATCTCACAGACTCCCCACGCAAGAAAAAGTTCAAAATGGCTCCCTTTGCAGGAAAGGTTAAGGCCACCATATTCTGGGACATGAAAGGGGTGATTCTGGTGGAGAATATGAAGAAAGGACAAACAATCAACTCAGAGACATATATTGCTTCCCTACAGAGACTCCAGAGATGTATAAATCGAGTTTGACTGGAGAGAAAACTGGAAGGCGTCCTTCTTTTGCACGATAACGCAACACCACACAACAGTTTGCAAACAAGAGAGGCCATCACAAAAATGCGCTTGACTGTGTTACCCCACCCTCCGTACAGCCCGGATCTGGCACCTTCAGACTTCCATTTGTTTGGGCCAATGAAGGATGCTATTCGTGGAAGAAAGTTTCAGAGTGACGATGAGGTTGTTGAGGAGGTTAAGAGGTGGCTCGAGCGGAACCCAGCGGACTTTTACCAGCAAGGAATAAAGGCCCTTGTTTCGAGGTGGAGGAAAGCCGTAGAAAAGGATAGAGACTATGTGGAAAAATAAAAACTTGTAAAAAAGGTATGTAACTACTAGTGTACAAAATTTCTGGAACTTACAAGGAAACTTGGAAAGAAAAAAAAAAGAGGTGGGACAAAATATATTGAGTGGCTCTCGTATAATACAATTTGAATTCGTTTCAATGCTCATAATATTTATTACCTAAAAGAAAAAGAAAAACTTACGATACGTAGAACCATACAGATAAGTATGTCTGTTCATTTTCTTAACTCTAATTTTAAGTATAGCGAATGGATATGTGGTGTGAAAACATCGATATTAGCTCCTTATTCAGTGAAGTTTTTATCCTCATCCTACTCGATTCTTGTGCTCAGTAAAAACCAAAAGCTTGAGGACTAAAGCGTGCTAAAATAAATATAAATGCTACTAAGTCTGTATGATTAATTATAGAATTATTGTCATACTTATAATATCACTTACGAACTATTTTTTCTTCTTCTTGTAGATGGACTTTTGTCCAATCCAAGCTGAGTTACTCTTCAAAAAATCTAGTATGAACTTGAAACCCCACAATTCTTTTAATTAAAGGTGATAGATAAACGTTAACAGTTATCGTGCATTCCATATCTTCATTTAGTTTATTCTAGTTCATTAATACTTGTATAATTAAAGTTGTCCAAGAGTTATTGGTCACATATATATATATATATATATATATATATATATATATGAAAATTATTTCACGAAAGTACCACGTGAAAAATATTTATGACGAAAAGAACCACGAAGGAAAGGAAACACAGAATGGTGCTCAAGCGCTTTCGTCTAATGACATCCTCTTCGCGTGAAGAGAGACCAACACACGGAACTTAAAAGAGGTTGAAGTGGTTTTATATACACGAGTATATATATAATTCCAAATTATCTATTATTTGTGCACGGATAAAAATTTAATCAATGATTTTTTTATATTTATTCTCGAGAAACTACACACAAGAATTTTATTATTTTCACGGAGGTAAATCGTTTTTAAAATGGTATAAGAAGAGGAGTCACAGAAGCAAAAACTATTAATCCGAGGAAGTAATTCAGTTGGTTTTCACATTTTGATTTATAGTTCGAACTTAAATGACGAAAACTCAACTGAAATTGTTATTATTAGTTTTATTGTTTTAAAAGGTTAAAACTAAATTATTTAAAAGTTATACGCACAACTGAGCTACTGAAGTTATAATTTTTATACTGAAGCAAATTGTTTGTACTATTGCGAGAGTTTTTACCCCCATACTAACAGCCAGGATCTCATAATAAAGTAGATCTACGGCTAAACGTGGAATTCGAATGATGGGTTCTGGAGGGCGAGGACTGTCACCCATCCAACTACTACCCAGACCAACGAACTTCGATGATCTTACGGAAGGTGGTGGAACCAGAGTAAAAATGTAAAATACTGTAGATAGTTTAGGACTGCTACAAAATCTACGCAAACACTGATGCTACAATTTGGAGGATTACTCTCTCAGCACCCTACTGTCTGGAAGCCTTCACACCGTAACGCATTACCTTATACTCATTATGTATTGTAGTTTCGAGGCATAATAATATACAAAATAATGGCTACGTTAGACATATACGAGCTAATAGCCTATCATATTTAAGAGTGCACTTCTTTAAGTTAGGCCCTCATAATGTATTCTAGATACACTCGATATATAAAATCAGAACCAGGACTCGAACTGAGTACTTTCAGATTAAGAGCCCAGTGCTTTTACTGCTGAGTTATCCTGGCGGGTCAACCATTAGCAATAACAGTACAGCATTATGTTAGGCCCATGCCTAACTCTGTTTGAATGAAGAGTCAAATGAAATATTATTGCGTAGAGAGACTGCTAAGGGAACTTACTCGAATTGGTACATTAAATATAATTATATGATTTCTAGTAAAAGTTAACAATTTACGATAAAAATGTTTCTAAATATTTGTAAAACATTTTAGTAAGGAAAAAGTTAACATTTTAAATCTAATAAATAATTATTTTCAATTCACATTAAAATTATATACATTCGAATGAGGTGCGCAAATTTAACTTAATTTCATTCTGGTGCAGGGGTAAATAGGTTAATAGGTACCCGCACCATCTACTGTGGGTACGATTCCGCCGATAGTTAATAGATGGCGCGACGGAACTCAGGCTCACAGTAGGCGGAGCCAATTGTTTGACGCTCCTTCACGGGTACTTCAAATTATGTTTCTCAAACGAAATCTCTAGAACACCGCGAGGAACCAGCACCCACAGCTCGGGGGTAACGCCGTTTTCTTATAAACGAGGTGAAGACACTGAGGTAAAGGGTTCGAATCCCGATGGTGTTGGTAATAATAATACAGCAGTGGGCCACTTAGGCCTAAGCGCTGTGCTCATTTCTGGCCCTCCTCACTATTATTAACACCGCGAGGGCATTTTTACCCTGGTGTAACATGACCTATGTCACACTATGTGCTTATTAAATTAAATCCTCCACTGAAAACTTTATTTACCTCAAAGACTCCAGTTATTTTTATTTCTTTCATAACTGATTAATTCTGTAGATTATAATGTTTGAAGTTAAGTGATGGAGTTTAGAATCTCTTCATTACATTTACTACAGTAAAATTTGAGATTAAAAAACTGATAGTGAATTAGTGAAATGATTAATTGCCAAATTTTAAGTCACCTTTCAGAAAAATTAGTTATATACCTTTACATAATTTAATGCCTCGCTAAACATAAATCAATTCCGGCATTAAAATCTTTTAATCACTTTTAGCAAAAATTAAAGGAAAATATTTCATTAAAACATCGTATATTTAGATAGTAAAAACTTAAAAAAATAAATTAGGAAAATAAATAAAATTTAAAACTTACAAAGGATAAAGAGAGTAAAAAAAAAAGAAAAAAGAAAAAAGTTTTCAAACAAATTAAAAACAGAATTGTAACAAGGGCGCTTTTGTTGTTTGTTGCCTTTGCATGTTTGCTGTTAAAGAGACTAACTCTTAAAGCAAATTAAGGAATGTCAGAGCCATGGACACTTGAGCGCTATGTGCAGTTTTCATCTGCTTTTTTTATGGGATGAAAGATATAAAATAAATTAAGTTTTGAGATGGAAACATACCATGGTCGTTTGCCTCTCGCTTTGTTACTATTTTATTGCTTTCCACATTCATAATCTTGATTCGGGTACTAATCGGCAAAAGAGAAATTCTCTTTCATTTGACTCTTTTTTCGGCATCGGCAATATATATTCTTTTAGAATTACGTTTCGTATATGTGTATCCGTGGGCATCACTTAATTTTAGTTTCTCTTTATTGGGTTACGTCATGGCCGTGTCGCAGCACCACTTCTCGTAGATCAGCGACGTTAAGTGATATTGGGTTTGGGTTGTAGTTGGATGGGTGACTGTCCTATGCGTGCGGATGATGTAGCGACCCGTGGCTGGCTCGGATTTCACTTAAAACTGTAGGTTCTTTACACGTCACATGGACTTTGCTGTTATGAAGGAAGTTGACTCCCCCTTCCCAACTCGAACATCAACAACATTCTCTTTCATACATATATATATATATATATATATATATATATATATATATATAAAGTTATACGTCTTCTACTAAGTCGTAAATTTGATATTAAAACAAGAAGGATAATGAAATAAACAGGATTAGTAACATTTGGTACCCAATCTCTGGGTCTTCGTGGGGAAAGAAGTATTAAAAGGATTTACGATATATATATATATATATATATATATATATATATAGGCAAATAGAGTAGGATGAGTCAAAGTTATTAGCAAAGCGTTCCAGTTCTGACCGTGGGAAAGATGAGACTAAAAAGTCGGTTCAATCTACATATAAACAACGACTTTATATGAAATACAAAAATGAAAACCGACCGTGGTCGGGTCAAAAACTGCACATAAATAAAAATTGGAATAAAAAATAAAGTTAGTAAAGAAATAAAATGTTTAAAATAACTATAAGAAATAGTGTTAAAAACACAAAAAATATAATAACAATATACACGTAATAATTTCAAAATTTATCGTTCCATTTATACATGAAGAGAATATACAGTACATTAGATATATGACTGCGTCAGTTAATGTCTTCGTAAATATACTGTACATAGTATAGCAGCCTAGAAGCCAAGATTTATAAAATTCATTCAAAAGGGTGACGTCGTGGATAATGTCATCCTCTGCATCCAAATTATGTAGAGACCCGCGGTTCAGATCCTACGTAAAGCTGTAGGTTCCCTCCGTCATATGACCTTAGATGTCGCGAAGGAGGTTAAACAACTCCATCATTATATTCTTCAATAAAATCAGTGAACTCCTTTTAACTATCAAATTCCTAGCAAAATGGGAGAACACCCTACCTTCCCTCCACCTCCTTTTACATCGAACAAATGATACATTAACTATGATACATTGATCGACAGAAAAACTACGCATACGAACATATAATTTAAGAGCATAATAATGCATTTAATGCACGTAAATTTGGCACGAGTAAGTGGCCTATTATATAAGTCCAGTACGAAACTCATACTGTACAAATGACAACCATTATTGATAAAGTTCTTTAGCAGCGATTCCACTACGCAAGAGGGGTTTAATATGCAACTTGCTAACTGTTAATTTATTGATGATGTACCTTAAACAGTAATATTACTTGTAGGTAAATAACCCGCAATCTTTCCGACTATCGTACTTAGAAAAGCATGATGGTACGTCGTCCTAAAAAGGTTGGGAACCCCTACTCTAAAGCATCGGGGTAACACCAGACATAACTCTGTTTTAGATATCGATGGTGCCAATACCGTTTACAGAGGCCGTGAACGGAACTTATTTCAAAGGTACCTTAATCTAATTAAAGTTAATTTTCTTGATTCATGTAACAATAATATGTTATGACAAAAATATTTCCTGAAAAGAGTAAACAGCATAAAATTCAAGAACAATAATTGTGCTCATTTGCTAATATTCTAGACGCATTCGAACAAAATGCAGTTCTCTTGAATTTAAAAAAAAATCATTCTATATATTTTTACTGTTTAAAATTCGGTCAGGAATGCTGAAATGAAACATATCTTAACTCAGTTAAGATAAAATTAATTTCCTTCAACCAACAAGAGGATTAAAATCCCTTAAACTCCTTCAGTTGGAAACTTGAATGAAGTACTTCCGAAAACAATCTCAGCCGTTTTCAGCTAAACGTCTACTCTTAAAACTAAAGTAGTGCACACTCTTTCACCAATCAAAGGCAAGAACAAAGGCAAAGTACAGTATAAGTAAAAAATAAGGAGACACGTCTGAAGAGTGTAACTTTGCGTCACAGTTCCACCAGTTTTACGGTAATATATTCAGAAAGAGATTTACATAATTTAATTCCAAACACACGCCAAAGGCCCTTTCGCCTTCTCTTGCTAAATGCCATCAACGATGATGACTCTGATCGATGTGAATTTGCTGAACTCGTCTTGAACTTGATCGCTGACGATCTTTCTTTGCTTGACCGAATTGTTTAGACCGATGGAGCACGTTCAAGTTGAATGGGCACATCAATTTACATGACTGCGTTTACTATGCTGTTAAGAATCTCTATGTGATTACGCAAGATGTAGATACCCCGGGCGTTACTGTATGGATGCAATGGAATTTAGTCCAGAAGCATCATCGTGACACCGTCAGGGCAGACGACCATCTTGAAAAGCTGAATTAAGAAATATTTTTTGCCACAAAAATGCATACAGAGTTAGAGGAAATCTTTGTACTCGATCGAGCTCCACCCCATTACGCTCAACGCGTTCACGATTTCTTAAATGAAAAGTTTACAGGTCGGTCGGTTGATTGGTCAGCTTATTCTTTGGATGTGAGACCGGCTGACTCTTTTCAGGTTTACAATCAAGGATACCTCAGAAACCTCAGACTCCTCCAGCACTCAAGAATGCTCTCGTTGCCGCAGTGCGGGGCTTATCAGTGGAGTTATGCTAACGAGCTTGCCAATCAGTACCAGTAAAACTGCAATTAACACAGTGATCAGCTTTTGTGAAAAGCTTCGTTGCTATAAATACTTCAAAAACACTCGTGCTTTATACTACTTTCTATTTCTTTACAATAAAGTTTTTATTAGAATTCAGGAATATTTCATTACTTTTGGCCTACCCCGTAATATGAAATACTGTTTAAAAACTAAATTATCAGGAAAAGAAACCCCTCAAAGAAACGGGTCAGCAATTATAAACACGTTAACGGGTCTTCTAGCAAATTCAATGCCTCCTACTCCCGCCAATAAACAAGTGAGAACTGGAAGTTACTATGAAAACACCAAATTAGCGATCACAATTGCTTCGCGAATCGTCCTTCATACAGACAGCAAAACCCAAACCAGAAGTCAAAATAATGCTATATACAATAATCTATTTAATATTCAATTCAGTTAACAAACATATTATAACAAAAACTAACACTTATATAGTCATACTCTTCCCTTTCTTTAACATCTCGCGTTCTCATTATCTCAGTTCAATCAAACATATATTATTTAATTAATATGTATTTGTTATGTCGCTTATTATTATTATTATTATTATTATTATTATTATTATTATATTATTATTATTATTTAGAACTTTTTAATCTGCAATTTAATGTAGAGTATTTTAAATAACTGATTTAATTACTATCCTCATTTTCTATACCAATGTTAGAGCTAACGTCGTGGCTACGTCGCAACACCACTTCCCTAAAATCAATTTATTCAGTAGATTGATAGATGACCGTCATCTGCGTTCAGATAATGTAGCGACCCGTGGTTCTCAGGATTCCACGTACAGTTGTAGGTCCCTTCTGTCACACGACCTTTGCCGTTACGGAGGAGGTTAAAGCAGCTCAAACAGTGTTATTCCAATGCTCGTGTTTCTTCATTATTATTATTATTATTATTTTATTACCTGTCAACAATGTTGTTTATATAGAGGGTGTCCATAAGTTATCTTTACAAATTCAAAACGGCTTGAATTCGTAAACGTAACTTATGGACACCCTGTATATGCCTCGACCTGCTCTTTAATCTCATTTTTTTTACGATCAGAACTGAAATACTTTGTCTATATATATATATATATATTATATATTAATGTAAAGAACGACGCTTAATTATACTGTGTGTTTGCAGTTAAAATGTATATATGTTCTTTTCTGTAGTTTAATCGCGGTGCTGGGGCCTTCGGACACAGTAATTTTAATTATTTAATTTAGTAGTAACACCCAGGTGCACAACCTGGGGACGTAATCAATATGTGTGTGGAGTTTCATGTTTGTAACTACTTCCATTTTGGAGTTATGGCTGGAACACACACACACACACACACACACACGTCCTTTTATATATATATATATATATACTGAAACATTATACTCTCATTTCAGTCTACCATAAATATTTTTGGTAAACGGGTTCCCATTTTTAAAAACTTTACAACCCCGTCTCTCTCTACCCTTTCCTATAACCTCTTTATTCTAAACCAATGAACTCTATATCATGCTCAACTTTGCCTGAAGACAAACTCGACTGTCTAGTCTCTTCGAAATCTTTCCTCATATAGTGTATCTGGTTAGGCATTAGATGATTTATGGAAGAAATTATTATGGTAATCTTATGTGGAAGCCCAGCTTTGCTCGATGGAGCCAATTTCATTCATGATCTCAAATTATTATCGTTATTTTATTTTATATTTTTACCGTTCCATCCGCGCCGAGTGTGTTACACAAAAGGAATTCTTATAGATATTAATTGATTTACCTGTTTTGGTGTTGAAGTGAAAGACGAAGTTGATCAAAATAATTTATTAGCCATTTTATATTATTCTTTCTGTTTCGTGCATTTTTCATCCGACGTCGTTATAACTCCGTTATTGACCGCCGTTTTTATTATCAAAACTCATTTACTTTTGAAGGAGAAAGAGAGTGAGACAGTAAGAAGGGCTGATATAAAATTTATTATAAGGCAAGTTGCTTCTTAAAAGAAATCGATTATAATGTTGCTTTTATGAATTATTATACGTAAGAAGCTTCACATTTTATAACAGTATAGTCTCAAATTTATTGATACTTTATAGCTTGCTCCTCATGAAAAGGTATATATATATATATATATATATATATATATATATATATATATATATTAGAATGTCCTCTGCGCCTTGCGCAGTGGGCAAAAGCGCCTAAAACACAACCGAGGGAGGGGGGGCGGGCGGACTGTGAAAGGCGAGTACGTTACTAAAACTTTTCCTGATTCTCCCATAATGTGCATAATAAATTTGGTGCAGATTACCGTATCCGTTTAGAGGCGTGTATAAACGAACATAGGAGATCAGACAGACACTGGACATTATCCCATACATACATAATAATAGATATATACATACAGGGGCTGGATTACGGGGAAGCAGAGGGGGGGCCAAGTGCCTTCCACTATTTCTCAACCTGAACGAGAAGGTCAAACTTTAAAAAATTATATTTAAAACCTAAAAGGGGGAAATCAAAACCGATTTCGAATTAACATTTTTAATATTTCATAAGAATACATAACACTAGTTGTTGCTGTTGTTGGTTAGCCGATCAGCCCACCCTGATCGAGCAAGCCGGCGGCACGCAAGTAACCGATCGCCCTCTCCGGAGTGGACCAGAGGTTCAGCGCACTAGTGATGTTGTGTTGTGTTCTATGTTGTGCTAGAGCGGTACAGTCTGTCATAATGTGTTCAATTGTTTGTGGTGTGTCCTGGCACAGGTGGCAGGTGTCGTCTGTGGAGTTGTCTAGTCTGTGTTTATATGTCTGTAAGTTGGGGTGATGTCCACATCGGAATCGTGCTAAGTTAACTCGATCCGATCTGTTCAGGCTGGTCTCTGACCTGTCAATGGATGTCGGCTTCGCACCAAGGACCGCATTCGGACCGAGTCGTGTCAGTGCTTTGTGGGTTAGGTGTGTGTGTGTGTATGTGTTTTCTGTACTGTATGATGTCTGTGGGAATGGTATGGAATGGAGTATTTGGTTATAATGTCTCTCTGGTGTTACCTTAATGGTGCGAGGTGTTGGTGCAGGATTGTACATGTAGTGGCAAGGGTGTTGTGGGTTAGTTGTCGCTGCTGCCATGAATTGTGTTCCCCTCATGTTTAAATGTTCCCTAATTTTTAGTATTTTTGTTTCTGTGTGCAGGTGTTCTATTGGTGTTGTTTGAGTACATCCTGTAATGATACGAAGTGCGTTGTTTCATATTTTCTGTAAGGTGTTTATGTGTGTGTTTGAGATAATGAGTGCCCAGCATGGGCTAGCATAGTCCATAACTGAACTAATATATTGTTTGTATATGAGTGATGTTGTTTCCTGCTGGTGTCCAAAGTTTGTGCCTGTTAGTACCCTAAGCATGTTAAGTCTTGACGTACATTTGTTTTTAATGTCCTGAATGTGGTTTGCAAAAGAAAATGATGTGTTGTATGTGACTCCAAGTATTTTGGTCCTGTGAGTGTGTGGAATGTTGGTGTTGCTTAGTGTAAGCTGTGGAGTTATCTGGTGTTCTTTTGTGTTACTTGTTAGCAAGGTGATGGTTGATTTTGTGGGCGCTGCTTTGAGTCTATTGTGTGTGAGCCAGTTTTGTATACTGTTTATGTATGTTTGTACGTTATTTGTAGCGGTGTCGATGTTGTTGTGGGTGGATGCTAGAGTGATGTCATCTGCATATGATGATAAGGTAAGCTTGTTATCTATGGGTATTGGAATGTCATTCATGTATAAGTTGAAGAGTGTTGGGAGGGAACAGAGCCTTGAGGGACCCCGTTCGGAAAAAGGTTGTTTTTGGATGACTTGCCATTAAATGTGACATGTGATTATCTTCCTGAAAGACAGTTGCTCAGCCACCTTTTGGTGTTATTGTGCATGTTTGTGTTGGGTATTTTGTTTATGAGAGGGAAACTGGGTTAGCATCAAATGATTTACTGATGTCTATTGTTGCTAATAGTGTACGTTGAGCTGGTTGTCTGGAGTTGATGCCATCCATGACGTACTGCGTAAGGTTAGTGAGTAATGTCGTAGTTGAGTGGTGAGGTCTAAATCCATGTTGCGTAGCGAGTAGGCGATAGTGGTATGTGTGGGTTGGTGATTTGTAAGATTAGTCTTTCTGTTACTTTGGAAGGTGTGCATAGTAAAGTAATGAGTCCATAGGAAGTTGGTTCTGTTGGATTTTTTGTTTGGTTTGAGTAGTGTAATAATTTTACCTTGTTTCCATATGTTAGCAATAATACAGTGTTGGTATGAATATGTGCTGATGTTTGTGAGAGCTAGTATTTCCTGTGGGCCCAAATGTTTAAGGTGTATGTTAATTATATTGCCTGGTCCAGTAGCCTTCGAATTGTTAATGTTTTTAATGATCTTGGTGGCCTGGTCTGCAAAGCTGGGCACTTGCGGTATTTTTGCGGTACTGCGGTACCGCAAAGGATCGCTGAAAGTACAGCAGTACCGCTACCGCATTCAAATTTCCCGCGGTACTTTCCGCGGTACCGACAAACACGACTTTTCAAAAAATTAACACTTTTTTTGAAGTAAACCTTATTACAGGAGTACAGTAAGACGAATGCTGCGTGTGTTGCATCAGCCTAACTCTAGACACGTTAAGTTTTCGTTCAGAACATGTTACGTTGCCATCCTATCACAACGCCTCAGTGCAGTGCTTGCTTTTGAGCCGGTTGCACGTGTGTTACATTTCTGTGACAAAGATCGATTTTTAGCCATTATGGCAGAAAGTTCAGGTGCGAAATCGCCGATATGCAATTTCTGAAAATATGTGCTATTACTTGTGTTGTTCTTGTGTGCAGTACCGCAGTACCGCAGTACCGCGGAACGCACCAGGGGGACCTGAAAAAGTACCGCAGTACCGCGTAACGCACTGGGCATGCTGAGGTACCGCAGTACCGCGTAACGCACTCCCATTAAAGAAAAATGGTCCAAACAAACCCCTGGATGATAAACCACACTATGCTGTTAATCCTGGTAAATTAACATGTTTATCCACATAAACGTGTGGATTATCAAGTGACCAGTACCTGCAGTTGTGTCAATTTACTGTGCCATTCAGCTTGAAGGTAGCTTCATCAGACCACACGATTTTGTTGTATTGAAAGTGCATTCATGCCGCCGGAGAACATTTTGAGCACTTGGCGTAGTTAATTAAATTTTATATGCAAACAACTCGCTATAACATTTTGATCACTTAGATTACTAATTTACCTTTCATTGCAATTGCTATAACAATATATTGTTTGGTTTTTTTTTAAATTATAAAATATATGATGCTATAAAGAGTATATAGTTTTTTTGGGACACCCTGTATATGTTGGAATATTATTTTGGCTGCGACAGATTGCCACGTATGAGGTGAATGCCACTGTTAGAGTGGGTAATGCTGTTTATAGTCTTGTATAGCCTGGATGTATCTGTGGAGAAGTTTAGTGTTGTTATGAATTTCCTAAGTGTTTCTGTTTCTTTTTGTTTAAGTTTGATGTTTATTTCTGTGTTGAGCTGTTGCATCTGCTGTTTTATGGCTTCTGTGTGTGGTGTTTGTGTGTTATGTGTGAGGTTGTTACGTTGCCTTATGAGGTGGGCTATTTCTCTAGTGTAATTTGGGTTGTATTTCCTAATGTTGCCCTTGGGTATGTATTTGTTTGCATTATTGATGATCTAATTGAATGTCTTGAGTGTTGTATTGATGTTTATGATGGGTGTACTGTTTAATTTGGTGAATTATTCTTCAGTCTGTATTTTGAACTGTTCCCAATCAGCTTTCTTGTAATTTCTGTAAGTGTGCCTAAGGCTGTTGGGGTAGAGTGTAGAATGTGTTGTAATGATGATGGGCAGGTGGTCTGATGACAGTTGTTTTTCTGTTCTCCAGTGTGTATGTGTTGCTAGTGAGGGGGAACAGAACGTTATATTTGGGGAGGAGTTTGAGTATCCTGCTTGATGTGGTATGTGTGTATGTTTTTCCGTATTGTTAAGAATGAAGAGGCTGTTTAGTTGTGTGGCTATGTTGGCGCCTCTGGTGTTGTTTTGGTTTTGCAGGTACCAACTAGTGTCTTTAGCGTTGAAGTCTCCTCCTAACATGACATTAGTGAGAGAGGCCAGATTGTGTAACTGTGGATTGTAATTGGCTGGCACCTGAGGTGAACTATCTGGTGGGATGTAAATGTTGAGGAGTGTGGTGTTGTGTTTTGAATGTGTTTTAATGTTAACTGCCTGTATTTCTATCGTGTTATCTGCTTGGATTGTGTCTGTAATGTTTTAGGCGGCATCAGTGTAGCTAATGCTTTTACGTATGTAAGTGATGAGTCCACCCCCGTGACCCCAGTACGATCGTGACGGATCGCTGTGAAGTCAGAGATGGTGGGTGTTTTGTGTGTGCGTTTTAGTTTTGTTTCTTGTATAAGTGCTACGTGAATGTTTTGTTTGTGTACGAATTCCCTAAGCTGCATGATTTTGTTTGCGAGGCCATCTGCGTTGTACTGTAGTATGTTAATATTATGCTTCTGTATGTGTCTCATGGTCCTAATGTGTCTATGTCTTTGTGTATGGTGGCATGTGCAAGTTGTTGTGTGGCCTGGATTAGTCTTAATGTCACCGGAGAGTAACGAGTTGTCTGGGGAGCATGCAACTGCTCTCTGTAAATGAAAAAATAGCACGCTGGTATAGGTCCGGCCCTGGGAGCCGATCGGCATTCTGACCGTGCCACGCAACAGGCCGTCGACTGCCAGTCTGGCCAACCGTAGACAGCCCGCTGCACGGAGATTTGAGGA
Source organism: Bathynomus jamesi (assembly GCA_023014485.1). Classification (NCBI taxonomy): domain Eukaryota; kingdom Metazoa; phylum Arthropoda; class Malacostraca; order Isopoda; family Cirolanidae; genus Bathynomus; species Bathynomus jamesi. The sequence goes on along the minus strand of JAJOZX010006259.1, from coordinate 69,731 downwards.
AGTTTGGCCACCAGCGAGTTGATATTTCGGTTTGACGTCGCCTCTTCTTCGCGTTGACGTGTCCCGCGCTGGAGGATACAGCCACTGTTAGAAGCTTCCTCGTCAGCTGCATTCCTAATGGTTGAGCTTTTACGTTGATAGAATCTTTAACTTTTTAAGGAATCTGAAATTTATTTTCTGAGGGCACTCAAAATCAATACGGTTGCTTGGCGTTTCGCAGTCACTTGTAAAAATAGGTCTCAGTTTTGCTTTCCGTTCAGTGAAGTTTAAAACAAAAAAATTGGAACTGCTGGATGTTGAAACGGGATACTCCAGAATTATTACATAAAAGAAAAGGAACAGCGTGTACATTCGAGACTAAAAGACATAGAGCTCACGGGAAAACTCAGGACAAATAAAGATGAATATGTAATTGACGTTAATGGTCTTTCTTTTTAAAGTTGTTTGCATTTACCAGTTGAATTATCGATTAATCTGTAAGGTTTGTTGTCGTGTTTGCATGTACTAAAAAATACTGCTCTCCTGTTGAAAGTCACGTCTATTCTTTTGTTTCTGTTGAAGTTACAATCAAAACCTCATTAAATTTAGTCACTTGTATTATAACACGTTAGGCTGCATTAGGCTGTTTCCCGTCGTTCCACATAAAACTAGTTTGAAATATATTTGAAATTGGATATTATATAAATATATTTTTCCGGACAGGAAAGACTTTCTGGATTAGCCAAGTAAAGAGCAAGATATTTCCATCAATTTGGATAGAGTAATCAATAGCTTCGATGTTCTGTACAGTATAAGCGGACGGCGTTTTCCTCCTCACTAATGTCATGGCAAGATAGTTGGAAGTCATAGGAGACTTTAAGCCTCCTGGAGTCAACTGTGGGAAATAGAAGAAAGAAGGTTGTGGAACCTGCTAGTGTGGAGCCCAGACTAGTTAGGACAAAAATTATGACAAATCGTGAACAGCGAACGTTGAAATGTATGGTGAGGAAAGACAGGATATGTAACCTAAAGTCTACTGTATCTCTCACGAGGTCAGTGAGAATACAGGGCTTTCGGTACGGAAGAAACTGCACTCGGAAAAATTCTATGGATAGGCAGCTACTCACAAGCCATACTGTACATAACAGCTCTGAATGCAAAGTGATGATACAGTGGTGCAAAGCTAATCGAAACTGGGGAGTAGAACAGTGGAAACACATCCTGTGGAGTGATGAGTCCCGCTACTATACTGTTCGCATCCGACGAAAGAGTCTGGTTGTGAACAGCCCAGAGAATGCTTCGATCTTCAGTGCACTGTTCCGACCTTTTAGTATAGAGGTGGCAGTGTGATGGTGTGGCACTATTTATTATGGTCTGTATTAGGGCCATTAGCGTTTGTGAAGGGTACAATAACTGCCAGGGCGTATTGTGGCATTTTGAACAAGCGTACGATGTCAGCATTGTTAGAATTTTATGGCGCCTTTAACACGACAACGCCCCTTTTCAGAGCCCGGACTGTAACTCATTAGTTCGAGCAAGATGAGCAACTGCTTCTTTTAAAATGTCGAAAATTATGAAGTGCAATTTGTAACTTCGATAGGGTGTAAAGTTGTAAACTTTAGATAAACTTTGTAAAGCTTTCAAGTTTATGGCTTATAAGTTATTACAAATTCGAAGGACCAGTTATCATTCGTAACAATATATGATACATAAATTATTAAATATCGAATGAAATTGTAATAAATACAAACTAAGCTAATCCAGTATTAACTCCTGACCTACTGTATGGAAAGGTCTGGCTATAATTAACAATTCTGATTTAAGATTAATCAAAATAGCAGAGCGCATTTAAATTGTCTTTAGACCTGAACCGGCTCAACGCCTCGGAATTGCAAATTTTGACATTTCAATGTACAGGGTGTTCGAAAAGTCCCGTCACCCACAAAATGTACATATTGTAATACCAATTTTATTTTTGTGTGATTAATTGAATTTATATGTGATTCATTGACATTTTTTTCTTTTCCAGGTATTAGAGTTGTGTGAACAGTGGCAGATCAGTCCACTTACACTCTGGAGGAAAGGATAGTGATGAGCACATGGGCTCATGAAAGGTCACATACTGGCAAAACGATGCATGATATCCAGAATGATTTCAACACAAGATTCAATAAGGCTGCACCACCAAACACGACAGTATTACGCTGGGAGAAAATGCTTTTTGAAACTGGCTCTATCAAGGACAGACCACGGTTCGGAAGACTAACAACGCGAACAGAACAATGGGAAGGTGTGATTGCATCGGTGGCTCGTTCACCGAAAAAAATCACTTCGGAAACGCTCACAAGAACTTGCAGTCCCCATATCCACAATGAGAGATCACATGACAAAAGATCTCGGCATGAAACCATACCGCACGTCACTTGTTAATGAATTAAGCGATACAGACATGCAGAAACGATATGAAGCTTGTGAACGGTTTTTGAACGTTTTTCCAACAATTCCTGCACGTAGAACATGATTTTTTCTGACGATTGTGTAATTTACCATAGCGCCAAAATGAGAAATGTTTACTTCTGGAGCAAGGAAAATCCACACTTCTTTGAGGAACTGGAACACCATCCACCGCACGTGATGATATGGCGTGCAGTGTCTGCCAGGAACTTGTTCGGTCCATATTTTATTGAGGGTTCTGTCAACCAAACTGACTACCTAAACCTGTTACGGGACTGGTTTTTGCCTGAGCTCGAACGTTTAGGGCTGCTTGGGCGGGTGTGGTTTCAACAAAGTGGTTTCAACTCAACGAAGTGTTCAGAGACAAATGGATCAGCCGTGGCTCGCAACATTTACCTGCCTCTCTTGAGTGACCGCCCTGAAGTCCAGATCTGTCTTCATGTGACAATGTGTTATGGGGTTTCGTCAAGCAGAACGTATCCCGGGTGCGTTACCGCACAACAGAGGAACTGAAACACGCTGTTCGAGATGCATTTGGTGCAATCACTCCAGCAATGCTGCGTCGATTCTCACACCGCACATGAAGGCGCATAATCCTTTGTTACGAAACTGATGGTGCACACCTAGATATTCTTGATTAGTAATTGTAATTAGTAACTGTATTTACTGTAATTAAAGCAATTGTTGCTAGTGACTTGTTTCTTAAATTACACCTACTACATATAAATACAATTAATCACAAAAATAAGATTGGTATTACAATATGTACATTTTGTAGTGGGTGACGGGACTTTCCGAACACCTTGTACGTTCCCCTCTAAATCAATCACAAATCAAATATATAGAATCACATATGTTTTACAGTAAATGCGACGCAAACTCAGTATTTGAATCACTAATACATTCAAATAGAATTCTGTCCAGATTAAGTCAAGCGAAACCTTGACAATAAATAATTTAACAAATATACAACGTAAGAGAAAAGCTTGAAAATTACACTCAGTACAGCGGGTTAAGGCTGACTGACTTTGTTATATTTTGACTCGCTGTGGCTGACATATTCGTCGTGCCTTTCACAAGCATTTGTGATGCATTTTACGTGGTCCACTAAAATACGATTTTTTATTTGGTTTACTCACTGTTATCCTGCGAATAAATATATAAATATGCGACATTATACTAGTAATTACCATATTTTTAAATAATGTTTATCATATTCATTATTAATTATAGAAATACTTCTATATTATAACTTAGTACTTTAACTAAACTGTCGAAAGATGTGACTTCAAAAGTTGCCTCTCATTTACTCAGTGCATACTGGCAAGTCCACAAAGGATATAATATCACCTGTGATAACTTTTTCATTTCCTGAACTTAGCTAAGGAACTGAAACAACACACTACTCTACTTTGGTTGGAACTTTTCGAAACATCAGGCGATTCGTCTCTCTCACTTCCAAAAGTTTGTGAAGGGTTTAGTCCAAGAGATACGAGCATTTTATTTGACAAAATGACCAGGTGTCTGGTATCTATTTTTTATTTTACCCTCCTTGGGACACCTGAAAATACAAGTCTTGTGTTGTGGAAGTGGTGGGTCCCCACTGACGTCAGAGGTCAGTGATCTTTAAATTGGCCCGTAAATAACTTTAGTATAGTTTTCTAAGGTCAGCACTTCATTAAAAGCTTCAATTTCAATGTGCCTGGTGTTACGTTAAAGGTATTTAATAATCTATTCAACGGTATCAATATCAAAGGATTACGTAAGTTTTTTAACCCTATTTTGAGCAAAAAATCGCATTTTTTTAAACATTTTTAACCAAATTTTGAAGGTACATACTTAAAAGAATACTCGATAAATATAAACATACTGTACATTACAAAGTGTTTGGGTCTTTCCCCTAAACTTACCATAGAATAGCTCTCAACATACATAAAAATCAGACATTTCACTCTTCTTGTCTGGGAGTTATTATGCATCAAAAGTCATTGACCTTTAAACGGAGGTAAAATGACCATTTTGCACCAGTTTCACTTATTTTCATATCATATGACAGGTATGGATATTATCGATCACAATTTGGCCAAATTTAAAGATTTGTGTGAATTTTGTGTTAGATTTGAGTCATAAGTTTAATTTTTTTAGCATTTTTGACAAAATCTGCGGGTATGGACTTCAAACGAAATATGCCCAAGTAATATATATATTACATAAAATGTGTTTTTTCTCTTCAAAACTAAACTATTATACTTGAAAAATACATGATTAGACATAACCCCTTCATCGTACAGTGTTATGTAATTCTACCCTTATAAGGTCAATGGTCTAGTCCTCTTCATCTGAGGATATGCTTGCCGATATCAGTTCATCTTCATTTACATCATCAATCACCATGTCTTGCGGGCACTGTGATCCTTGAAACCATTAACTGCGACATAGTTGGTGCGTAGGATCCGCAGAAGTACTGCTTTGCACGGAGGAAGGCATGACGGATTAGAAGACTTGAACTTGTGGTGAGGGTTGCTATCCTGAGATGCATATAGCTTTCTGAAGATGACATATCTGGCTTTGTTGCTGGCCATACAGAGCACACACATATTCCTTAATAGTAGCTATGACACGCTGAGTAACCATTTCATCATTCCCTAACTCACAGAAGGCAGAGATGAACTTCTCGTTTTTCGTCATGACCTCAAATGGACACACTCTACCCTTGCAGTAAGAAAGCGGCTATATAGTCATCCCATGAAGGTATAGAATGCTGGCAAGGCGGAACAGACTTCTTGCCAAGTCGGTGAGATATTCTATTGACATCACTGGTACGTTTGGTGTTCGAGGCACTTGTTCCGACATGAACCCAGAGTGCTGCATTTAAATGTGGTGCATGTGGACCATTAGTACAAAGACACCTGTGTCACTGGTGCGAACTACGATATTTGGTACGTTAGCAAAGCTATCTGCTACATACCGAGCATGAAACAACATACGGGTATCTGCTTCATCATGAAAAGACGTCAGATCTTCAACTAAACTTCTTGATATGCTTCCATCTATGACTTGATACTTGTAACACTGACTATATGTCCTTCTAAGATCGATACATACCCAGAAGAGTTCGACTCATCGACAAGAAAGTGAAGCACGGCTGTCTTAAATGCACCTGACAGAAGACAACCATTAAAGTCATTTGATCGCCGTTGGTTACCATCTGTTATCTGATAAGTTCCTTTGTGATCACCACGTCTGCCGCGTTCATCATCTTTTATTGATGGTCTCGTTTTGTACTGTACCTGTCGCAGATGATGCGCACTGTCTCTGCAAATGAACAGGCTCTTTGGAGAACAACTCTTGCGACACCACTGAACACTAAGGGTAAGTCTGGGATGGCTCTGAAGTTCTTTACATTGCATCTGCATTGTTCTGAAGTTCTTTACATTGCATCTGCATTGTTCTGAAGTTCTTTACATTGCATCAATAAGATACACGTCTACTTTTCCTGGACCTTTGTTGTCCGTAGAATTTCCTTCCAGATGTTTCAACATGGCTGACTTGTTTGTTTTGTTGAGAGATCCGTCAACATGGCAGAGAGCTATTGGTACAGAAATCAATGGGTAGCAGAGCAGCTTTTCCAGATCCAGCTTTTGAGTTGCTGCAACATAGGCGAGCCGACCAAACAGATCTCGGGTTTATTTGACCTCTTTGAGTTTGCAATCTTTACTGGCCACGTTCATTTTTACAGCATCATGATTGAAAGCCTTCGTAGAGCGGCGTTTAATCAGCTTTTCAAAGCGCTCAGGAGTCCTTGCATTCATTTCGAAATGTGTCACACCATGTACTTCCTATCTCTTTGAAGTGCAATAGTTTTGCTGCTACTTCTGGGGATGCAGCACGTCCTGAAGTTACACAGTAGAGTTTAGTGTCTTCCGCTGTTGGAGAGAACGGGTTTAGCATGGTTTCAAATCCTTTAATTATCTTCTGAAGATCATCGTTGTCTTGTTTAATTCGAGGAGATCTTAATTCCTGGGACACCTCCTCTTTGCTTGTTATATCAGTGATCTGAAGCAGACATCCAACATTTTCATCTCTTATCGGTCGAGTGATGTTCCATTTCATTCGTGTATCAAAATTTGTAGTAAATGATAATATACCGGTATATCTGAATGCACAGCAAAGAAAACGGCACACATTTCTCCAAGTGCATAAATAAAGAGGATGACATCATTTGTCCTGCAAGCAGTGGCGGATTATCACTAAGGCTATTGAGGCTGAAGCCTCAGGCTCCCATGCTTGAGGGCCCCCCAATCAACTGAGTTTCGATGATATAATTCGAAATTTCGCAAACTTCTTTGATTAAATATGACAGAGTACAGAAACTGACAAATTCTCTGTTTTATTTTATGTTTTATAGGCCGTAAAGTAGAGTTTGTTTAGTACTGTTTGGTTTTGGCAAACGGCAAAATACACTATGTTAAGGTTCTTTTAAGTTTGTTTCTCAATTAGCCTGAGCATCGTACATATAATTCATGTAAATGTACTATGTACTGTACATGTACATGTATTGTCAGTAAAAAGCTATAGAAAAGGGCCCCCATATTCTTCATTGCCACGGGGCCACGAGGTGTCTTAATCCGTCTCTGCTGCAAGCTCTGTCAAACAGTAGGTAGAGTCGAACAAGATAGATATAGTTCATCCAGAACTGCTGTAGCTCCATGGTCTCCTCTCATGGTACATTCAATGAACTCCTTATATTTTGTCATGAGAGATGTGTAGACAGACGAGTCTTCTCAGGTGGATAATGTCTCGGGCGAAGGTTGCTGACCAGTGTTAATAGTCGTAGGACGTCACTGGGTAGATCCTGTAGAAAAATTAGCTGGGTAAATTTTCTGAAGTACAGAATCTCAACAGCTGTAGCCAGGAGTGGATGGATACGTTTACATCTGTTGAAATGTTTCCCAGAGAAAAATCCATTCATTGAACCCAAGCCAACACATCACATTCACAGAATTACAGGACTACTAGATCCCTCCAGAAGATATCGCAAGGAAGCAAAGTAGCCAGATCAATATGAAAAGCACCAAAACATATGAATACATCGTCAAATTTGGAGGATTCTGTGGATTGTACTTGTAGTGCAGGTTTTGCAATTGTCAAATCATAATGCACGATGGCTACCTTTTCACCACATTCTCTTGCTACTTGCTGAGAGATAGTGAGGGTCTCATGAATTACATCACGACTCGTCGGAGGCAGTTCAATGTTTTCCATATCCTATGACCAACATCAGAAGTGGGTCTTCAGTCACCATTGTTGAAGGTAGGGGGATAGTCGTATGGAAGAACAGATTTTGCACGATTCCGGGCAGAAATAATCTTTTCAAAATTAAAAAAAAAAAAAATGGCATCAACTTCAACAGCTTCGGAGTCCCCTGGGGAGGAGATCATAAATGTCCTCACTTCTGGCTTCCCCGCTGCCAATACCGGGAATGCAGACCCGAGTAGTGGGCTGGATCTGCTACCGCCCATTCGAGATGTTCTGGGTCTCTTCCTGATTCACTTTTCATTAATTTCTGCAACATTCGTGGCATTTTCTCAAATTTTCAATCTGTTGAACACCACCTATCTTCCTCTAAAATTCCTCCTCTTTTCCTCACTGAAACTCAGGTGTCTGGAACGACTGACAGCAACCCCTTTTCTGTACCCTCTTACTTTCTCTATACTCAATTTCACTCCAAAGGTGTATGTTGCGTATATATACGCAACTACTTAACTTGTTCTCCTAGTCCCGAACTCGAATCTTCCGAATTCTTTTGGCGCCGCTGATTAGGAGGCTCTTAGGCAGTACTTTTGTGATTTCCCATGGAATGATTACTGCTTTCGTGGCCGGGGCCCTTCCGAGTGTGCTGAGCGCATCACGGAGATGATTGTCTCAGGCATGGAGGTGTACATTCCATTTCTATTCCTACTACTTATGCAAAAAAAAACCTTGGTTTAACTTTACTTGTTCTAATGCTATCCGCAACAGAGAGGAGTCTTTCAGAAGGTCCCGTCGCCATCCAACTCCTAACTTTCACTCAGCTTATAAAATGTTCAAATTTCAACTAAAAAAATAATTTTTCATAAAAATATTTGAAAATAATTTGCTGCTACAAAATTTTCTCACAAAAAAAAATCATGGAAGCTATACCAATATGGCGACGAGAATAACGCGTTGATTAACCAATGAAATAAGGCGGTGTCCAGTCTATTCTTAATTATGCCCGTAGAGTAGACGTTCTTAACCGGACAACTTGCACGTATTCACTAAAAACTTGATGTATTGTGGATGGTGGCGTTTGCTTGTTTTCTGCATTGTGCTGAACCTCGCAGTCTCACGTCACCATTTCTTACTGGGATTACGAGTAGTATACAAGCCGACAAAAATGGAGAATGAAGGCAACAATTCCTCAGAGATCGAGTATGAAACTGAAAAATCAGCGAAAAGGTAACAATATCAAGTTTTGAAATGCAAACGACACATGATTGTTTATAGATACACAAAAGGTCACAAAATGTTTGTCGAAATTTGGACAGGATGGAAGACTAATAATTAATCTGTATGCATTGACTGTATTTACATGTGTAGTCCTGTCATGCTATAATTTTACAGTCTCCATAAAGTCCTGTTACGAATTTGAATGTAAATACAGAAATAAATATTGAATGTACAAAAACAAATAAATAACCGTGAACATTTAGAGCAGACTTTTAAATTTATTTTAGTCTATGAAAGCCGTAAAAGAATTGAGTCAATGCTAAGCGCCACCAAAATTAAAGCACTACCAATGCTAAAGCGCCACCAATGTTAAAGCGCCACAAAAAATGGCGGCTTTCGAGACACAATGCGTGTTATAGTTAGTTAAGAATGAACCTGCAATAACAGTTCAGAGAAAAATTATAAGAGAGAAAGTCCCAAAAGTTCCAAAAGATCTGTACGTCGTGCTTCGCGCAGAACTGGGGATGTTAAGGTCGAGTGTCCATAATGTCCTCCGAGGTAAACTTCATCTGCACCCTTACAAAATTATCTCAGTTCAGGGGCGTACACAGCATTTCTTAAAGGGTGGGGGCGCACACACACACACACACACACACACACACAATATACAGTATATATATTGTGTGTGTGTGTGTGTGCCAGCTCAAAATTGATGATGACTGATTTGGAATCAAAATGAATTGCATCTTGGAAGGCTTCAGTTGTATTTTATTTCCAATTTATGGGCAAAGAATTAAATTTGCACAAATTAATCGTACGTATAAAGACATATATATAAACGTTCCTAAGCCAGCCAAAATTGCTTTTGAGTTTTGAGTTAATAACATGTCCTGGTAACCATGAAATAACTTAAATTCCATATGACATCAAGATTTTTTTGTGGTGAATGTTGCAAAGTTATCGAGTTTTGAAAATTTCTTTTTCAAATAACTTTAATGAGAGTAGTAATAATTTTTACAATGGGGGCCTATTCCCCCTATGCCCCCCCTTATGTACGCCACTGTTTCAGTTCAAGCACTTTTGGAGGAGGATTATGGCAAACGTACTGACATGTGTTCTGAAATGCTGGATTTAATAAAAGTGGATCCAACATTTCTTAGATCGGTTATGTTTCTCAGACGAAGTTGCTTTTCACGTCAGTGGCAAAATTAACAAACATAACTGTTGTATTTGGGGGCGAGATAATCTCTATGAAGTGAGGAAAAACGAGCGAAATTCCTTAAGGTTAATGTGTGTGGTGTGCTCTTAAACAAGAAATTTATGACCCATTTTTTTCAGTGACCTATCTGTCACCGCCACCTCATATTTGAAGATGCTTCAGACTTTCTTCGTTCCAGGTGTAGATTCGAACCTTCTGGATAACTTTATCTTCCAGCAGGACGGGGCCCTACCTCATTATTCTGTAAGTGTTGGACTTTTCTTGACAGACATAAAGAACACATACAACCTACCACGCTGCACAGCTTGAAAAACTAAAGTGATAAAAAACGTTATGAGTAGTAGGGCGGAATGAAAAACTCATTTTTCGAATTTTCAAATTGGCTAGTGTGGAAAATATGTGGAGTAGTAAGGAAATAAGCTGGTATAAATTTAAAATCATAACATTAATATCTTCAGGTGCCACAATGACCTTCAATATTGAAAAAAATTGAAAAAAGCAGATTTTAACCAATAATTACAGAAGAGTCCACGATGCACAATAGACAAGAATTTATTCACACTTGTATAAAAGTAGCTCAGTCAACCTTTAAAAAAGTTTCTATTCTCTAAAAACAGTTTTCTATAGTCAGCTCACTCAGCTGTCACGTGAGTACCTCGGTTCAGTGTAGCTGTCGCTCTCGTAGCAGGTGGGTGTTCTGTTGTTGGCGTTACTCAGATAGTCTAAACTATATTTCTTATATATTTTGCATTTCTGTATTGTGTTGCCCTAAGTTTGCCATGTACTATTAACTGAAATTAACGTATAATTGATATTAGCTCTTTCTTTTTCAGATTTGTATACTTTCAAAATGTCTCGAGTTTGTGCAAAATCAACCAGGGCCTCAACTGAGTGCCCCATGTTTGGTATGGGGGAAGATTTGTGGCACAGGAATCTTCCTACATACGAAGGAGTTTTTTAAATATTACTTGTTTGTAGAAACGATTTGAAACAGAATACTAATAAAGATCCTTCAATATCTCAAATATTAGAACAAGTTGTGATAAATTGAAAACAATTTGGAAAGTGCTTCCGTCCCAATTCTGTCAGACAGGCGAATTGAAACAATGTTCAGAAGCTACCACGAAAAGTATCGTGTCATTATGAAGCCATACCAAAGCAGAAAAAATTCTGAAGCTAACAAAGCAAAGATTGATATGTTCAAAAAAGAAGCACACACGAAACTTTTTGACATTGCAGCGTGCAAGTGCAAAGTACTAACACAATGTTCTTGTCCCAAAGAAAAAAACGGTTCCAAAGGAAGAAGTGACGTTCCTCTTAGATCAAAGGAGTGAAAGAAAACTGTTTATTGATAGAGTAGATATTACACTCTCAAAGAAAAAAGCATCTACGTTGCTAAGAAAGCAAAAAGAAGCTGTGAGGCTCACCAAAGAATCTTCACAGGAGAAATTGCAGGATACAAATGTTGAATTATCATCATCGACATCAAATAGTGAAAGTGAATCTGGCGAAATATCAGACGATACATTTCCAGAGCCAGTTAGCTCGAAGAGAAAGCTCGAACAACTGAAGAACAATTATTCAAGAAAAGGAAAACTACAAATCTACCTTCAGTGGCTACTGCTTGTGGACGGACTGCAGTTTCAGATCGAGCTGCAGCATTCATTGTTAGTGCAGTATTGCAAGATATTGGAGAAGTTTCTATTGACAATACATCTGAAGTAGTGGATAGGAGTAAAATCAGAAGAGAAGACAAAAGAAGAAATCAGAAATTATGAAAGATCAAAATCAGGTCCCAATCAGAGGAATCTATTTTGATGGTCGAAAAGATTCTACACTCTTCCAAGAAAAAAAAAGAGTCCAAAGTATATCAGAAGAAGGTAACAGAAGAACATATCACTTTAGTGAGAGAACCTGGTTCAGATTATTTGGGCCATTATTCTGTGAATTCTGGATCAGCTGAAGAAATATGTAAAGGAATGTTTGAGTATATTGGAAATAATGACATGAACCTGGAAAACCTTGTTGCCATTGGATGCGATGGTGCAGCAGTCAACACTGGAGAAAAGGGAGGCGTTATAAGGCTTATAGAATTGAAGCTGAAGAAGCCAGTTCAACATTTAGTGTGCCAGCTCCATGCCAAAATTGCCATTACGCCATTTAGTTGCAAAGCTGGATGGAAAAACATCTGGCCCCCGCGGATTCACCGGTCCTATTGGCAGGGAATTAGAGAACTGTGAGAGTCTTCCTATTGTCGAGTTTGAAAGGATTGATGCTGAGGAACCAACTGTAGACTGTGAAGATCTTAGCACCGACCAAAAATATCTAATTGATATTCATCAGGCCATAACAAAGGGATATTGCTCTCCAGATCTTGCTCATCGTAGTCCAGGCAAATGGCACATTCACAATGGCTGACTACAGCAAATCGTTTGCTTCGTCTATACGTTCAACTGTAAGTCCATCTGAGAACCTCATGAACATTGCTTCTTTTATAATGAAGGTCTACATCCCAATGTGGTTTTCTATTAAGCAAAGTACGTCTTTTGTCAATGGCTCAAAACATGTTTCAAAACTATTGAACTAACAAGAACACTGAATGACGAAGTAAAGGATATTGTAAACCCTGTCATACAAGAAATGCATTTTTTGCAAATCCAGAAAATATTCTAGCATCAATGATTCATGATGACCGCAGCGCCATAAGAGAATTAGCGTGGAGGCGAATAAAGAAAGCAAGGCAAACAAACAAGGAAAAAGTTGTGAGGCGTTTCACAGTACCTGTTATTCAATTTGAAGCTACTGATTATACTGATTTAATTAATTGGCAAAATGCATTGTCACTGAACCACCTGTGACAAGACACCTGACAGAAAAATGAGATTGAAGAATTCATAGAAAAACAAGAGTACCCCTCCATTCGAGAAATTCCCTTGTCATACACAAGTAGTAGAAAGAATGGTAAAATTAGTGACTGAAGCATCATCAAAAGTATTTGGATTGAACGCGCGAGATGGCTTCATAAGATCAACACTTCAGTCACGTAAAAATATGCCATCATTCGAAAGTAAAGCTGAATATAAAGTTTAAATAAAACGTTAATAGAAAAAAACATGCGCAAGGATGGGTGGTTGGGAGGGCATGGTGGAGCTCGACACGCAGCCACCTCCTCGTGGTGAGTTCTGGATTATTTAGATCATTAATCAAAAGAACATTGATCTAAATAAACTAAGAGCTGCGTAATTCAGACTATTTTGGTAATTGGAACACTTAATATATAATAATAACAAGTAAGTTTCAGTTATTGTACTAAATGCAGAATATAAGAAAATCATTATATTTCACTTTTTTCGACGGCTTTGTGGCACCTGAAGATATAATTTCGCAGGACTAATATTTATGCACAGTCATTATCTATAGCACCCACATATTTTCCGCACTAGCCATATTTGAATTTCGAAAAAAAGTTTAAAAACCTAATTTTCGATCCGCCCTAATGAGTAGGGGCATGAAGAATTAGAGGAGAAGGTTGATTCCCATTATATCAACGTTGCTGGGATACGCTGAAATTTTTTTTACATCACTTCTTTCTCGTTTCTCGACCAATCAGATGTTGGACTACGCGTGCACTGTAGCAGCCGCGAGGAACTCACGGCGTACGGCCGTTGGTGCGTGTCATAAATTTTTTTAGTTATAGGTCCCCTAGAAATGACTCAGCGCCAAATTTGTACCATTAAAACCATCCAATCCGGACCTCCGTATCGGTAGTGTTTGTGAATTTTAATTGCAGGCAAGAACGTGTACAGGTAAGCAGTGGTGATAGCTGCTAGAACACACATATTTCGATGCCCCAGTTTTGGAAAAAAACTGTTTCATTCTGTATTTTTTACGTTAACGACTGTCTCGATGAGAGCCGCAAGAAAAGCAATCGCGGGCCTCATGCAGCCCGCGGCTCGCGTATTGAATAACATTCGTCTAGATCCACGCTTCTCAAACTAGGGGTCGCGTAAATATTATTGGGGGTCGCAGAAACATTTGAAAATATTATTTTTTTCATAAATATACAGTGTTAGTACCTATTGCTTTTATGACATTGAGTGAAGGGTCGCGAAAAAATTTGTCTGATCCAAAGGGGTCGCAAGTGAAAAAAGTTTGAGAAGCCCTGGTCTAGATAATGATGGAGCACACGTAAAAATTTGATATCTTACATGTTAATTCTTTTATTTACTGTTATTAATAATGCTTAATATTTTGTATATTCAACACACCTTATTTTTATTTACATTCAAAATCGTAACTAGACTTTATGGACACTGTAGAACAATTACCGCCGTATATAAAAATTTAAATTTCATCCTAATTTTGAAATTTGAGTGCACGTAATGAATTTTTTCTTGCATTCTCACTGCATTCTCATGCAAATATTCTTTATGGAAGTACACGTGTATGCAGTGAGTCTTAGCAATTGTTCCTCTCTCTTCTTTGCTTCCTTTATGGATTTTTTTTTTACTGCATTGCAGCCTTTTAATTCCTTCTGATTTAGTTTATGTCTGTTTGGATGACTTTGACATCAGTAGTTTTCCACAGTTCTGCAGCAAGGTGGACTGACGTTTGTCTCTACGTGATCTAATCCTCAAGTATTTAATATCAGAATTTGAACATCTCTGCTTTGGAAACTTTCGTTTTTCAATAATTTTCCTTTGACGATACTAGTATATATTATATATATATATATATATATATATGAAGAGAATCATATTATCAAAATTTAGATGAGTTATCATAACATTCATTCGAATTTATTAATCCTATAATGAAATCACGAGAATTCAAATCCGCTAAATCAACATCAATGGATTCAAGAATCAGCCCCAAAATTCTGCGTTCACCATAAAAAGGGGAGAAAAAAAGTTACCAATAATTATTATTCATATATCAAATACAGACAATTTACCAATACAATTTTCTCTGGAAACAGAAAGGGAAAAAATTTTCTATAAATCAGATGGGCATCATCTGGGAACAGAGAGGGAAAATGTCGAAAGAAAATAATCCACTTTGACAGACTTTGATTTCATCATCGTCGTTCATTTTCATTTTTGTGTTTCAAATGAATTTCATTGGAAATAATCTAACCGTAAAATATCTCATCAGTTTGTTTTGCATTTTTCAGATTTTTTGACAGGGAATCAACGTAATTGAACATTATATATATATATATATATATATATATATATATATATATATATATAGAGAGAGAAGAGGTGAGAGAGAGAGAGAGAGAGATGGTTATGCTGCAGTATAAATTTTAGTATATATTGCATGATATGGAATATCATGCATGAACAAGCACGATTTTTCATGATGAAAAAATCGCCCACACCAGGGTTCAAACTCGCCAACTCTTGAGTGGAAGGTGAGGGCGCTAGCCACCACACAACGACGACGAAAGTTAACACAACCTGTGGTATATTTAAACAACCTAGGAAACGCATAACGCTTTCGCGTCCAGAGGCGTTTTCATGCATAATAATCCATTTTTGGGACCCACTGTTTCAGCAGATTGTTTCAATGAAATGCTGGTCATTACTCGAGTACACGAGGTTAACACGTAAAATGCCTCTGGACACGTAAAATGCCTTCTACTGAAGTGGTGGTGGGTTCAAACCCTGGTGGAGTAATAATGACATCGGATGCAGTTCGAATTCAGACAAACACTATAACATTAAATCATATCACGTAGAAAAATAGTAGGAATTATCTGGAGTAGCTTCCATGATAGAAAAGCAAACATCATGCTAAAATTGAGAAAGTTTACTCCTACCAATAACTGAGTATTGTTCAGTACTCATGAGCCCATAAAGAAAAAGAGACATTGCGAGCATAGAAGACATACAAAGGACTGTTACATCTAAGAAACAGGAGACGGAAAATAAAGACTACTGGTTAGGACTACAATCCTTGAAACTCTACTCCTTGGGAAGATGTGAACAATACACTATAATACGCATATGGGAGATAATCGAGAGATATGTCCCAGACCTTAGAAATGAAAAAAAAAACCCACTGGAATGAGAGAAGTGATAAATTTTGTATACTATCAGCTGCGGTGGGACACAGGGCTATGAAAACGAAAGTGAAAATGCTCTTAGAATATGAGACCCAAAGCTCTTTAACATGCTGCTTAAAAGAACTGAGGAGACACCAACCTAACTACCTTCAAATACCAACTGGACAAGACTCTGTGTAAAGTCGCTGACCAGCCATGCGTGGCTGGCTGTGAGCGCAGGATGATAGTAGAAAGCAACTCTCTCCATCAAATACCCCAAATGGGACGGAATGCTGCAGAGGGGTTGAATATAGGTCGCTGCTGAAAAAATACTTTGACGTTTTACTCACTAATCAGAGTAATTACTAGCAAAGGAAATGTCTTTATTTTTTATCCTTCAAAAGTCGCGATTTCTCCTGAGAATAGTAATAATATGTTTTATTGCCATTGGTTCTTAATATAAATGAAATAAATAAGCTACAGTATGTATTACACGATGATTATAATGATTGTAGACTTACAGTCCTTTATTGTGAAGAGACTTAAAATTATATTTATATTATATTTACTTATTAGCATGTAAACATGTAAAGAAATCCTTCCAATATTGCTCGAAACAATTTACAAAGCTTTAACAGTGTTCACTCGCCCGGTCAAAAAATCTCACTCGCTATGAGTGAGAAGCGAGTGTATTTTTGCAACTAGGTAGCTACCTAGCTAGTTTTATGTATATAGCCTTAGACAAAAGTCCCAGGTACACTTCTATATTTTGCTTACCATGGAATAACATGAGCTTTCGATGGTTTTACAGGAATGTCTACATAATATTTGTTGAACTATACATTTTACTAACATTAGTAACCTTCTCTTCCCTTTATTTTATAGCCCTTAGGGTTATGCTGTCAATAATTGTTGCATACTTCCCTTTCGAATCTGTTCCATTGTTCTTTTTTTGCTTGAAGCTCTGCCTTTGATTGACACGTGTGATTCCTGAAAATTTTATCCATAGCTGCCCAAAGGTTTTAGACGGGGTTTAGGTCTGAAGACTGGAGAGGCCAGTGGAGAAGGTTACTCTGCTTGCCAGTAAACCAATTCCTACCAGGTTTCAATACATGACATGACATGACATGTTGTCTCGTTGGAAGAGGACATCTGCTTTCATGGTCGGTGAAGGTATTTTATCGATGAAGGGCTCTAAAACCTATTCAGACATATTAGTACATGTTGTGAAATTCATTTGTCCTTCACACAAAAGTAACTTGTAAACTCTTGCCAACGAGATTGAACCCCAGAACACAAGGTTGCCACCTTTGCTCTTTAGAGTAAACACGGCGCAATTTCGGTGGTAAGGTTTCCCAGCCTCTTACATGCACAACAAGAAGGGTTTCAAAATTCTGCAGAAATAAACATGAAAACCATTGACAACTCGTATACAGTATGTGATATGGAATCATTTACAAAATGTGCAGTCTATATATGTACATTAACTTTACCTGAAGCCATTGCTAACTTGCTTGAATATTTTGTGAGATTGTTATTCTCTCCGTAAATTTGTTTGCGGCTGTATGAAAGTTATAGGGGTGCCAAATCGAGTCGGCTGGGAAGTTGGTGTAGCTCCTGTTTTTCCTTATTTAACTTCCTTATACAGTATATATATTATATACTGTATATAACCTTGGTTAACCTTGGTTTTGCTTCAGCCCGAATTGTTCATTCTGACGAAGGTCAAGCTTATCACTCCACCTTAGACCTACAGTTTAACGTAGAATCAGAAAGACGCCCCACTAGCAGCCCAGCTACCCAGGGTACCCATTTATCTACCACCAAATTTTTTTTTATTGTGTGGAAGGATGAGCAGCTGGGTTTTGCTGCGCACCGCCTGCCGTCACCGGGTCTCGACCCCGGGGCCGATGGATTCGTAGTCAGCGACGCTAACCACTTCACCACCGAGGCGCATGTTCTATATATATATATATATATATATATATATATATACGGTCGTCCGATAAGTGAGTGGCGATTCTATGTCAGTTAGCATAGTGTACTAATATCTTTGATATCTAATAAATGTCTATGCTTTTTTTCAATTAAGCTAGCTTCACATGAAATCCAAATTTTAATTTTGCAGTAATTCATGTTTATTCCTGTTTGTTCTGGTTTTTCATTGTTTTATTTTTATTATTTCTAATTATTGGCGTTGCAATGGCTGAGGTAGACGCACGTGTTGATAAAATTTGTGATCAAAGTCCCTACACATATGAAGAGAATATTAGCAGCAACATGGTGGCATGAATCTGGAAAAACCAAGCATTGCATGAAGGTAGTACGCGAAAGGTTTGAACAAAGATTTAATGATGTGCCGCCAAAGGGCGAAATTATTAGAAAATGGGAACACAAATTATTCACAACTGGGATGATAATTGATAAAAAACGCCGTGGTCGCCCCAAAGCAAGAGCAAGATTGGAAGATGATGATGTTCAAGTGTCAATTCGACAATCGCCAACCAAAAGTATTCGTAGGCGTGCATCTGCATTAAATGTTCCTAAATCAACACTGCATGATTTGATGAAAAAAGACTTGCATTTTAAAGCTTTCCGCCCAACCTCCGTTCAGTTTTTATCGCCACAAGATAAAATTGTCAGAGTTAATGCTTGTCAACAAATTCTTGAAGCTTTTCCAAGTAAAGCCGAGACAGATCGTACGTTCTTCAGTGATGAATGTGTTCTTTATGGCGATGGCAAAAGCAAATTTTCGTTTTTTGGTCGAAAGAAAATCCTCATTATTATGATCAAGTAAAACAGTATCCCCCTCGAATCATGATATGGTGTGCAATATCAGCGCATTGTTTAATTGGTCCATTTGTGTGCACTGGTCGAATTACTTCAGGAAGTTATATCGACATGTTGGAGAACAGATTTCTACCCGCTTTAAGAAATACAAATATTCGCATTCCTATTTTTCAGCAAGATGGTGCTCCAGGACACACCGCTTCCGCTGCGCGTGAGTTCCTCGACAGAAATTTTCCTGGCAGATGGATCGGAAAGTAGGGTCAGTGGTCCTGTACCTTGGCCTCCGCGGAGTCCGGACTTGACTACCCCGGATAATACCCTCTGGGGAATCCTCAAGATGCAGATTAATGGCCGTGAAAATCAAAGTGAATCTGATCTGACAAAAATCGCAGAAGTTGCTTGTTAAGTGACATCAATGAGGATAAAGAACTTTTACAAAAAATGTCAGACAGGGCATGGAGACGCATACAGCTTGCTGTTCGTGTAAATGGCGATCAGGTTGATCCCTATGACAATTAATTATCGAATTAATTGTAAGTTTACTAATAATAAAATTCCTTCTAATAAAATTTTTATTATCCTTTATCTTTTATTTATAAATTGTTCCTGAATCGCCACTCACTTATCGGACGACCTATATATATATATATATATATATATATATATATATATATATATATATACCGTTCCAGACTCTACAGTTGACAATCTAACCCTCAGCACGTAGGATAAAATATTTGTATCATAAGTAGTAGGGTGGGTGAAAGTGATCCCTGTGTAATAAACTTCAAAATATGTTTTTATTCCACATAAAACAACTATGAACTCTCAATTATATCAGAATATCTTGTTAATATGGTAGCAAATGCAAAGGAAGGAGCAAAAAAGTTTTATTTCCATTTGGATACAATGTGATAATTGGCAAGTACAAAATCGACGTGGATCAATCACTCTGACCCCACCCGACCCGCTGATGGTTAAAACTGTTTTTATGTCATTCTCTGCGGTTTGCCGCGATCTTTTGTGTTGGAACAGACGTGATTTGTCTCAGTTACATCAATTTATAGACTCATGTATAATAAATTACATCATCATAACACATTTTATATGAGGGTAATTCAGTAAGTATCCGCACGTTTTATTTTCACAATTATATTTTCACATCTGATAGATTATAAACACATCAGTTCTCAACATAGTCTCCCTGTTTCTCAATACACTTAGTCCAGCGATCTACAACTACAAGCTTCCTAATGCCATCACAAAAGAATGTTTTTGGCTGTGTGCGTAGCCAGTCATGCACCGCCTCCTCAGGCCCGTAGCCAAGGGGGGGCCAGGGGGTCAAAGCCCCGCCTGGAAAATAATCCCTTTCTGTCTCCTATCGAACCAACGACTCAGAAGCAATTTCTTTTCTTTGGGCTTTGTGATCTTCAGTTAGTTGGCGAGGAACAACCCGTGAACACACTTTTGAGTATCCCAGTTGCTGAATTATCGTATTCACACTTCCTTCACTAATTCCTAGCTCCAGTGACAGCTCCTTGTATGTGATGCGCCGATTTGATCGAATGATGCTGTTAGCACGTTGCACAGTGTGAGATGTCACAGCCGATGCCGTGCGACTGCTGCGTGGCTCATCATCGAGGCTGGCTCTCCCTCTCTCCGATGATCTCACACGTTTAGACCCGCGTCCAACTGTGCTTCGATCAAACAGCATCTCCGTAAACGTTTTGTAGACGTTTGTGAATATTTCCACCTGTTTCCTTCTCTGCCGTTAGGAACTCGATAACAGCTCTCTGTTTACGACGCACATCACTGTCAGACGCCATTTTCGAAACTGCGATAACCATCGGTTTTATAGAAGGGCGTTTAAAAGCGGTTTTATACAACGAGGAGAGGTTCAAACTGGAAAAATCCGGCTATGTGAGGCGCAGAAAGTTCAAACTTACGGTCCTAAAGACATTTCAGCTCCATGACCTATAATTTAGCTAAGAAAAAAGGGTGGGGCAAAATATATTGAGTGTCCCTAGTACATATATATATATATATATATATATATATATATATACACACACACACACACACACACAGACACACCGTATATATACATATAATATATATATATATATATATATACATATATATATATATATATATATATATATATACTGTACATCGTTACCTCAATAAATTAACCCGTAAAAATAGGGGTGAATAGAAACATGTGACTTGTTTGATTGACGGCTTCCTAAACTTGTCTTAACTTGTCTGGAACTTGTCAGTGCTCATTTGTTACTAAGAAGAAACAAGTTTTTGAGAACTGAAAAAGATCTCTACTTTATCGTGTAAAATATAGGTTAAATTTGGCCTCATCAGGTAACAAATTTCTGGCGACGGATATTTTGTCTCCGAAAAGAAAGGAACAAAGAAATTGAAGAATAATGAGCAAGGAACAGTGTTATCATAAGATTATATATATATATATATATATATATATATATATATATATATATATATATATATATACACATGAAACTTACTTCACGAAGTAACACGTGAATAATATTTATGATGAAAATAACCACGAAGGTAGGCAGGTAGTGGCAGGTTATAAGTATAACCTGCCACTACCTGCACACATCGTTTTGGAACTCATTAAACTTTGCATCAAAGTCTGTAAATTCACTTTCAACAGCGAGTATTGTCAACAGGTTTTTGGGATGGCAATGGGTAATCCCTTGTCGCTCCTCCTCCTTTCCAATATTTATATGGAGTTTTTCGAAATTACTTACATTCCGAGAATCCTGGGGGTTGGCATTCCATGGTTGTGATACGTCGACGATATTTTGTGTATCTGGCCCATAAAGCGTGACCTGGATGACTTCCTCCTTCAGTTAAATAATCAAGTCCCCTCCATTAAGTTTACTTTAGAAGTGGAACAAAACAACTCAATCCCGTTTTTGGAAGTGCGTGTATATGGGGAAAGCCACGGTTTTAAGTTTAGTATTTATCGGAAAAAACAAACAATTTGTCCGACGTACACTTTTACTCCGGACATGACACCCCGATCAAGCCAGCCATATTTTGTTCAATGTTTCTCCGCGCTCTTAGGATCGCCAGTACGGAATACATGGATGCCGAATTAGAAAATTCAACAATATTGGAAGTGATTTGTGTTACCCACCTGCTTTTTAGGAATCTTGTCTTAACAAGGCAAAACGAACTTTCTATCGTGTGAATAATAACCCTCACATTTTGTCAAAGAATATTTCAGTACTTCCATTTTTCCCAGGCTTTTTAGACATTGCTAATGTACTTAAACTTTTGAATATTAATGTAGTATTTTCATATGACAATATTGTGAAAAAAATCATAGTAAAAAATAGCCCTACCAATAATTCAGGCATT
The DNA here is from genome assembly GCA_023014485.1 of Bathynomus jamesi. Taxonomy (NCBI): domain Eukaryota; kingdom Metazoa; phylum Arthropoda; class Malacostraca; order Isopoda; family Cirolanidae; genus Bathynomus; species Bathynomus jamesi. The sequence continues at coordinate 47,364 of JAJOZX010006259.1, read as the reverse complement.
ATCTATAAAATTGGTTGTAAACAATGTGATTCCTTTTACATTGGAGAGACGGGAAAGGATTTGCACACGTGTGTAAAACAGCATCAATATTCCATTAGAACGGGACAGATGTCCAGTGCCCTTTTTGTCTATTTGTCAGAGTTACCCCACTGTATTGATTGGAATAATGCTTCAATTTTGTTTCACTCAAGCAACATTGTTAATAGAAATATTCTTGAGTCTGCCATTATTCAACTTACAAATAATTTTAACATTAGCCAGGGTCTTTTTTCGCTTGATTCTGTTGTTTTGAATTCGTTTAGAACGGATTTAGACAAGAGGGGCAAAGTGTTAAAACTCTGGTAGTTTTTCTTTACAAATTTGTATGTATGCTCCTCCTACAATTTTTATTTTTCTATTTTATTTTTTTAAATTTTTTTTTGTGTCTCGAACTTGCTATTTATTTTAGTGTGCCTGAGGATGTCATTAGACGAAAGCGCGTGAGCACCATTCTGTGTAATTCAATAAGTATCCGCACTTTTTATTTTCACAATTATATTTTCACATCTGATAGATTATAAACACATCACTTCTCAACATAGTCTCTCTCTTTTTCAATACACTTAGTCCAGCGATCTACCAGCTTCCTAATGCCATCACAAAAGAATGTTTTTGGCTGTGTGCGTAGCCAGTCATGCACCGCCTCCTTCAGGTAAATCATCGCCTTGGAATCGCTGACCTCTCAAAGCGTCTTTTAGTGGTCCAAACAGGTAAAAATCAGAAGGTGCCAGGTCTGGGCTGTAGGCTGGATGGTCGAGAACTTCAAATTTAAGTTCTTGAAGGTATTTTCTAGTCTGTGCAGCGGTATGAGGGTGCACATTGTCGTGTAACAGAATAACACCTTCCGACAATCTCCTTCTCCGTTTTGTGCGAATTGCTTGCCTTAACTCATTCCGAAGCATGTCAGAATACGATGCACTTGTTACTGTAGTTCCACGCTCTAGATAATGTTCAAGGATAGGGCCTCGTGTATCCCAAAACAGTGTTAACATAACTTTACCTGCTGACAGCTGCGCTTTGAACTTCCTTGCAACGGGAGATGTTGGATGCTTCCATTGCGTGCTCTGTCGTTTGCTTTCTGGTTCATAGTGATGGATCCAGGTTTCATCTCCAGTGATAATGCGCTCCAAAAAGTTTTCACATTCATTATGATACCGCGCCAAAAGACGAGAACAGACGTCGATACGATTACGCTTGTGCTCTTCTGTCAACTGTTTCGGCACCCATCTTGCACAAACCTTGTGAAAGCCAAGAATGTCATGAACTATCGAATAGGCTGACCCTTGACTGATGTCTAATGAAGATGCAATTTTTTTTATTGTTAATCTTCTGTCATCGAAAATCATGGCTCTGGCTTCTTCCTGCTTGTCACTACTGGTTGATGTTGACGGTCGTCCTGAGCGCTGAGCATCTGTCACACATGTCCGACCTTCCTTGAACATTTGAATCCACTCGTACACACTTCGGCGTGTAACGCATTATTCCCATACTGAGCACATAAACGCGTGTGAATTTCAGCTCCTTTCACACCTTCTGCCCACAAAAAACAAATCACGGATCTCTGTTCTTCCAGAGTACAAATTGAAAGCAGCGGAGCCATGCTCACTACCCGTACGATATGTGACAGCTCGAGTAGCCTAAATAAACCTATACTGTTGCTAGCTTAAATAAGCCTATACTGTTGCTAGCCTAAATAAGCCTACTATAGATCTCAGTTTGGCTCATTATTACGAGTATATATTATATACACTATGTTATCACTAAAATAAAAAGTGCGGATACTTATTGAAGTACCCTCGTATATATATTATGCAGGAAGAAGAAGCCATGGGCAAATGCTAGCAAAATATGTTCCCCCCCAATAGAAGGAGGAGGAGATAGCCAAAATCAAGTTCCAGAGTTTTCGAGATACCTGGAGAGTGGACACTGGGATTGAAATTTTGGAGGTCATAGACATGGGGAAAGATGGCATGACGAAGATTGTTTCAGAGTTGACCAGTTGAGTAGATGAAAGATTGGAAATACTGATTAACCATTGGGTTATGGAGTTGGACAGAAAAAGAATGAAAATGGGTTGAATGTCTGGTACTGCAAGCTCTCCTTAAAGGAGGAGGGATGCAGTTAGAGAGTTCAGAAGAGCAGTCTCCGTTATAATAGCGATAGTAAAGGGAGAACGAAACAACATTGCGGCGAAGAGAGAGGGATTGAGGACAGTCAGTAAGAGGCAGGGAATCGATGAAACGAAAAGCCTTTGATTCTATCCGATCAAGTAGAGCTGTGTGGAATGAACCATCTCACACATGAGAAGCGTAGGCTACTCCATACAATGGCGGACAAAACCCGTATATAGAGGCAGCAACTGAGTCGGGGTGAAGAAACTGAAGATTAGGTACAGCATACCAAACCTCTTAGAAACTGTTTTAAAAAGAAAAAGGATATTATATGTGATCTTTCCAGGAAAGATCACGAGAAAAGGAAACACCAAGAATGTTAAGAGAAGAGGAAGGATGGAGTTGTGTATTGTTGAAGGTAAGGGAATTGTCGTGTGGAAGATTGAGGCGAATAGACAAATGAAGTAACTGGGTTTTTGAGGCATTCAAAACCACGAGATTTTCTCTGCCCCAATCAGAGATAGTAGAAAGATCAGAGGCCACGTGCGTCATAGCGGTCTCACGCAAAGCATGGAGAGACTGTTGAGAGGGACGCTTTGTGAAGTGGGTGAAGTGAAGGGTGGAATCATGGGCACAGGAGTGGATAGGATAGGAAGTGCAACTTAACCCTTTAAGCCCTGAATTTTTTGTAGGGTTAAGTTATGAATGCTTGTATTTGAAACGTTAGCAATTTGTACCTTCAGTCCTTAAAGGGTTAAAAGATCATTGATAAATAAAAGGAACAGAATGGGTGACAAGATAGAGTCCTGAGGAACACCACTATTATTAATAGCTTTTGGAGAAGAACAGTGGCCATCTGCAACTGCAGCTATAGATCGGCTAGAAAGGAAATTTTGTCATATTTAATAAACTTACGTGAAAATTACTTCCCCCCCCTATATATATATATATATATATATATATATATATATATATGTTAACCCCTCCGTCTATGGCCTTGGGCGGTTCGAGGTTGACGGGGGTTCTGGTTAGGTGGCAGCAACAGATTTGTTACCTTGGAGTAGCTGGTACCGTGTAGGGAATCGCATATTTTCTCTTACACTACTTTCCGATTTCTTCTTGTAGGGGATCGGAGGATTCTGTGAAGCTTACTAAATTCTATAAGGGTTGCCCGCTTCTTCTTGTAGCATATCGGGAAATTATTTTTCTCTATTTTAAGACTAAGTTCTCTGAAGAAAGCAAAGCTCGAAGAAGACAAAGATATTCTCTTACTGTAGTTTACTGTTAAATGTTATAGGTAATGCTCAGCCTCAAAGTCATATCAGACAGAATCAGAATGATCAGTGAAGAAATCCTATTATATGCATAATATATATATATATATATATATATATATATATATATATATATATATATAAATAATGTTGACCTGTTTTGTTTTTTATTCTCAATAGGCTGAATTATTTTGCAAAATATTTATTTTAAATCGCATATTAACAGATTTGATGTTATCATGATCTGCCGAGTTAACCAAAAATGTAAATTGAAGTATGCAATTTATTATGGATTAAAATTAATCATGCATGAGCCAAAATTAAAAGCTTAAAATTTAAAATTAGGTATTAAGCAAGACATGACTTCATCTTTTATAACGAAGAGAGAATGTATAAAGAAAATTAACATTGCAGAATTTAACACGATTACATTATTAAGCTAAATCTAAAAAATGATTAAGTAATTTAAAAAAGAAATAATTCATCGAATATAAGAATATATGAATATAAGAATTATATATATATATATATATAATATATATATATATATATATATATATATATAAAGTCTAAAAGCAATAAAGGGTGTTGCATTTAAACTGTGAAGTGCTTTATAAGAAGATTTAGTTTGAGTAGCTGAAAACTGACTTGTTTGAAGATAAAATTGTTTTTAATAAATTTTTATAAGTTTTATTTTTTTGTGAAAATTACCAAGATAATAAGAAAGCTTCGCTTTATAATGGTTTTCTCATAAATAAGATACCTTCCCACTATATATATATATATATATATATATATATATATATATATATATATATATACACACTCATAAATCCGGAATTAGCGGCAACAGTAAGTCACCATTTTTACCAATTAGGTCGGATTTTGTAAATAACTTCGATTTTCTTGTACGACTTACGTTTTCGAGGAGGAGGAGAGCAAACGTATTCTGACACTTCAGATTTAACTCCATTTACTACCACTCTTTGCGTTGTTTGTGCAAGAAAATAAAATATCCATCGTCTTAACTTTCTAATAATTCTTGTATTCTTTAGTTTGTGTTCTATAATTCCATGATCACATTTATCGAAGACCTCAACAAAATCTGTATCTATTACCTCTATATTTTGATCTCGACACAATGTTTCTGGTATTTTTATTTGGTGAGCTAATAACTGTAATAGGCATGATCTTTCCGCCGTATTGGTCAGGATTGAGTAAATTCTTTTCTTTTAGTTAGTAAGCAATTTAATATCTAACTACGCGTTCAAAACACTTTATAAAGGTGGGATGTGATAGCTATCGGGTGATAATCTTAGGCATTGCTCTGTTTCCTCCTTTAAATGAGAAGGCAATGTTCACATTCTTTAATGGGAGTGGAATTTGTCCTGTGTAAAGTGATTTTCTCCACAACAAGTATAGCGGCATGACTACACGCTCTGCATCTCTTCAGAAATGTGGCATTTTATGTCTGGCTCTGGTGCTGAATTTTCTTGTATTTGTGATACAGCCTTAATTACGTCCCCTTCCAAGAATTCAAAATCCATTAATAGATTCGTGTCCATACTTGTTCTTAACTGATTTGTACCTACAGTATATAAAAAAATTCATCTAGTTTTTCGACTTTCTTCTTGGATTTAGGGGTGCTGAACACAGAGTTAAATTGTTCCTTCAGTAGTTCAACCATTTTTTTCTGGGTTATTTGTGTTTTCTGTTACCACATTTCAGTTTTCTGGAAACCTATTTGGTTATTTTTTACGTTTAATACTAATAGACATGTAGTTAAATATAAAATTGCTTACTAAAATTATTACAACATAAATTCACGTGCATTAGATTAACTGAAATCTGGTTAAATGAAAATAATAAAATCTTTTTTAACATTCCAGGGTACACAAGGTACCATGTATGTAGGACTAACAATAGGGGAGGAGGTATAAGTATATTTGTAGACTCAAACTACAAGAGTAAAAGTATCGAAGAATTGACAAGCATAAACAATACCTCAGAAACACTTGCAATTGAAATGTTTATTCATAACACCCAGCATTCAATTTTAGGCATTTACCGACCATCAACTGGAACGTACCAACTTTTATTACAAATTTCGATAGAATTCTAAACTGCAGTTATATTGGTAACAGTTGTGTTATTGCAGGAGATTTAAATATTGATCTCACAAAAGAACATTTAAATAATAACGCAAACTTCCTTCACAACATCATAACTGGGAGTAGCTTTAAATTAGCTATTACAAAGCCAACTAGACTTCACAATGACATTAGAAATTCGGCTCTGCTAGATCAGATCTGAGTACAGTCAGTTCTCTTTGACTGCATCTCAGTTATAATTATATTAAATATCACAGACCACTTCCTACGTATATTATGCTAATCACTCATTTCTCAACAAAGGAAACTGTAAAAGTTGATTATAGATCTTACAGCTATAATTTTTTAACATTCTTTTAAAATGTCATTTCTCTCATAAACTTTAATTCTCATGAATTAAAGTTCATGAAAGAAATAACAGCTTTTGACTGGACTGGAATAACCGAAAGTAACCATGACATTGGAACAAAATTTCAAGCATTCTCGGACACACTAATTGATATACAGTATTCAACATAAACTTTCCTCTTAAATCAACAGTAATATCTAAAACTAAATACAACAACCACTGGATCACACCAGCACTCATTGTGAGTATTAAACGTAAGCATACACTCTTTAAACTAGGGAAAACTGATATTATTAACCAACAGACATACAAAAATTACTGTAACAGACTTAATGCAGTTATTTAAAAAGCAAAGCAGATCATTATTGTTAAAAAATTGATGAACAAAAATCCAATCCAAAAAGGCTATGGAACACTCTGAAAGAGTTAATTAACACAGAAAAGGTTAAAACAGATCGCTTGTCCTCCTCACACAAGGCGGAAATTCTTACAGTGACCCCCAAAGACCTAGCCAGTTTATTAAACAATTTCTTTTCAAATATCGGCTCCAATACTGCAGCCTTGATCCCAATTACGGACACTCATTTCCGACAATACATGCCACAACGATATCCAAACTCATTTTTCTTTGATCCAATCCTATCATGCGGTATCTCTCTGGCAATAAAAAATCTAAAGAATAAAGATTCTGACATCAATACAATCCCGGTAAAAATATAGAAATTAGTATCTTATGAAACTGCAATACCACTCAGTACGCTAATGAATAGATCGGTAGCACTGGGTACATTCCATGGCAGTCTAAAGGGAGCCAGAGTATGCCCTGTCCCATTTCCTTATTGCTAACTTTAAGTAAGTATTTGAAAAAACGTGTACAATAAACTTACTAAATTCTTACTCAAATATGATATGTTAACTAAAACACAGTTTGGGTTTAGAGGTTGACATACAACGGAAGATGCCATAAGCATGCTTTAGAAAATGTGTATCAGAACTTAAACAGCAAAAAACACACTGCTTTGATCTTCCTCGACTTGTCAAAAGCATGTGATGCACTTTCGTATGTGATGAGTTCGGGATTTCTAACGGACCGTTCTCCAGAATGTAATTGATGTGGTGGCTGTTCCGGTGACTCGTCATTGACCCCTTGCGTGCGTGTGTGTGTGTGTGTGTGTGAGGCGAAGTTTACCTTTAATCCATGCACCGATATTACTTCACACAATTATTTGTATAATTCGGATGTTACAGTTTAAGGGGATGTGGGTAGTGTGAATCCATTGATGTCTTTCTTCATATCAACTTTTTCACTTGACTTCAACTAAGTAACTAATATTGTTTAGCGTTGTAGTAATATCAAAATATACCTTTAAACCACAGATATAAATTTAGTTTTATGATGAAACACCACTGGTTTTAGACTTTTATTTTAGTCTTAGGTTGTTACAAAGGTTATATTAAATTTACGCTTACGTTATACAATTACTAAACAAGGTTAGGCCTTGACCGAAAATCAAGTAGGCCTACAGAAACAATATAGCCTCGCACGTGACATAAATAAAAACCTAGGGCTCAGAATAAATTCACTCTCGTCGGCTCTTGGGGAGCGGGGAATAATTAATTTACTAACTTAAGCTCATCTTAAATATATGATTTATTTCCCACGGGATCAGATCGAATTGTTGAAAACAAATTAAAAGAGATGGCAAAATGATCTTTTCAGTGCGAGTTCTCGACTCAACTTCCACTGCCGACTCTTCTTGACTCACTGAACTCTTTTTGCTCTGCGCTGACTTTCCTTCGAGAATATTTCATTATTCCATTCGCGCTTTGCACATGATTTCTTGTCCATTTATCTTTGAACCTAAAACTTAAGAACAGTCATCCATACAGGGTTTCAATAGTTTTTATAATTTCCTAATAATTTTATATTACTTAACTAACTTATTTGGCCTATTTTGCAATAATAAATTATTTAATTATATTGATCTAGTGTTATCTGACATGATTGGACAAAGCAGGAGGTGGACATCACGTGACTATTATGCTTGTACTTGGTTGGCTGACAACAAGTACAAGTATGAACACAACGAAACCTGTTCTTCTGGTTTCGTGAAAAATATCACGTACGCATCTGTGGCCTATTTCCTAACTTTATAATCCATCTATTAAACCTAACTTATGTTTTTCACTTAAGTATTATAGATTCTGTTACTTTTTTATATATATTAATAAACCCCAAATTTTCAATCCCAACACATGAAATCTTATTGAATAAACTTCGCATATATCGAATAAGACGAAACACCCTTCATTGGTTTAAATCATATCTGTCAAATCGCTATCAGTACATCAGATTAAAAGATAATTTATCCAAGTTTCGAAAGGCTTGTGGGTGGATGTTTGTTTTAGGTCCATTTCTATTTTGCATAGTTTCTTCTAGCTTTAGTTTTCTTACTTTCGTCTTGCATCTGTGGATATTTGTTTGAGGTTTGTTTCCGTTGTCTAAAGGATGTGCTGATTTTTCTGTCGAGTTTTCTACATTTTCTTTTTCCTCTCTTCGGAACATATTTCAGTAATATAGGTATAGGTTCATTTTCTATTATAATAAGTATTTCCTCTGTAGTTTTTCATAAAGTAGCTGTTCCTACTGTACTTCTCACTTACATTTGCCCAATTTACCTTCTTATAATTCATATTAAATCCTTCAAACGTTCCTTCTATTTCCCTAGGATGAGTTTTAGGACAATTGGCTTCTAACCTTGTTTGTTATCGATTATGTTATGATCAGAGAAATTTGTTTTTGTTTACATTTTATTTTTTTTATGCTGGAAGGAGGGGGCCAACGGAGAATGCCCGCCAAAATGCCACCCCCCACATAAAAGGAAAAGGAGAATCGAAATCAAGGTCTCCGAGGCTGTTAAAAACTACACCTTTCTTTTAAATTTTGAAAAGAATGTGTAGTGTGTAAGATGCATGTATGTGTAGTGAGGAATAGAGGGAGAAGCGTGTGCTTGAGAGCATGCTCGACTGCTCGCAAGATAGATGAGACACGGCAAAAGATCAGCTAAGAAGGACAGTGATAGGAGAAGTGGGAGTTCCAGCACTCCCTGTCTCCTGCCTAACGTTCCCCCCAGAGTACTTCCCTGGTCGATTGGTGTCTACAGTTTCCTCCTTTATTACCATGTCATTGGTATTTGTCAAATTAAATCCAAGACGTTCTCGTTTTGAGTCGCTTTACAAAGTTCCTGGGTAACTGCATACTTTCAATGATATCTAATAACATTATTTTCTATTGTCTTTTCTAATGTTAATTGGGAACTCCTCAGCAATTATAACTACCCACAATTGAAGTATTTGGTGCTAGAGTTTTAAGTGATTTTAATGTTATGTTATTTTTTTCATAACGAGTTGAAATTCACTCTTGGTGGTGTTTGGCAGCCTGTACATGTTCATAATGATTAAATTTAATTCTCTGGCTTCTAGAATAAAAAATTTGACTGTGTTTGCTGTTTGATTTGTTTACTTTTAATTCGCTTGTATATGTGTTTTTTATGAAACGCAGCAGCCTCCCCCTCTTCTAGAAAATCTATTCATATATTGTTGTCCTTTATTGCTATTTCTGTATCTTCGATGCAGTTTTCACAGCCTTTCTCACATTTATGAAAGTTTGTTTCCGTTAGATAGTAGATACCTACAGTATATTCGTTTCTTCTAGAGCTAAATTTCGCAGGAATTGTAGTTTGGAATCTGTTTTGTCTATGTACAGTCCTTATATATTTACGTCCATTAAACTGAGAGGGTTAGTAGGATTTATGTTCAGTTTTGCTGGTTACTGGGTCGGTTTTGTTGGGTTTTAATCGTTGTTATTGGGTGGACCGTCTCATCTCCCCTGTGAGCAGTCCAGCATGCTCTTAAACACACATTTCTCTCCCTTTTCCTCACTACATATACTGTACATGCATCTTACATACTATATAATCCTTTCAAAATTTGGAAAAAGAGTAGCATCAACTTCAAGAGCCTCGGAGTCCCCTCGGGAGGAGACCATAAATGTCCCCACTTCTGGCTCCCCCGTGTCAATACCGGGAACGCAGACCCGGGTAGCGGGGCTGCATCTACTATCGCCCATTCGAGATGTTCTGGGCCTCTGTCTGATTCATTTTTCATTAATTTCTGCAACATTCGTGGCATTTTCTCAAATTTTCAATCGCTTGAACACCACCTCTCCTCCTCTAAACCTCATCTTCTTTTCCTCACTGAATCTTAGGTGTCTGAGATTACTGACAACAATCCCTTTTCTGTACCCTCTTACTTTCTCTATACTCAATTTCACTCTAAAGGTGGATGTTGTGTATATGTACACAATGACCAAACTTATTCTCGTATTCCCGAATTCGAATCTTCTGAATTTTATAACCTCTGTCTACGGCTTACATGCCAGTTTCAAACTAAATACATCTGCGCTGTTTACCTTTTCCCTAATTTTACTGACTATCTAAAATTCTTTGACTACCTCACTTCGAAAGTGGAATACATTCTATCCCGCTCACCCTTTGCTGAAATCTCCATTTTAGGGGATTACAATGTTCACCATCACCTTTGACTTTCCTCCCATTGTGCAGCACCCTACTCGTATCCCCAATCGCCTTGGAGATAGGCCCAACTTTCTGAATTTATTTCTCACCTCTCATCCTTCTTCTTACTCTGTGAAACTTTTTTCTCCGTTGGACTCCTCCGACCACAATCTTATATTTGTTTTCTGTACTATCCCTCCAATCCCGCCTTTGGATCCTCCCAAGGGGAGGGGCCTTTGGCACTTTGGCGCTGCTGATTGGGAGGCCCTTAGGCAGTACTTCTCTCATTTCCTATGAAATGATTACTGCTTCCGTGGCCGAGGACCTTCCGAGTGTGTTGAGCGCATCACGGAGGTGATTCTCTCGGGCGTGGAGGCGTACATTCTATTGCTACTAATAATGCAAAAAAACATCGGTTTAACTTTACTTGTTTTCATGCTATCCGCAACAGAGAGGAGTCTTTCAGAAGGTACCGTCGCCATCCAACTCCTGACTCTCACTTAGTTTATATTTCTTCCCGGAATCGTGCAAAATCTGTTCTTCGATTCGCCAAAAATTCCTTCATCCGACCAAAATGTGAAAACCTATCCACTTCTAATTCTTCTCGTTCTTTCTGGTATCTAGCTAAAAACCTCTTCAACAACTTTACACTCCTCTTCGTTCCCTCCTCTTTTCCACTCTGATGGCTCAGTTGCCGTCTCTTCCTCTGATAAACCTGAACTCTTCGTTCAAACTTTCGCTTCCAACTCAACCATGAACAATTCCGGTGCTGTTCCTCCATCTCTTCCTCCCTATGACTTTACTATGTCTGAAATTAGAAACTCTTTCAAAGATGTTCTTTCTGCCGAATCTGGGCTCAACTTTAAGAAGGCGTACGTTACTGATGGTGTTCCTCCTGTTGTTCTTAAGAAGTGTGCTTCAGTGCTGACACCCTGCCTAGACAAACTCTTTCGTCTTTGTCTCTCGTCTGGTACTTTTCCTTCCTGCTGGAAGTTTGCTTTCATTTAGCCTGTCCCAAAGAAAGGTGACCGCTCTCAACCATCCAAATATCGTCCAATTACTTTGATTTCTTGCCTTTACAAAGTTTTTGAATCTATCATAAAAAAGGAAGATTCTTAAACACCTATCTTCTTTCAGATGGTCAGTATGGGTTCCGCAAGGGACGCTCGACTAGCGATCTTCTTCTATATCTATCTAACTCTTGGTCATCCTCCTTTTGGAATTTCGATGAAACTTTTGCTATTGCGCTAGACATATCGAAAGCTTTTGATAGAGTGTGGCACAACTCTTTAGTTTCGAACCCGTCCATTCTTCGGTTTCTATCCTTCTACCTGTGTCTTCATCTCTAATTTCCTTTCTGGCTGATCTACAGCAGCGGTTGTAGATGGCCACTGTTCTTCTCCTAATGCTATTAACAGTAGTGTTCCTCAGGGTTCTGTCCTGTCACCCACTCTTTTCCTTTTATTTATTAATGATCTTTTAATTCGTACTTCCTGTCCTATTCACTCCTGTGCCGATGATTCCACTCTTCACTTTTCCACCCGCTTCCCAAAGCGTCCCTCTGAACAGTCACTCCATGATTCGCGTGGGGCGGCTATGAGACACCTGACCTCTGATCTTTCTGCTATCTGTGACTGGGGCAGAGAAAACCTTGTGGGTTTGAATGCCTCAAAAACTCAGTTCCTTCATCTGTCTCCTCGTCACAATCTTCCACACGACTATCCCCTTACCTTCAAAAACACACAACTCAATCCTTCCTCTTCTTTTAATATTCTTGGATTTTTCTTTTCTCGTGATCTTTCTTGGAAAGATTACATATACATATATATATACAACTCAGTTTCTGTACAGGGGTCTTGTTCGCCCCTGTATGGAGTATGCTTCTCATGTGTGGGCTGGCTCAACCCACGCACCCGTACTTGACCGGGTGGAATCAAGGGTTTTCGTCTCATCAATTCCCCGCCTCTTACTGACTGCCTTCAATCCCTCTCTCTTCGCCGCAGTGTTGCCTCAATCACTCTTTACTATCGCTATTATAACGAACATTGCTCTTCTGAACTCTCCAACTGTACCTCCTCCTTTAAGGAGATCAAGCAGCACCAGACTTTCGACATTTTCTCATTCCTTTTCTGACCATCTCTCTAAAGCAGCATTTCCCAAACTATGGGTATTACCCATTGGGGTAATTTGGCTTTTTCAATGGGGTAATTTGGTACTTTGCAAGTACTTCTAAAGTACAGAAAGTGCATAATAAACGACATGGCCACGCTAGGACTGGCTTTACGTGGGTACAGGTGGGGTGGGGTTATTATGAAGGTATCCATGTGAAAATGCGGTAATGACTCAAAAAGTTTGGGAACCACTGCTCTAGAGCAAGGATTAATCAGTATTTTCAATCGTTCATCTGCTCAACCCATCAACTCTGGAACAATCTTCCTCAATCCATCTTTCCCCCTGTCTATGTCCTCCCAGCTTTGAAACGCAGAGTGTCTAGGCATCTCGAAAACCCTAGATCTTGATTTTGGCTCTCTTCTTCTTCTATAGGGGGGAACGCTTTTGCGGGTATTCGCCCTTGGCTCCTCCTTCCTGCATAAAAAAAATCTTGAGAATACTGGGATGTGGAGCATGGTACCACTATGATAGTTGAATAGGCTGTGTGTGGTGTTGAATAGGTGGATGAAAAATATATTGATGTGGTAAATGTGTCGGCGTTAAGAGTGATAGTTGTTCTTTTAAAGTTCTCAGTTCGTCTAAACAAAAGTTCTTCATTCTTAACGTCATATTTTTATTTGGGACTTGAGATGTTTATCTCTTTTTTGTTTTCTCTTGATGTGAAAATAAGGGCATTCCATATTTACACATTATCTCTCTCTGATTGAATGTCTGCATATAGAAGGGTGAACGAAGTAGCAGTTGGAGCAATAACGCAAGTATATATATATATATATACAGGGTGTACATAAAGTCAGGATCTATTTTTGTGAAGCACTTGGAAATTATATGGAATTCAATCATAAAATGATAAAGTGGTAACATTTATTAAATAATTAAGAGTAGGATTCGACGTGACGCCCATCAGTATCCCTGCACAGCTCAATCGTTTCCGCAGCATTTCTAAACACATTCTGGAGCATTTGCGGGTTATGTTATCTGCAGCAGTTCGTATACGTGTACGTAAGTTTTCAAGACTCGTAATCTTCGTCTGATAGACGTGCGATTTGATAAAGCCCCATGCAAAGAAATCTAAAGGGGTTAAATCTGGTGATCTCGCTGGCCAAGGTTCTTTTGTTGCTTCCGCGTCCGATCCAGCGATTTGGAAAACGTCCATTTAGATAATCCTGAACAATTTTGGCATAGTGACAAGGGGCACCATCATGTTGATAGACGGCGGTACTAACAATCCTATCCCCAATCAGCTGAGGTTAAGGAATTGCTGCAACATGTCCAGATAAATAAGCCCCGTAACTGTAGCTTCAGCAAAGAAAAAAGGACCATAAACCTTAGATTTTGTTAAACCCATCCAGACATTAACTTTAGGTGAGTCTCTTTCCAAATTTTGGACGAAATCATTCGGTCTTTCATCTGCCCAATTTCGACAGTTATGGCGATTTACTTTTCCACGTATGGAAAGTGGCTTCATCACTAAAGAGAATGTTGTCTATTAAATTATCACTCCAGATTTGTTCTACGAGATCAGCACACACAGCACTTCGTCGAGGGAAATCTTCCTCATGTAAATCATGTAAAACCTGCAAATGATAGCTTTTCTTCTGCAAATTAACTTTCAGAATTTTGTGCACAGATGACGTCGGGAAGCCGAGTCTGTGTGATGCAGCACGAACGGACGTACGTGGCTCCTCAGTGATAATTCCGCGTACTGCATTCACGGTAAGATCTGACATACACGGTCGTCCTGATCTTGCTTCATCATTTACAGATCCCGTTCGTTTAAATTTGTTCACCAATTTTCATATTGTCTTGTCTATTGGCCCCGGCTTATGAAATCTCCGTCTAAACTTCTCTCTGATGTCATTGTATTTCTTTCCCTCGATTCGCCAAATTACTATTGCCACACGCTCTTCTGTATTCATTCTAAGGGCTTCTGAAAAGAAAAATAGAAAAAATAATTATTTCACAAAAATAGATCCTGACTTTATGTACACCCTGTATATTGCATAAACGTCTGAAGTGTTAAAACATGTTTTCGAAGAAACTTTCAAACTTGTCTTTTAGAAGTAAGTCTGTTAAATCCGCCTTAAAGCATAAATCAGAACAGCCTAATTCCAAACGTATCTCTTTTTTGCTGTGTTTAAGTATGTATTTTTTAACAAACACACACACACATACACACACACACACACACACACACACGTGGGCATCTCCACATGAGAAAGGTACTAACTTTTTAGAATCCATATATTTATAAAAATTATTAACTTTAAATTAATCTAATCTAACCTTTGTGCCATCGAACCGAAAAGTGTGTGATAAGTGTTTCGGGCACAATTGAGGGCTCGAAGGGTGGTTTCTTTTAAGTTATTGAGGAGTGAGGTATTCGCTAATCTAGCCTAACTTAACCAAATCTTAACTAACATAACCTAAGATGTGTTGGTTCTGACAACTAGTCAGAACCAACATATCTTTTTTCAACAATTAAAACGTTTCTTGATTTTATATAAAAATTTTTTTTTAATGTTCCGAGGTGCCAAAGTGTTACCTCATAAAAAAAAATTACACAACTACATTTGTGAATTATCACACACTCGACCTCACTTATGCCCATGCCCAGTTGCCTACGCACACACAAGCATGAATATACAGTATAAACTTTTGCAGAGTTCTTCGTTGTCTCTTGAGACCACATAGAAACCCTTCATTCAGGTAAAACCTCAAGGGCGCGTTTTGCCCTTCATTTCCTTAGAAAGAAAGGTAGGATCTGAAAACAGTAGACAAACATTTGAAACGTGTAATATAAAAAAAACCTTGTGGGTTTTATGGTAATACCAAATGACAAACTTATATATATATATATATAATATATATATATATATATAAATCTATACTATAATAAGAGAGCGTCCGTCCGTCCGTCCGTCCGTCCGTCACACTTCAGAAATTGTTGAGAAAAAATTGTGAGAAAAAAATTCAAAAATTGTATTACGCGGCGGAAATGTGTAGCTCAAGATTTTCATGACTGTGTTCTTTTCTGTAGTTTAGCCTGTCTGTTTGTCTGTTGTGAAATTTATCCGGGCAGTAATGGGGGAAGGTGGGGGTGGGGGTAGTGGGGGATGGGTGGGGTAATGGGGAGGGGTGGGGTAATGGGGGAGGGGGTTAGCCCCAAGTTGCATGAATGGGGGTGAGGAGTTTTGTGAGATACCAGATTCAGAAATGTTGACACAATGTGAAGCTCAAAATTTTCACGGCTGCGTTCTTTCTGTAGTTTAGCCTGTCTAACCGTCAGCGAAGCGACGGGAACTGTACTAGTATATATAAAACGCTGTAAGTTGAAGAATAACTACATTTTTAATGGTTCAAAGCAAGTGGTGGAAAATCGACAGTATTTTGTTTTCAGCGCTCGTAATTTCTGAGTTATTGTTTATATAAAATGAGAGATGTAATTCTTATTCTTGAAAATGAGATGACTTTTACAGTATAGATTAAATTTTTTTCCCTGATGACAGGACACTAAGGCCTGTAAACGTCTGAAAAACCAACCGCGATCAACCATTATCAACCAATCACGTGTCTACTCGTTTCTCGTAATTCTGCATTTGTAATTTGTGAGTCATATCAAGGTCTACAGATTAATTTATCCTTCCACGCTTCAAAATTTCGTACACTTTTGTGAAATCGAAAAAAATAAAATGTCAGTTGGTCAATAAATTTACAAACGACGACAGCCATCAAAAGTTTCGGGCTTCACATCCAAGAGCACTGAATCATAATTTGTGGGGCTGCATTTAAAATCTAAGTGGCTCGTAAACTTGACCCTTAATAGACGAACGAAACAAATTGAGAACGTTTCAAATACACACATTCGTAACTTAACCCTACAAAAAATTCCGTCATTAAAAGGTTAAAATAAATGTTAACGTCTCGTTGGTTGACGAATTTCTGTCAAAAAAATCTTTTGTATGAAACATTTACGAGTGTGTCTCGATGGTAGATTTTGTTTTATTACGCTTAATTAGGAAATTTATTAAAACTTATTGATTAAATAACAACGACCTCAGTAATAATCTGTTTATAATGAAATGATCAATAAGTATCTAAACAATATAACCTATGAAACATAATAACCTTATATTCCTCGTCTAAGATCATTTAATAACCGTTTTCCTTTAGCGATGTAAAAAATGCCTGAGAAAGAAAGTCTGTATTTATAATATATTAATTAATTCGTAAATTCTACGTTTTCTTTGGATTCGATACGAATTAAAACTTGAATAATCTGTGCTAAATTTAAGAAAAAGTAGAAAAAAATTTGTTTATTTGGAAGCATATTTTGGGAAACAATGTATACTGTATTAATAATATAACCAGCCAATGCCTTTTAACGTTATAGAGTAATAATTGTCACAATGTCCACAGTGTTCCTTCAAATACCCTTACAAATAAATAGCTTCCTTCAAAGGGCCTCAAAGAGTTTCCATGGTAACTGGGCATCTTTGGTGAACTTAAATCCTTGAAATTGCTGTCTCTCTCATGCATAATTTCCTTTGCAGGTACAGAAGACAGGACTTATGGTATCAAGTATATATATATATATATATATATATATATATATATATAATATATACACAACGAATAATAGGAAATTTGTGAGAGAATAGCTGGTGCTACTGTAGTATGCGGTCTACCGTTAAGTTTCTACTGTAGTATGCGGTCTACCGTTCAAAATATTTAAAAGGAATTGAAAATGAATTGAAAGGAATTATAATTTAATTTACACAATTAAGGAATTATTAAAGAAGTTAAACATACTACTACCGCATACTTAACGGTAGACCGCAAACTACAGTACGCCCTTGATGATTGGTTAGGTTAAGTCGTGATATTTTCGTTAGTTTTAACGAAAATATCACGACTTAACCTAACCAATCGCCAAGGGCGTACAATTAACCTAATAATAAAATAATAAGAAGATAAGAAGCTATAATTAAAAGGTAGACCGCCGAATCGTAGGTAGACCGCATACTACAGTAGCACCGAATAGCTTTCAAAACAAAACACTAATTATTTTATTAAAGTTTTGATCGAGAGAAAACGTAGAAGCAACAGGTAAGTTAATATTATAAAATACATTTTCTGCTAACGAATCCTTTACATTGATGAAGGAAAACAATTTGCCAGAAGAGTTTATAATATATATATATATATATATATATATATATAAATATAAAATGTAGTGACATCAAAGTCTTTCATTCTTTTATAAATATTTTATCGGGAAGTTTTTCCACGCTCAGCTAATAATTTCACTTTATATATTTCTAATATTTGATATTCTTCTTAATAACCTTTCCGACTACCTGGTGAAAGTTATCCTGAAAATAGGTTATTTAATAGTTAGGCTCTAAATATTACACATTATATATATATATATATATATATATATATATATATAATATATATATATATATATATATTATATTTATTTATTTTACGTGTTTCACTGCGAAATTTACCCGCGCCATACACACACACACACACTCTATATATATATATATATATATATAGAGAGAGAGAGAGAGAGAGAGAGAGAGATGACGAAAGTAAATAAACACCTTTGCTTTTTCCAGACCTTTTTGATTTGATTATGAGAGTCAATAAATAATAACAAATTTATGGAATCAATAAATGGAAAGGGGAAAGGAACACGATTTTAAATATACAGGGTGGGCCGAAAGTCTGGATCCATAGGAAAATATTTATTTTAATACATAAATTACAACAAATGGTAAATACTTAAAATGAATATCAACTTTAACTCGTAAATGCGTATCCGTGATACTGTACAGTGGTTCGTACTCCAGTATAAACAACAAATTATAACAAATGCTCAAATTGGCGGCCTCTGACATCGAGACACTTAGGGATGGAATTTATGATTTTTAATAATTCATCGAATTGACATTCTCGAGATGCGTGTTTCATTTGATAATCTTCTTGTTGACTTTACTGGACTGTTCGTTAAAGTTTCACATACCATTGCAGAGGTATTTTCATCAGTTGCAGTTTTTGGACGACCAGAACGCCGTCGATCATGTACACTTCCTGTTTCTTTGAAACGTTTAAACAACTTGCCAACAGTCGCATGTGTTACTGGATGCTTATCAGGATGATTTCTATTGAATTCGGTAGCAACTTCTCTGTGTGTAGCGCCCTGTCTTGCGTACATGAGCACAAGTTCTACCCGGTCTTCTGTTGTTAGATTCGAAGCCATTTCTGGGCTGAAATAAAAAAGTATTTGAGTATTTATACTGGAGTACGAACTACTGTACAGTATCACGGATACGCATTTACGAGTTAAAGTTGATATTCATTTTAAGTATTTACCATTTGTTGTAATTTATGTATTAAAATAAATATTTTCCTATGGATCCAGACTTTCGGCCCACCCTGTATTTATTCAATTAATTTATTATTTATTGGCTTTCATAATCAAATAAAAAATTTGGAAAAAATAAAGGTGTCTATTTACTTTTGTTCAACACTTTATATACAGGGTGTTTCAGGAGGAAAGGTCAATACTTCGGGAGGTGATAGTATCGGTCATTGTGAGAAAAAAGTTCATATGAACATGTGTCTAATTCTGAATGGTTACGGAGATAGAGCTGTTTGAATCTACAAATACAAAAGCATTGTTAATGGTAATCAAGAAAGAGAAACCAATTGGCATTTTGAATGGTATCAGATACAGAAATGACAAATTTGTTACAGTTTACAATACGTTTTCGAAAATCCCACCGTCAACCTCAATGCACTTTGCAACTCGTGTGCGAAGATCGCGTGTGTTCGTCTGAGTTGATCTTGACGTTCCTTTATGCGGGCAGCAGCATCCAAAATGCGCGCGAGCAATTCGTCTCGTGTATCACCTTTCTTTTGTAAACTTGACTTTTCATCCACCCCTACAAACAATAATCTAACGGAGAGAGGTCTGGAGACCTTGGTGGCCATTGAACGGACCACCGCGGCCGATCCATCGACCAGGGAAAGTTTGATTTAGGTATTGCATCACCAGACGGGTAGAATGTGGAGGAGCTCCGTCATGTTGAAAGTACATACCAGCGCGTGTAGCCAAAGGAACATCCTCCAATAGTCCTGGCAATTCATTTTGCAGAAATTCTAGGTAACTTTGTCCTGTAAGACGATTCTCTAAAGTAACAGGGCCAATCAGGTGATCATCGATGATACCGCACTACACATTGGCAGAGAAGCGATGTTGAAAATTTGTTTCCACAGTGGCATTTGGATTTTCGTCGGACCACCGATGAGAGTTACGAGTGTTGTTGATACCGTCACGGGTGAAAGTAGCTTCATCGGTGAACAGTATTAATCGAAGCAATCGGCGATTAGCATTTACCCAATGACAAAATTCTAGTCGCATGGCAGCGTCTCCTGGTTGAAGGTGTTGTACACGCTGTACATGATATGGATGGAAGCCTTCCTCACGTAATGTTCGCCATACTCTTGTGTGTGGTACCCCGAGACGTGTAGAAATTCTTCGTGAGCTAGTAGTAGGACTATGTTCTACCAACTGAAGAATGTTTTCCACTTCATTCACATTGTTGACCTTCACGTTCAGATGAAACATGAGCGCTGGGAAGTGTACCAATCTCACGCAGTGTGTTGAAAACTTAGGTAAACACTCTTCGATCCGGAATTCTGCGGTTCGGAAACCGTCGACGGTATTCTGCAACAGCAGCGTTGCACTTCCATCGCAAAAACCATAGACATACACCATATCTGCATATTCGGCATGTGTGAAGGTGTGTGGCATTCTCAACACTGCTTCAAACACCAAACAATGTCACTCACAACAGTCAGCTGTCGATTGGCTTATGTTACATGCTTACATTACAGCTTACATGGTTCAAGGTTATAGGGGAGGGAAGGGGGAGGAAGAGCTGCGCGCGCATCAGATTCAAACAGCTCTATCTCCGTAACCATTCAGAATTAGACACATGTTCATGTGAACTTTTTTCTCACAATGACCGATACTATCACCTCCCGAAGTATTGACCTTTCCTCCTAAAACACCCTGTATATATATATATATATATATATATATATATATAGCTTGGTTGTCAGGGGGCCAAGACTTTTAACCAGCTCCCAAAGGACCTCAGAAACGTTACAGGGGTCAAAGTTGAAGTCTTCAAGAGAAGACTAGATGCCTGTCTCAGGACGGTACCAGATGAGCCGGGTGTACCTGGCTATGTACGGTGGAGAGCGCAAGAAAGCAACTCGCTCCTCCACCAAGCCAGACCCAGAGGCGGGGCCACCAGCTTGACCTTCGTGTGAAGAGAGACCAACGTATGGAACAGCAACGAGGTGTATATATACTGAAAATAAAGAAGGAAAAAAAATTCTCATCGAATTTTTAAGTGGTCACAGTTCTAAGAGGAAGCGGACGATTGTACAAAGCGTATGCAGTATACATTAGCTTTTCATAATCTATTATCACAATCTGAGAAGATAAATCAGTAGCAGCCTCCTTTTATTCTTTACATTCTTTACAAACATCAGATATGACCTGTTTCAAGAAACAAAAAATTCGTGCTACAATAATTTAATGTTGAATGGCAAATTCAGCAAGATTATTTCCTGTTCGATGAGAAGGAAGTGAAGTAAACAAGCTGCGATCTCCTCGCTTTTAATTTCAGCCTTTGAGATTCATTTGTGGCGAAGATAAAGAAAATAATTCAGAGTTGTACGAGTAAAATAAGAAACTTGACTCACTGTAAGAATTCAGTTCTTTAACGGACACAAAATACAGAGAATGAATGGTTTATACCAAAAGAAATAGTGAGACTATTCCGGAGTATCTTATTTGCACCTTTGCTGCGTCATTTGGATCAAGAGAGAACAATATAATTTTGAGACGATAAATAAATAAAGGTTTGTTTTTGTCAATATTAACAAAACAATAAAGGCCGAATTGCATTTGAAAATTAAAGTTTGTTCAAAACACGAGAGTCTGATGAAGCGGCAGGAAGGAAAAGCAAGAATGGTTTGAACCATATCAATATGTATTTATTTCAACAATCACATTTACGTGTTAAAGTAATGAGTAGAATTCAATGAATTCCTCCCCAAAAGATTAACAGTTAACTTTTATCAGACTCAGTTCGATGATTTGGTTAACTGGAACAATGGTACAGTAATTGGAACTGGAACAATGGTACAGTAATTGGAACTGGAACTATTAACTGGAACAATGCCTAAAAAAATTACCTACTGTATATATATTTTCGGAAGTTCTTATTAAAAGAAAGAAATATAATTGAATCTTTCTACACTGATACTCCTCTGCCATTTAATTTCGTTTCAGGTAAGTGCAATCTGGATGGTGCAACAAAGAATATTCTTATAAGAACTCTGAAACCACACCTTCCAAGAGGGTCCTTTAGAATTTTTCAGCATTTCCTTTGTTTCACACTCCGTCAGGAACTGAGTTAATTGGAGTTTTACTTCTTTTGCTTATTTCGTTTTTCAGACTGTATTTCATTCTTGATAAGGGCCATAGTGTTACTGCTGAAACGTTGAGATATTAAGTTGAAATGTTAAAATTGTTTTTGGCGCTTCATTTAACGAGTCTACAGCATTATATTGTTTACGTTATCTGGCACTTATGTTTGTATAATATAACTAAGTACACTCACGTATACTAAATGAGGAAAAACTGCAAACCGCCACAAGAGAAGCAATTTATTATTTGTGGGGGATGAAAACAGAAAAAAGACGTTACGGTCCTCGACTCTGGGACTACTCTTCATTTGAAAGCAGTCCTTTTCCTGTTTTCATCTAAGGAGAGTTTCATGTTGAAGACAGAAACGTTTGGTTTTTGCACAAATAATTAATTTTAAATTGTAAAAGGTTTCATTTTTAATTTTTTTCCTACTTAACTCGCCTTTAATTTGATTATATGAGTGTGCGAAGGACGAGGACAAAACATAATTAGCGAAAGTCATTACATGTATTATTAATAAACAAAATTTTTGTTGCGTGTGCTTTAGTGTTTCATACCACTTCCTGTATAACTAATTTTGGTTTTATTTACGAGTCTTCGCTTCTGTTTTTAAGCAATTTCGAGTTTATACTTTATATGTACAACTGCGGCCAGAACTTTAGGGACACTTTTATAAATCCGGAGGGACTGATTTTATACCACAATTTTTGGTTGTCCTCGTACCACAACCTAAAAGTCCGCGTCTATATAGTATAAAATGGTCTGTATGAGTGACAAGTTTTGACTACAACTTACCCGTAAGCCCCATTTCATCTTTAATGATAAACGGGTTTTGAGTAAGACGCATACAACTGTATAATACCTATAAATTTATGTGCTCAAAAAGAAAACTACGATATTGAGGGTGGTTTGATTATGGTTTAAAGATGTCAGATAACGTTAAGCAAATTCCCGTTCTATTCGATCGCTTCATATACAGGGTGTCTCAATATACATGCAACCCATGTCACTGCTAATAATTCTGCCAATATTAATGTTCTCGTTCTATTTTTTCAGATTTGAAGAGAGGAGACGATAACAACTAATAATTATCAATCAAAATGCCTTGGACAAAGGAGGAAAAAATTTTTTGCGTCACTACTTATTTGGAGACGAAATCATTCAAAACTGTGCAAGCGAAATTTCGCAGGAAGTTCAACTTCAACAATTATCCCCAGAAAAGCCAAATTTATCGTTGGGCACACAATTTCAAGCCACAGGATCAGTAAACAATCTCAACAAGAAAGCAGAAACACCCAGATCTGGCAGGAAGGTGATTGCAAGATCTCCTGACAATGTGAATGCGGTGAGAGATTCTGTCGGAAGGAGTCCGAAAAAGTCAATCCGGAGACGTTGCCAAGATCTGGGTCTTTCACGTGCGTCAGTGCAAAGAATCTTGATCAAGGATCTTCAGCTGTACCCATACAGGATCCAGATCAAGCATAAACTCACACCAGCTGACATGGCAAAACGTGTTGTGATGTGCCGGTGGTTCGAGAACAAGATCGAAGAGGATCCTGACTTTCTTGATGATGTTTGGTTCAGCGACGAAACACACTTCTTGCTCAGTGGGTATGTCAATAGCAAGAACAATGTGTTCTGGGGCACACAAGCCCCAGACGAGGTGCTTCAGAGGCCCTTGCACTCTGTGCAGGGTGTCAGGGTGATTGACAACTTCGCTCGTCGGCTTCAAGTGTGTCTGCAGCGCAACGGCGGTCATTTGGAACATGTGCTCTAATAAATGTATCCTTTGATCTAGAGACCTCAAATCTTTGGTTTTTAATTGTTATCATATCAGCTTCCAGGAAATGTAATCTTTTTTGGAGTTTATTTTCTGAGTAATAAATTATTATCATGTCAATGGGTTCCATCTATTTTGAGACACCCGTTACTTACCTATTTCAGTGCCAACGATATCACCCTATCAGTGTCATGGAACAACAAATAACTTTGTAGCTTTTTCATATTATAGATTGAGTCTTTTGTTAGTATTTACGCAGCTATATATATAAAGTTCTTTAATTATATTGTGTAGTTTATAATAAAACATAAAAAATCAATTTACAAGAAAATATTTTTGAAGTATCACAAATTTTACGGAATAACTTCTTTGAGAAAGTTTAAAATGAAAAAATTGAAAGTTTTGACAAGGAGAAAAAAAAAATTAATAAAAAAAGCTATCGACCACTTTGATAAAATATAAAATAGGGCAAAAATATAATTTTTAAAGGAAGTACTTTTCTTTATCGTTAATTGGGTGACTAAAATTGTTACTGGTTACTCGGTTGCGAAAGTCCTGTCCTTCGAACCTACAAAAGAAACCACGCCGCTAAGACGCAATAATTTGGAAGATTTAAGTTCACCAACAACTTCCAGTTACCATGGAAATAAAAAAATAGGCAATAAATAGGAAATAAAATAGGCAGAATCAAATACAGCAAAATAACCTTATCGCAAGTTCAATATCTCTCCTTAAAAGATAATAATTACGTTTAATTCCTACGTAAATATCTTCTTTCTGATCATTTTTCTCTTATTTCACTTTATCCCGCCGACAGCGCTACACTTTGTTTTGAAAGTTACCAAATATGATAGTTATTACTAAAAATATGTACAGGGTGTCTCAGAAGTCGCGCATCATAGGCGAATATAGCTTTATTTAATTTAATTAACGATAATTATGCCTATGGTGCGCGACTTCTGAGACACCATGTATATAGGTCGTACAAATATTAAAAAGTTTGAACAATCAAAGTAATAAAGCAGTCTTTAACTTTCCGTCGGAGTTTAAAGGTACTGATGTTTTGGAAAGTTTATACCGTTTCCAACTAGGTCGGTGAAGTTAAGCTACGCTGGGACTGTTCAGTAGTTGGATGGGTGACCATCCTCCGCTTTTAAATGACGTAGCGATTCTTAAATTATTCGGATTCCACGTAAAGCTGAGGTCCCCCTCTGTCACGTGACCTTTGCCGATAACGAAGGAGGTTAAACAATCTCAGACACTATTATTATCTATGAAGTCTCCGCTATGGGGAAGAGCCATGAAATTATAAATTAATGTTATTTATAGGAGACAAGTTTAATGAAGGGAGAGACTGACACTTTCATATCCACCATATTTTATGCATTCTTATAAACGCACAAGCTGGACAATAATTTTCTCTGAATGTTCCTCTTGCTAAGAAGATGAAACCTCTAATGAAGCTTGAACGTTTAATCAAAAGAAACTTAGATGTGTGTGTGTGTGTGTGTGTGGGTGTGTGTGTGTGTCTCTCTCTCTTTCTCTCTCTTTGTGTCTTTCTAAAGAAAGGATGTTTAAAAAAGTTATTATAAAGACATATACAAATATTTAGAATTGTTTTCGAGATATATTTTAAATAATTATTCCAATGATAACTGTATATTAAAAATTATACTGCGAGTCGTTAAATTTACAAGGCATGAATGAGGAAGTCGTTGAACGAGTCATATAATTCTTAATAGTGTTTTTGCACTGATTCGCAGAACCAGTTACAGTAAATTACAAATCACAAGTAAAAAGAACGTATATGAATATGTACGAATATACTTAAACACACACACACACACACACACACACACACACACACACACACACTATGTGCGCATTTCCGCATAAGCAAGGTACCAACTTTTTTAAATTCACATATCTACTTTGAAAGATTAATTAACCAAACCTAATTTAACCGAATTTAACCTTAGTGACATCGAACCAAGAAAGACGTGATAAGTATTTTGAACGAAATTTAGGTCTCCAATGGGGATTTTTTTATAACATCATTAAATAGTGAGGTACTCGTTAATCTAGCCTACCCTAACTAAACCTTCACTAACCTAACCTACTGTGACCTACTGTTACGTCACAAAAAAAAGTACATCACTAAATCTGTGAATTATCACATACCCGACCTCACCCGGCATATATAACGGTGTGCTGTGCAGCAAAATTTATTTTATTTGCCTTGTGTCAGCGTTTCAATGGAGCCGTAGTTCCTCACCGGACGACTTCCGGTGTCCTGTGAGGGTCGTCAAAAATAATGTTTGGTCGAGGCCTGAGAGATAAATCTCCTGCACTCCGTATTGGAGGTGGTTTGGTCATAACTGAAGCTGAGGACAACGAAAGTAAAAATGAAAGAGTCATAACATCAGTTTACTTTTATGAGACAAAAACTAAATTTTATACATATATATATATATATATATAATACACACACACACACACACACACACACACATATATATATATATATATATATATATATATATATATATATAATATATTATATATATATATACACAGGGTGTTTCACAACAGGTCTGCCATATTTTGGGGGTGATTTGGGGGATAATATCGAGTAAAAAATTTAATACAACATCGATGCTATTTCCAACCATTGCGGAGCTACGGACGTTTTAAGGTGCACGGAAAAAATAAACGAGAGCATTAATCTGATGTATTTATTGCTACATTTTATGAGATACACCTTATAAATATTCAAAATGTCCGCCTCGTTTTTCATTGCACAGCCTTGCTCGTTCCAAACAAGAGTCCACCGCCCATTGAATCATTTCGGGGTGTTCTCGTATGTAAGCAGCGGCATCCATAATCCGACGGAAGAGTTCCTCTCTCGTTTGTACTTTGGTCTTGTAGACCATCTCTTTCATAAAGCCCCATAAAAAGAAATCTAACGGGGTTAGATTCGGAGATCTCCGGGGCCACGATATTGGACCAGCACGACCAATCCAACGATTCCCGTACCGCTGATTCGAGTAATCTGTAACATGACGACCAAAATGTGGTGGCGCCCCATCGTGCTGAAAGGGCATCCTGCACCTTGTCTCCAAGGGCACGTCCTCCATCAAAAGCGGCAATTCGTTCGTCAGGAAGTTCAGATAAATATCAGCAGTTAATCGTTGTTCCAAAACGAACGGTCCAATCAGCTGATCTCCAATTACACCGCACCAAACATTCACCGAGAATCGATGTTGAAAGTTTCCTTC
Organism: Bathynomus jamesi; assembly: GCA_023014485.1. Lineage (NCBI taxonomy): Eukaryota > Metazoa > Arthropoda > Malacostraca > Isopoda > Cirolanidae > Bathynomus > Bathynomus jamesi. The sequence continues at coordinate 20,153 of JAJOZX010006259.1, read as the reverse complement.
AACGATACCGTGGGGATTATCGGCGGACCACAAGTGGGAATTTCGTCTATTGTTAATTCCATCCCGAATGAATTGTGCTTCATCACTAAAGAGTATGCGATTAAGACTTTGGCGATGCATAACCATCCACTGGAAAAATTGAATACAAACCCTCATCGAACCATACACGCGATGCGGATCCACCAATTCGTCTAGAAATCCTTCGAACACTGATAGTTGGGCTACGTTGTACTAGGTCCAGTATGCGCTCCTCCACAGCAACGGTCCGTCGCGTCGTGCTACATGTTCTTGGTTACGTGGAACAATTTTCCCTGTTTCCCTTAATTTCTGGTGTGTGTTACTAAACACTTGCCTGTTCGGTATTCGGCAGTTCGGAAAACGTCTTCGATATTCCTCAACTGCCGCTCTGCTGTTACTATCACAGAATCCATAAATGAAATAGATATCAGCGTGTTCAACGGGTGTGAACTGTTGATTCATTTTGATTGTTCACCTTAGCGCAACACAGTGTCTCATGACACAGATCAGAACCAAATGGAAGAAAAAACAGGATTAGTAGTGGTAACTTTGTGAACCGAAACTACCACCAGTACTGCCATCTATCGAATTACACACAAGTAGGATTTGTTGTTTGCACATCTTAAAACGTCCGTAGCTCCGCAACGGTTGGAAATAGCACTTATGTTGTATTAACATTTTTACTCGATATCACCCCACAAATCACCCCCGAAAGTACGGCAGACCGGTTGTGAAGCACCCTATATAAGGTAACAGCCAGGAAGTTTATTTCTCCACGACTTCGGGGTGAGTGTGCCCCAAGAATCACTTTTAGACGGAGCACTGATAGTGTAAGCGGCCAACTCAACCTAACCGAGGAGCCAGCAGGTGGGAGCGAACCAGAGCTTTCCCGTAATTACTGAGCTACAGGGCCCTCATATTACATATATATATATTAGTGGTGGACTGGATGTCAGTTTTTCAACATCTGCGGATGCGGATTTTTAATTTCAATATCCGCGGATATTTAGTTAATCTATCAATATAATATAGAATTATGAATATATGACAATTTTTCAAATTTCGTGATATTACTATTATGGCAGGCAATGCATAAGAATTAAAATTAATATTAATGTTTTCATTATGATAAAAATAATAACTTTCTCAAGAGTTTCAGCCACAGAAAATTGAATGAAACAAGTTTCATTCAATTTTCTCTGTTACCAGGTATTTATATTTTGAGTTTATATATTTGTTTGTTCATTAATAATTAATATTTTACATGAAATGTGCATGACTGGGCCTTATAAGCTACTTCATAAGCTAATTTAATTGTAAATTGCATAATTTATTAGAGGTAATATCCGCATAATATCCGCAGTCAGAAGTGCAGATGAGGATGCGGATGTTAAAAATGATGCGGATATCCGGTCCACCACTAATATATACATATATATATATATATATGGGAATGAACTCAGAATGGTCCCCTGAGTTTTTTATGCTACCCACAGACCGTGCATGGAACAAGGAACTCTTCTGGGATAATTAAATCCACTATAGTCCGAATAAGTAATGGTAAATGACAAATACCACAGTTTGTTTTTTCATGATGCTAGCCCGACGTGGGCAACGGGTCACTCGCAAAGAGGTCCCATAAATATAGCTTTCCTCACCAGCTATCTGCAAAGCAGACAGGATCCAGCTTTGGGACATGGATCTAGGGTTTAAAGCAGCCTAGCCCTGCTACATTTAGAACCTCAATATAAGCAAAAGACTCGCTGCCTTCACGTCAGATTGAATACATCAAAGCAAAAGGGGTAACTATTATATTTTTAGCCAACAACCAAAACTTAAACCTCAACTGGCAGAATTGAGCGTCCACTTTTTAAGGCACATAACATGTCCGTTTCAATATATATATATATATATATATTCCAGGTACTGGCAATATAATACGAACAGCGAAATTATGATTAATTAATGGCGCTAAAAAAGAAATAATTTTCTTAATTATCACTTATGAAATGCGAAAGCGAAAGGTCATCTGGAATCTCCTATACAATATATTCGTCTGAATTAAGCCAACAGCGCAATCCTAAAATAAACTTCAGTTCTCTCTTTCATCTCGCTTCAGTTGAGTCTCAAATGTCTAATACATATTTACTCACTGATTAATACAACATCGAATAGTAAATTCAAGGGCTAAATAACGACTAACTTCTTCGTCATTAATATTCATGTTTAACATCTGCATATACGATACCTCTATATTATTTAAGTTATATGATTTTCCCGTAGGTTTCGATTAATTTTAAGCAACTTTTACCTAATAATTTTTTCTCTCGAGGAGCCGTTTCCGTTAGGGTTACCATACGTCCGGTTTTTCCGGACATGTCCGGGAATTTGAATATTTATAACATTGATTTTTGAGGCCATAACACTTGTTCTTATTTATAAATACTCAGTATAGACGACATGTAGTACACAGTATATATAACACATTAATACAACGTGAGTTGGTAGATACTGATACAGATACACCCACCCTCTCCGAAGTGTCCTCTTTTTTGAAAGTTCAAATATGGTAACCCTAGTTTCCGTGCTTTAGGGTGACACAGACAGACAGTCAGACAGACAGACAGACAGAAAGAGCATTTTATATGGTGTGTGGTCGTTTCAAATCGTCCACGACGCGTTGTGGTTGTTTTTTTCGCTCACTGAGCGATTTCGATGTTTGGGCGTAACATATATATATATATACAGTATATAGCTTGGTTAACCTTGATTTTGCTTCCGCTCGAACTGTTCATTCTGACGAAAGTCAAATCAAACTTCTTGTTCCGCCTTAGATCTACGGCTTAACATGGAATCCGAACCACGACCCATCACGGGTGGTCAGAATTTACAAAGTCCTCGCCCAAATTCGATCTCATGACCTCCGGATCAACAGTTCAGCGTCTTAACCACTAGGCTACCCAGCGTACCCATTTATCCACCAACCAATTTTTATTGTATGGAAGGATGAACAGCTGGGTTTGCTGCACAACGACTGCCGTCACCGGGAATCGAACCCGGAGCCGGTGGATTCGTAGTCAGCGATGCTAACCACTTCACCTAGTCTACTATATCCAGAACCTCAATATAAGCAAAAGACTCGTTGCATTCGCGTCGGATTGAATACATCAAAGAAAAAAGGGTAACTACTGTATTTTTAGCCAAAAACCATTACTTATTCGGACTATAGTGGATTTAATTTTCCCAGAAAAGTTTCTTGTTCCATGCACGGTCTGTGTGTATCATGAAAGGACCTCAGGGGACCATTCTGAGTCCAATCCCATATATATATATATATCCCAGTAGCGCCAGTCAAATTTTCTTGTACAACCTACTTTTTTGCGGTTAGGTTACTCTAGGTTATCTTAGGTTAGGTTAGGTTAACTCAGGTTAAAAGTTGTGGAAGCATAAAAGACGACTTATTTGATTTCGAGATTTTTTTATTAAAATCCGAACGCGGGTAAAATTTGAAAAAAATAATCATTATATACGGTGAAAAAGCGCTTTCTCTAAACTTTTTAATGGAACTCCCCCTATCTTAATGCAAGCGTCAGTGATTAAAAATAAAAGCCATCATATGTAGGAACTAATGAAACTTCAATGACAACCGACAAAAATGTAGGAGGAATTTGTCGATTCATTAATATATATATACACACACACACACACACACACACACACACTCGTGTGTGTGTGTATAAAGGTTATTTTATGTAATAATGGTGTACATTATAGCGTAAAATATTTTCCTATATAAACAAGGAGTAAAATAAGTGATATTATAATGTTGATTATGTTAATATATCATCCTTAACTTAGATAAGGGCAAAATGGCTAAAACCCTTTTGAAAAGTAGTTCTCATAAGAAGACACTTTATTACTCCAAAATGATATGAACATTGTTTTATCTCTAATAAAAATGTTGCCTCCATTTGACGAATGTTGTTCCATTAAGTTCTCTTCTACTTTGCTTTCCATCGATCAACCCACTTCAAACCACAATCATTCATCGTTCCTCTTTATGCTCTACACCTCTTTCAATCATTCTTATTCCACCCCATTTCCTTTCATTTATCACTTCCTCTTTGCCTTCTCTCCTGCGTTTCTCTTTCTTCTCTTCTCTTATGCTTCCATCCATCCATTCTGGAAAGGAAGTGCCTCCTTACGACGACTGATAAGGGAAAGGTCAAAGCCCCCATAATTTCTGGATCAATTTAACACAACTTGCTTTCCCTCACATCTCATAAAAAGACTACTTATATAATATATATATATATATATATATATATATATATATATATATAATATGGGTTGTTTGTTTTGAAGAAGGACGCACGCGCCGCACTCCTTAGAAAAGCGTGAAATTGCGGTCAAGAAATACTATACTCGTAAAATATACCTAAGAAATCAGTTTAGTTTAAAATAACAGGTTTGCACTGTTGCTGAATTTCGCTGCAAGGTATTCTGCGAGTAAATTTCTCTTTGTTTGAAAATGGTCATCTTTAAATACATAATTTTATGAAGTTTCTACATTTTGGTCATAAATTACTTATTTTTAACATCTTACAATTATTGATATTAACATTACTTACAAATGACAACTCCATTTACATCGATTTACTTTCAGATATATATATATACAGGGTGTCCCGTAAGTCCGGCATCATAGGAAAATAATAAAAAAGGCAAAACAAAAGCTTTTATTTACAGAACGTGCTCAATATGTCCACCATTGTTTTCAATACACAAATTCAGACGTGATACCCAGTCAGCAAGCACACGGTGAATGATGTCAGGAGTAATGGTGTTACTCCAATAATGCGCTGCCGCAAATGTTCAAAACTCCAAATTTTCTCTGCGTATACCAGCGCTTTCAAGTGGCCCCAGAGATAAAAATCTAGTGGCGTGAGATCCGGGCTTCTAGCTGGCCATTCCACAGGCCCTCGACGTCCTATCCAATGACCAGGGAATTGTTGGTACAGGTATTCCCTTACTTGGGTGCTGTAATGTGCAGGAGCATCATCCGAGATGCACCTTGTTACTTTGAAGAGGTATACCAGTGAGGGTTGTTTTGAGACCGTAGCGGGTGTTCTGTCGATTTACCTCACCATTTCCATAAAAAACAGCCTCGTCACTGAACAGAATGGTGGATGGGAAATTGGCATCCCGAGCATAAGAAAAATATGAATTATGGTTTGTATATATATATATACATATATATATATACACACTAGTGATGTAGGTCACATCCGCATCCGCATCCGCGGAACATCCGCACATTTTCTCGCACCCGCATCCGCGTCCGCGTCAGCACTTTGGACTGCGGATGTCGTGCGGATGTGGACCGTTGAGATAAAACGTCATTAATAAGCGGAAATTATCAAATTCTACTATATTAATAGAACTAGTTCATTGTGCGCAAAAGTGATGCAAGCGACACGACGAGAGGCTGTTCTTGTATGAAGTTACTCTCTTGCAACCTACTTAGATCCACCTTACAAAGCTAAGTTATTTTCACTTAGTACATTAGAACGAGTTAAATCATCACTTGGCAAAGCAGTTGAAGAGCTTCAATCTCTTGAATCTGTCGCTTCGCCACCCCACCAAAAGAATAAAAGTTTCAGTGACAGAACCAACACCTTCAACAAGCAAATCTATCACAGAATCTGTCTCACAGTTTCTTGAGTCAAGCAGCAATGACGAGACCTACGCGATGTCAAAAGATGTAGTAAAAATGATCGAGAGCTATCACCAAGAAAAACGCCTGGCTGCATGTGACAATCCTATTAGTTGGTGGAAAAATACGCAGAATATCTATCCATACTTGAGTAAACTTGCAAGGAAACATTTAGCCTGTCCTCCAACAAACGTACCAAGCGAGAGATTATTTAGCAGTGCTGGATTAATATATGATGAAAAGAGAAACAGACTGGCAGCAGAAAAGGCAGAAAAGTTAATGTTCCTTAAGCATAACCTTCCTATAATTAAGTTTGAACATTAAACGATGAACATCTTAGTTTACTTTATTTTAATTACTCATTTATAAATATGCCTAATAAAACTTTAAACTTAATATAAATAGTTATCAAGCTAATTAAAGATCTCTTTCTATAAGGGTGGAGGTTGGGGAAAGAGGTCGGTGGGGTGCATTTGACTTGGGTTCACGTCCCGCATCCTGGTAACACAATTATGGTTTCTAATTGTGGCTGAAACTCAACAAAATATAACGAATTTATTTGCAGACGAATTCACCAATTGATTTCTATATTAGTTAGATGCTTGATATTATTTTATATGTTCAGAGAAAAGTACAGCAATTATTGTACAATTAATCAATTATACTACATTATAGCTACAGCTCTCTCTATATAATAACTTATTATATACGTTAAACACAACAAATCTCGAATATATCCTAAAAAATAACGAAAATGTAGACATCCGCATCCGCATCCGCGGATGTTGAAATCAAACATCCTCATCCGCATCCGCATCCGCGGATGTGAAAAAAATAACATCTGCTACATCACTAATACACACATTTTAACTGCAAACAACACACAGTATAATTAATGTAAAGAACGACGCTTGTGTAGAAGAGCGTTCCGCACAAGATGAGGAGGGAGAACGAACAAATGAAAAAATGAGGTACCACCCGGGAATCGAACCTGGGATCATCCGATTGCCGGTCAGATATGCTATCCACTACACCATGGGCCTCGATCAATCCGAAGTCGTAATTCTCCTAATACGAGCAGAAACCAATGCCTTGAGGGGGCACCTACGCATGTCGTACATATATACATTTTAACTGCAAACAACACACAGCATAATTAATGTAAAGAACGACGCTTGTGTAGAAGAGCGTTCCGCACAAGATGAGGAGGGAGAACGCTCTTCTACACAAGCGTCGTTCTTTACATATATATATATATATATATATATACACACAGGGTGGGCCGTAAGTTTCCATACATAGGAAAAATAAACATTTTTTTATGGACAACCATTTTTATTTATATAATATGCTCTACATGGTTGCCATTGTTTTGAAAACACATTTCAATACGTGTTCCCCACTGTTGATGAACACGCATTAGCACAGTTGACGTTATGCTTGTAATGGCGTTGGTGATACGTTCCTTTAGATGATTTATGTCTCGTATCTTTTCCTGATACACCATGGCCTTCAAGTGCCTCCAAAGATAGAAATCAAGGGGGGTGAGATCTGGGGATCTGGGAGGCCACTCCACAGGACCACGCCGACCAATCCAAGCATCCGGAAACTGCTGCTGATCCAAATACCGACGCACGTGAAGACCATAATGAGGTGGAGCTCCATCTTGCTGGAAGTAAACTGGGAAGTTACCTTCCTCGTTTAGCAGGGATGGGAAAATCTCTTCTTGCAACATGTTAAGATACCTTTCGGCATTAAGATTTCCACTGACAAAAATTGGTCCAATAATTCTGTCACCCCATATCCCGGCCCACACCATCACTTTACCGGCACCTTGCATCTTCGTCGGACTCAGCCAGTTAGGGTTAGCATTACTCCAATAACGTATGTTTTGCCGATTAACCTCTCCATTGACGTAAAAATTTGCTTCATCAGTAAACAAGATCTTACGTCAAACGCATATTCTTAGGGTATCTGAAACATAAAAACAAACGTTTAATTTTTCCTATGTATGGAAACTTACGGCCCACCCTGTATATATATATATATATATATATATATATATATATATATAAACAAAATCTCATTTTCCAACAAATTGGGGTGAGAAAGCAGGAACATCCTGGATATAAAATACAGAAATAATGAAGAGTAAAAAATGTAGAAATTAAGCGTACACATTCATTCATACCGTCCTGGTGGGGCAGCACCTCCTGAATGGCCAAATTTAACACCTGCAGCGTTTCATACGCTATGCATGATAGAGCTTCCAGTCCTTGTCAAAAATAAAAGAAACGGAGACCCGAACTTACATACCTCTAATAAAACTCCTTCACCTCATACATACACACACTATGTATACACACACATATATATATATATATATATATATATATATATATATATATATATACAGTGTTGGGCACTAAGCGTTAATCCAATAACAGTTAATTAACGAAGTTAACTTTTTTAACGGACTATTACCGGAAGTTAATTTCCATTTATCGTTATCGGACTAGTTAACTTCCGATAACTCGATATTTAGTCTGTTAAAATCCGTTAACACGTTAACTGCGAGGAGTCATTCACGGAAGATCACCGCGAATGAATTCAAACCGCCATAACTTCAGTCTGCCAATTCCGTCCTCTGCCGCAGTGGAACGGCTCTTCTCTCTCGGCAAGGACATCCTGAGGCCCAAGAGGTCAAGACTGGCAGTTGGGCCTAACTTTGAGAAGTTGGTCTTTCTGAAGGGCAACCAGCACATTGTGTCATAGTCTTTAATAAATGTGCCTATAATTTAATTTTACCTTTCAGTTCCCGCCATAATAATTCTCTGGTAAATTAAAATTTAGTTAATGGTTAGTGGTTACAAGGGTTTCAAAACATGTAATCAGTACATTTTTTATTAAAAATTAAAAAAAAAGTTATTAAGCAAAAAAGTTGCAAAACTTGATAAAAATACAGTTAAATACCTATTTATTGTTGGATTTTGCATAAATAAACATTTTCTATGGGTTTTAAAGCTTTTTTCCTCGAGTTTTTAAATGTTAGTAAAGAAATAGTTATCGTTAACGATTATCGTTAACTTCCATTAACTTTGTAGTAAAATTATCGGATTATCGTTATCGGAGTTAAAAATTGGGGTTAACGGATTATCGTTATCGAAGTTAACTTTTTGGTTAACGGTGCCCACCACTGTATATATATATATATATATATATATATACAGTAGATGTGACGTGTTTTTTAAACACGCTTCTTTGCCAAAAATGTGTCGACCCCTCGAAAACTGGTGGTTTTTTTTAAATGCTGCTTAGAAGTAAATTTAAAATTTAAATCTAAAGTTATGAACCAATGCCAAAAACTACTTCTGCCATATCTTATTGTTATATTAACTCTTACTGTTAAATATTGAGAGTAATTTATTAGGATTAGTTTTTAATATACATTATCAAAACCTTTAAAATTAAATTAAAAAGTAATTTAATTAAATACCTAATGGAACACCAATCTCAAAGGGATCAAATAACGCGGAAAACCTTCTTTAGCATATCGTACGACCTTATTAACTCGAGTTGATGATGATTAAGAATCATCAATGAATTTCATTTATAACATTAATTAATTACATTTTAGTGTTTCATTATAGCTCATCATGTTATTATTGGGGTTATTAATGTGGCTTACTTTCTTGTTCCTCATTGTTCCTGATGTAGAAGATAGCGGAAAATATTAAATATTCTTCGGGGTAGGGGTCACCAATAAGCAGTCCGGATCCGGACTGGCGACGGATTTTATATCGGATTCTGAGAATAAACTCATACTCTTATTTCAGGATTTAGTGTAAAATGTAGGCAAACTTTGGCATTTCGAAAGGATCAAAATCATACTTTTTGTATTCTTTTTGTAAAGTTTAAATTTAATTTTTATTCAGGAAATTAAAAGTAGTGATTTTTAAGTTGATTTCAATAAAATAATGCCGGACACATTATGAAACACACACACACACACACACACACACACACACACACACACACACCAAAAAAAAAAAAAAGGTGTGGGTAGTGGACCTTGGTAGAATTACAGAAATTGTTTTATCGCGTTTGCACCAAAATTTAACTTTTGTATCCAAATGTGGTCATTTTCAATGGTTTCGTTTGGGTGAAGCCGCGCCTTTCGATTGCACTAACATTAATAAACTTTAAAACACTACCCGAGTGTTCAATTAACCTAACCTAATTTTTACTAATAAAGAAGTAAAATAACGTCTGTTCTACCAGACTGAAACGGAGCGATATACAACGAACACATTTTGGCTTATAAGTTAAACATTGGGGCAAACGGTATATTACAGATATTGCCTGACAGAAATAATGATGCGAACCTCAGAGAAAATTAAATGGTGAACTCTGCTAGAGGGTCTAAACCTGATAATAATTAACATAGCGTCTTTTATAATTTTTACACGCAAGCTTCATATTTTTCTTTGTTTTTATAAAATTCAACAAGCATTTTATTGATATTTTTATTAAAATATAAAATAAGCTAAAAGTAATTATTATGTCTACGCTGTAGATTGTACATTCTAAGTTTAATTAAAAGAATGCCTATTTATATAGTTAAGCTATACATACAGAATATTCATTGGTTTTTCACAACATATAACAAATAATTTAAATTTCACGGTATTTCTAAAGTCGCGCAAACCAATATATATATATATATATATGATGAATAAAACCACGAAGGAAAGGAAACACAGAATGGTGCTCAAGCGCTTTCGTCTAATGACATCCTCAGGAACACTGAAGTACATAAAGAGTTACAGCCTATATATAGGTTACAGAAAAAAAAAAAAAAAATATATATATATATATATATATATATATATATATACAATAAACTAAACGGAGAGATAAAAATAAAAATAAATAAATAAATAAAATAAAAAAATATTAAACATTAAAGGATTGTGGGAGGAACATACAAATTTGTAAGGAAAAACTACCAATTTTTAGCACAAGATCAAATGAATTGTTCCCAACCAATGTTATAGATAATTAAAAAATAATAAAAATACAAATTTATACTGGAAATCTGCTCGGGTTTTAGCACTCTGCTCTTCTTGTTAAAGTTCGATGTCTATAAAAATAAATTGAAAAATAAAAGTTATTAGAGGAGCATACAAGTTTACCAAAGATTTAGCGTTCTACCCTTCTTATCTAAATCCATTCTGAAGGAATTCAAAACAACAGGATCAAGTTGAAAAAGACCTTTGCTTATGTTGAAGTTATTTGTAAGTTGGATAATGGCAGACTCAAGAATATTTCTATTAACAATGTTGCCAGAGTGAAATAAAACTGAAGCATTATTTCAATCAATACAGTGGGATAACTCTGACAAATGAACAAAAGGGCACTGGACGACTGTCCTGTTCTAACGGAATATTGATGCTGTTTTATACGTGTGTGCAAATCCTTTCCCGTCTGACCTATGTAAAAGGAATCACATTGTTTACAACCAATTTTATAGATAATGCCTGAATTATTGGTAGGGCTATTTTTAACTGATATTTTTCACAATATTGTTATAGGAAAATACTACATTAATATCCAAAAGTTTAAGTACATTAGCAATGCCTAAAAAGCCCGGGAAAATGGAAGTACTAAAATATTTTTTGACAAAGTCCGAGTATTATTATTCACACGATAGAAAGTTCGTTTTGCCTTGTTGAGACAAGATTCCATAAACGCAGATGGATAACACAGATCACTTCCAATACCGTTGATTTTTTCCAATTCAGCATCAATGTATTCCGGACTGGCGATCCTAAGGGCGCGGAGAAACATTGAAGAAAAAATGGCCTTCTGAGTCGGGGTGTCATGTCCCGAGTAAAAGTGTACGTAGGACAAATTTTTTTTTTTTCCCGATAGATACTAAACTTAAAACCTGGGCTTTCCCTATGTACACGCACATCCAAAAACGGATTGAGTTGTCTTGTTCCATTTCTAAAGTAAACTTAATGGAGGGACTTGATCATTTAACTGAAGGAGGAAGTTATCCAGGTCACGATTCATGTGATTCATTGTGTATCTGGCCCATGAATCGTGACCTGGATAACTTCCTCCTTCAGTTAAATGATCAAGTCCCCTCCATTAAGTTTACTTTAGAAATGGAACAAGACAACTCAATCCCGTTTTTGGATGTGCGTGTACATAGGGAAAGCCCAGGTTTTAAGTTTAGTATCTATCGGAAAAAAAAAACAATTTGTCCTACGTACACTTTTACTCGGGACATGACACCCCGACTCAGAAGGCCAATTTTTCTTCAATGTTCTCCGCGCCCTTAGGATCGCCAGTCCGGAATACATCGATGCTGAATTGGAAAAAATCAACGGTATTGGAAGTGATCTGTGTTATCCATCTGCGTTTATGGAATCTTGTCTCAACAAGGCAAAACGAACTTTCTATCGTGTGAATAATAATACTCGGACTTTGTCAAAAAATATTTTAGTACTTCCATTTTCCCCGGGCTTTTTAGGCATTGCTAATGTACTTAAACTTTTGGATATTAATGTAGTATTTTCATATAACAATATTGTGAAAAATATCATAGTTAAAAATAGCCCTACCAATAATTCAGGCATTATCTATAAAATTGGTTGTAAACAATGTGATTCCTTTTACATAGGTCAGACGGGAAAGGATTTGCACACACGTATAAAACAGCATCAATATTCCGTTAGAACAGGACAGTCGTCCAGTGCCCTTTTTGTCCATTTGTCAGAGTTATCCCACTGTATTGATTGGAATAATGCTTCAGTTTTATTTCACTCTGGCAACATTGTTAATAGAAATATTCTTGAGTCTGCCATTATCCAACTCACAAATAACTTCAACATAAGCAAAGGTCTTTTTCAACTCGATCCTGTTGTTTTGAATTCCTTCAGAACAGATTTAGATAAGAAGGGTAGAACGCTAAATCTTTGGTAAACTTGTATGCTACTCTAATAACTTTTATTTTTCAATTTATTTTTATAGACATCGAACTTTAACAAAAAGGGCAGAGTGCTAAAACCCGAGCAGATTTCCAGTATAAATTTGTATTTTTATTATTTTTTAATTATCTATAACATTGGTTGGAAACAATTCATTTGATCTTGTGCTAAAAATCGGTAGTTTTTTCCTTACAAATTTGCCTGCTCCTCCCACAATCCTTTAATGTTTAATAATTTTTTATTTTATTTATTTTTTTATTTTTATCTCTCCGTTTATTGTGTGTATATATATATATATATTTCTGTAACCTATATATAGGCTGTAACTCTTTATGTACTTCAGTGTTCCTGAGGATGTCATTAACGAAAGCGCTTGAGCACCATTCTGTTTCCTTTCCTTCGTGGTTTTATTCATGATAAATATTATTCACGTGTTACTTTCGTGAAATAATTTTCATATATATATATATATATATACATATATATATATATATATATATATATATATATATATATATATATATATATATACTTACTTAGTTTTGTTACTTTGTGTGGTTCGAACGACGGTTCAGGATCGATCTGTGGTCGACCCCCTCTTCAGCATCCCGTCTCATTTGAGGGATTTGGTGAAGGAGGAAATTGCTGTCTAATCTTCTCCTGCCCTCGTAGCCAGCCACGCATGGCTGGTCAAGGATTTTGTACAGGAATCTGTCCAGCTGGTTCTTGAAGTTATTCAGGTCGGTGTGTTGGACATTCCTTACTTCTCTCGGTAGGGCATTGAAAAGCTTTGGGCCTCGTATTCTGAGGGAATTTTCCATCCTCGTTTTCATGGCCCCCTGTCCCACAGCAGTTGGGACTGTACAAAATCTGCCTCTTCTCTCATTCCATTTTGTTTCTATTTCATTTCTAAGGTTAGGGACATAGAAAGCCCTCCAGTATTTTCCATATGTATATTATTGTGTACCGCTCTCGCCTTCTTTCGAGAGAGTAGAGTTTCATGGATTATAGTCGAGACCAGTAGTCGTCACCTTCCGCTTCTTCTACCTTAGACGTTAGACGTAACCTTTGTATAGCTTCAATGTTCGCAATGTCTTGTTTTCTGTATGGGCTTGTGAGTACTGAGCAATATTCAATTATGGTAGGACTAGGCTCTTCCATAATTTGCACATGATGTTTGCTTTTCTGCTGCGGAAGCTCCTCCAGATGATTCCATTATTTTTGTAGCTGTTGTAATTTTGATGTTGTAGTGCTCTCTGAATTCTGTATCCGACGACATTATTACTCCAAGATCCCTGACTTGTAGCTTTGATATTATCTGTTTGTCCTGCAGAGTTTTGTATCTTTTATTCTGCAGCTCCTTGTTATTATATATATATATATATATATTATATACACACACACACACACACACACACACACACACACACACACACACATATATATATATATATATATACACACACACACTGGGTTACTGGGTTACGTGGCTTTAGAAACACCCTGTACATATTAATTTTCTATGTAAACGGATTTCCTACACTGCATGAGAGAGAGAGAGAGAGAGAGAGAGAGAAATATCACCCTCCCAAATAACCCTAGCGAAAAACACCTTTTTTAGCAATACTATACATACGAGTATATATACGCAAAGATATAGACAAAATCGAAAGAGTTCAAAGACGAGCAACTAAGATGATTCCGTCGCTTAGGTCAAAGTCGTACGAGGATAGGCTTAAAGAGTTAAAATTGACAACACTCGAGACTAGGAGGCTAAGGGGTGATCTAATCCAGGTTTTCAAAATTATGAATGGGTTCAATAACGTAGATAGAGATAGCTTTTTCGAAATATCTCAATATAATAGGACTAGAAATAACGGGTGTAAGTTGACAAGTAGAAGGTGCGAGACAGCAGTTGCCAAAAACTTTTTTACGCGTAGAATAGTAAATAGCTGGAATAGTTTGCCGGTAGAAGTAATTAGTAGCACTTCTATAAACATGTTTAAAAATCGATTAGACAAATATGTTGATAGATTGGGTATAGTTTAAAGTAGTAAAAGTAAGGCTTTGTGGGGATCGATCCCACAGCTCAACACAAGTGTTGTGGGATATAGGGAGGTAGCATCTTGGGTTAGGGGATACTCTCTGTCCTTACACACCCCATTTAAAGAGATTCTTCTGCCGAGCGGTGCCCCCCATAGTACTGTGAGGTATTGAAAAACTCATGATCTTCACTTGCCCCACAAACACCTTGAAATGGGAGACCCAAAATGGGTGCACACACATTCTACATTACTGTACAGTCTTTACAGCCACACCTACACTTTTCCTCCTAAGTATATATATTGTAATGTATATGTAAATTTTGATTTGGTTCGCAATCGATATGGATCGTGACTTATTTTTCGTTGGCAAGGTACTAGTATTGATGGATACCGTAATGAAATTGACTGGATTCTTTGGATCTGATATATTTGCATGTTGGTTATAAATAGACATAGAGTGTAACATATTTGTGGATAGTAGTCTATTATGACTTGATCCTCTGGATCCAGAAA
Source organism: Bathynomus jamesi (assembly GCA_023014485.1). NCBI lineage: Eukaryota > Metazoa > Arthropoda > Malacostraca > Isopoda > Cirolanidae > Bathynomus > Bathynomus jamesi. The sequence goes on along the minus strand of JAJOZX010006259.1, from coordinate 4,863 downwards.
TTCTATCTTTAGTTTTAAATCGATACTTAATTAGTTTTAAATTGATAATTAATTAGTTACGCAAAAATTGGTCGTTGCCAATGTACAGGCAGTTTTTGCATAAATTTCTTATGTTCTTGTGGTTGGGAACCCACGTAAAATTGTAGGTCCCCTCCGCCACCACGGAGGACATACACAATTACGAACACAGTTAGGTAGACCAACCATGAGTGGATCCTAGGGTCTTTGTTGGTCTGTAACATTATAACATTATATATATATATATATACATTCAACTGCAAAGAACACGCAGTATAAATAACGTAAAGAACGACGCTTGTATAGGAGATATTCCGCGCATATATATTATTTATGGTGTAATGGTATCGCGTCTGACCGGCAATCGGAAGATCCCGGGTTCGATTCCCAGGTGGTTACTTCATTTTTTCATTTGTTCCGTTTTCTCTCTCTCGTCTTGCGCGGAATATCTCCTATACAAGCGTCGTTCTTTACGTTATTTATACTGCGTGTTCTTTGCAGTTGAATGTATATAATGTTACGGCATGCGGGAGGTGCCCCCTTGGGGCATTGGTTCTGCGAGTATGTAGAAGAATTACGGCATTTGGAAGAGTGAAGTCCATGGTGTAATGGTATCGCGTCTGACCGGCAATCGGAAGATCCCGGGTTCGATTCCCAGGTGGTTACTTCATTTTTTCATTTGTTCCGTTTTCTCTCTCTCGTCTTGCGCGGAATATCTCCTATACAAGCGTCGTTCTTTACGATATATATATATAATATATTCGCTGAGATATGTACCACACTAGTTACGAATCGGTGGTAAAATAAAGAAAGGAAAAAAAAATATATATTGAAATGGGAAATTTGTTAAGCAGATATATAAATAAATAAATAAGTAAATATATATATATATATATATATATATTTACTTATTTATTTATTTATATATATGCTTAACAAATTTCCCATTTCAATTTAACTTTGAATTAAGTTCAAATGCTGACTTTGGTGGGTGTTTAGCGATGTTTGTAAAATAATTAAGGTTGAAACTTCGATTCTAATTTCTAATTATTATGGCCTATCAGTACATATCCATGTTTATTATACATCATTACATACATAATTGTGTCATAAGAGGAAAATATACAGTATATATATATACACACACACACACACACACATATATATATATATATACACACACACACACACACACTATATATATTATATATATGGTTGGTCATAAAAAGAAAAGTTTAAGAAATTCAGGGTTTCACTTTGTCGTTTGATGTTCCTTTCCTGAAAACTACTTTGTGCAAAATTTCTGCCCGATAGAATAATGTTTAGGAGTTACACAGGTCCTTTTTATATTGCCTTTGTAATACATCATGGTTTTGTAAATCCCCCAACTTCACAATGAGTATTATCCCCTAAATTTGGAGCCAATCACTCATTGTTGCCTATTTTAGGGGCTGAGATCAAAGTTATCTCTTCGAATCGGGGAACTGGCGTCGATGATATTCAATCACTCGAAGCAAGAACTGCTTCTCTTCGTCATTATTTGACAGGATACTGTCGTAATCCTGTATGCTAACTACTACTGTCCCCGCGAAATCGTTGATGACAGAAAGACCCTGAACGTAGTCTCGAATTTGGGCGAATTCCGGTGAAGATTCCCGGATTTCTGGATTCAAGTGCAAAAGCTGAGAGTCGAGGGTGAGGACAGAAAAATTTTTGTGTTGCTGGAAACGAATAAAAATATTTTCTTTTCACTGATCCCTTCGAGGTTCATCTGGACTCATTTAATTCGATTTAAGAGTCCCTTATTCTTTAACGCTGACACCATGTCTTTTTTTTCAATGAAGCTGATCTTCGGATCAAAAAAGGCCAGTGTGACCGACTCTTCTCCTAAATACCAGAGATGCCGGGCAAATGTAGTTGAAGCAATTTTGGCAGTAGCGTAACTAGGCATACGTATTATACGCACGTGCGTATATATATATTGTTTATTTTTTCGCGACTGGTTCACCCCGTAACCGGGATAACACCTCATTTAAAGTATATTATGGTATTGGGAATCACTGCGTCTCGATTCTACCATTGTGTACGAACATGCATACCTGTTTATACGCACGACATTGGTCAGCAAAACATTCTCACAATAACGGTTGGTGTGTGCTTTATCCCAAGACAAAACCCGTGTCACCAGTTGTTATTACAACATTAATAGTAACACGGTGAGAATTGATTTATTGTATATCACTTCACAACTGCGTATTAATAGTAATATGTGAGAACATGAAATATCGCAATTAACTTTGATCTGCATATTGATACTAATTACTGCATATTCTTTTCATATAACTAATAATTGCAGAATACCTAAAACTGGACTTGAGTCATCTTTTAATAATTATTTCAGAATTATTATTAAAATTTAAAGTTAAGTTTAGTATTCTATGTTTTATTCATTTGTACATTTATTTATTTATTTACTTTATTATTTATTTATTTGTTTATAAATAAATAAAATTTCTTGTGATGTTTGATGTATTTTCGATTTTCATGACCTCGTGCATATAGTTTTTGAGTGTCTGCTTACGTCTATGCCTGGCATTGAAATTCGGATAACTTTAAACCTAGTCATATCCTTGAGAAAAGGGAGCGGAGACAGGCAGAGGAGCAGTGAACCATGCTGTCATGTAAAAGCAGTCTGTGAATATGTTAAAATCTCTCACTACTGTAACTTCTTGCTACAGTACTTGTTACAGTACTTGTTACAGTACTAGTTTGAATTAGGAACAAAACATCCAGATTTTCATTGTATAAATTGACCATTCTGGCCATCCGTCCATCCAGCTCGATGAAAGGCACCAGGTGCCAAAAGGTGCACACCTCTAGGGGGGTACGTGCCCAAGGATGATGATTGTGAGCTCAAGAAGCGTTCCACAGTCATCTCTTGGCTGGGATTCGGTTTAGCACTCCAAAGCAAACTTCAGGATACCATTCCTCGAGCCATGGAGCATGTTTGAAGCTTCTTAATCATCAGAAGATGTTTCATAATGTAACTTGTCAATACAGTCCCACTGCTGCTGTTGGAATCTCTTGAAGAGCTAACTAACAGGACTACTTGAAGGACCAAAAACATCGAAACACTTTTTCTGCTACAATCTCAAATACATGATACCGACACGCAAGATAGAACAGATCTTTGCCGAGTTTTTGCTCTAGAAGAATACAGCCACTTACACGATTACCGGTGTTGCTGGAAGTTGTCTCAAAACTCATGGCTACAACTTTGTCCTTGATTTTCCACTCACCCAGTGAAATAGCTACAGTCCCTAAGGAGAGTTTGGGCACTTCGAGCAGTTTTGCGACCAATGGAGCAGTAACATTGATGGAGAGTCCATCCACACTATCCTTACCAGTGAGACTTTGTACCACTTTGCCATCCCAATGAACTACTAGTATCTGAGGAACATCTAGAGCAAAGTTGGCATTTGCTTTCTCAGTGATAGTTTTGATGCGATGCATTCTGACAGACTGGATCGACCTCCGGACAGACCTCAGCTAATAGCGAGTTCGTCAACTTTGTACCCCAAAAGCAATTCGCCTTGGCAGCAAACACATATGCAGCATTTCTGCCGCTGATCTTTGTACAGTCTAGAACGATAGTTAGTTCTGACGTGACGGTCTGAGTAGGTCTTATTGCTATATTTCGAGGTAATGCTCCTTCAACAGCCCCTCTACTTCTCTATCACTTATCTTTTTAGTACTGCTGTTGCAGCATATATATATATATATATATATGGGAATAACAGGAAAAGTAGGGAAATGGATATATAATTTCCTTAGTGAGAGGCGGCAAGTAGTTACAGTATAAGGAGTATCTTCATCAGAATCAGAGGTCCCTCAGCTCAGTACCACAAGGAACAGTAAGCTCCACTACTCTTCATAATCATGCTAACTGACATAGATGAGGACGTTACCAGAGACAGCACATAGCATCTTTGCCGATGACAAAGATCAGTACAAAATAAGAAACCCAGAAGATATAGGATCTCTAGAAACCGACATGAACAGAATCTACAAGTCGACGGAAGACAACAATATGAAGTTTAACACTGAGAAATTTCAACTGTTATGGTATGGAAAAAGAGAGGACCTAAATCCATGGAATATTATACCCCAAATGGACAGGAAATTCAGAGAAATTCTAGAGCAAAAGATTTAGGGGTTGTAATGACTGATGATGCGAAATTTGAAACACAAAATAAGATAGCAGTAAACAGAGCAAAGAGAATAACCTGGCAGATACTGAGAACCTTTAAACGAAGGGATAGGAATATAATGATTCCTCTACTGAAAAAACTGATCATACCCAAATTGGAATACTGCTCGGTCCTAACATGCCCATATAAAAAAGAAGACATTAGACAGCTAGAAGGGATTCAGAGAAGCTTCGCAGCCAAGATCAAGGGGTGCAAAGAACTAAATTACTGGAAAAGGTTTCGCGAACTAAACCTATATTCACTGGAAAGGAGAAGAGAGAGATACACCATTATTTACACTTGGAAAATAATGGAGAAACTAGTCCCTAATCTTACTCTGAACCCTGTAACTCCCCAAACAACGGTGGAAAGTAGAAAAAGAAGACTGTCGTGTTCCCAAATTAAAGGCGAGACAGGGAACATCCTTAACCCTGAAAGAAAATAGTTTTGTTGTGAGAGGACCAAAACTGTTTAATCAGCTGCCCAAAGACCTAAGGAACACGAATGGTGTTGCAGTGGGCATCTTCAAAAGAAGATTAGACACCTGACTCAGAAAAATCCCCGATGAGCCGGGCGTACTTGGCTATGTGAGGTG
>JAJOZX010006258.1:67500-273865 GCA_023014485.1 Bathynomus jamesi | reverse complement strand
AAGTTTTTAAATAGGACTTTAAAAACTTGTGTGGGCATTCTTAGTAACCCACTTCACGATATTATATCGGTTAATGCTGTACCCGACCAACTTCGGGTTTTAACGGGACACCTATTGTACATTGAGTACATCCTAAGTACATTGTTAAATACATTGTAATTTTGGTACATTAAATTACCAATTAATTCGATTACTGTAAGTTATTACAGCTAATTACAATTTTATTAAAATACAGTCAGTCAGTTAGTTAGTTACAATTTTATCATGTTAATAATGACGTATTGATACTTAAGTAATTTGTACAAGTCATATATTTTATATAATGCAGCAGAGTTATTATATCCGCTATTCTATAATTTAAAGGAATTAATACAACGCTACATATTTATAGTTAACAATTGTGATATTATTTCAGGATTATTTGGTCGAATAGTATATTAATTAATTTGTTTATCCCAGTAGGGACGTATAAGGAAAGATAGATTCGGAACATAACAACACACAGAAACATGAATAACACAGATAATATAACGCACATCATAATGTTACGAGTTATAAGCACAGCAAGAGAAAATTTTGAATACTTTCCCATCAAATATGTTTAGTCGTAAGCTGACATAATATGCGAACTGGAATTGAAATGCAATCAATAGAGTCGATTCAGCAAGTCCTTGAGTGACCAGAGTTATAAAAACATGTACGTAATTGCATGCAAGTGGAGCTATGTACGTAATCTGAACAGTAGATATGTACGACTGCATAAAGTACACATGCGTCACACAATAGGTTATGTACATAGAGCGCACAAGTAGACATAGACTGATAGTTGATAGGTAGGTAATAGGTAGATAATAAATCAATGAATAGATAAATTGAAAATAATTAAAGATACTGCAAACGATAATTTACGTTATGGCTAAAAATAATAAAAGATAACTGTAAAGAGAAGTGGTTCTTAACCTTTTTGGCAGCGACCCAAATTCTGGTCGCGGGGCTAGCTCGGTGATCCATGCCTCCAAACAGTTCACTGTAATAGATAATAAAATAAATAATTAATGGTAAAAATGATTAGGGATAACATAAATAAATGATAAATGGCAATGACCCAATGAAAGTGGCTTGGCGACCCAAGGGTTAAGAACCACTGGTAAAGAGAGAGCCACTCTTTCCCTTATATTTAGCCATGATCTATCAAGTCGCACTTCCTGTCCTATCCACTCCCGTGCCAATGATTTCACTCTTCACTTCACCCGCTTCACAAAGCGTCCTCGCAATAGTCACTCCGTGCTTCGCGTAGGACGGCTATGGTGCACCTGACCTTTTATCTTTCTACTATCTGATTGGGGCAGAGAAAACCTTGTGGCTTTCACTGCCTCAAAAACTCAGTTCCTTTATCTGTCTACTCGTCATAATCTTTCGCATGACTATCCCCTTACCTTCAACAAGACATAACTCAATCCTTCCTCTTTTAAAATCCTTGGCGTTTCCTTTTCTTGTGGTCTTTCCTTGCAAAGATCACATATACTCTTTCTAAAACAGTTTCTAAGAGTTTAAGTGTGTTGTACCGGCTCCGCAGTTTCTTCATCCCCACTCAGTTGTTGTCTCTGCACAGTGGTCTTGTCCACCCTGTGTGGAGTACGCTTCTCATGTGTGGAGTGGCTCAACCCACACTGCTTTACTTGACCGGGTGGAATCAAAAGCTTTTCGTCTCATCAATTCCCCGCCTCTTACTGACTGTCTTCAATACCTCTCTCTTCACCGCAATGTTGTCTCACTCTCTCTTTACAATCAATATTATAACGGACAACGTTCTTCTGAACACTCTAACAACATGCCTCCTCCGTTAAGGAGAGCACGCAGCACCAGACTTTCTACACTTTCTCATTCCTTTTCTGTCCAACTCTCTAACGCGAGAGTTAATCAGTATTTTCAATCTTTCAACTACTCAACCGGTCAACTCCAATCTTCCTCAATCCATCTTTCCCCTGTCTACCACCTCTAATTTTTCAAACGCAATGTGTCTAGGCATCTTGAAACCTGTACCTTGATTGTGGTTCTTCTTCTGTGGCGGGGAGGGGGCGCTTTTACAGGCATTCGCCTTTGTTCCCCCTTTCCTGCACACCACACACCACACACACACACACACACACACATATACAGGATGGCCCAAAAGGTACCTATCAACATTAACACGTGATCTTATTAATAAGCAAACAACCACAGGGAAAAAGGAAAAAGAAACACGAAATCCGAGCGCTTTCGTGATATATTCACATCTTCAAGGACAAGAAAGAAATAGCTATTTCTTTCTTGTCCTTGAAGATGTGAATATATCACGAAAGCGCTCGGATTCGTGTTTCTTTTTCCTTTTTCCCTGTGGTTGTTTGCTTATATATTATAATGCCTTGTGTAGTGTAAACTATGGGGAAGTTATCATACATTGAATATTAAAGTTGTCAGTTTGAAGACTCGGTATTCAAGGTACTGTATGACAAAAGTGTGAGGAATTAATTTGCTTTGACGTCAAAGTCATTCACATTATACGATATATGTTAATTCATAATTAATATGTTATAGCTATTTAATTTGGATGTATAAGTCATTATAGGGAGAAATAGGAGGAAATGAATTGGAGGGACACGGTAGTGGAGGGTTTACAACCCTGGTGCAATAGTGAGTGAAACTACAGTATTAATTAAATATATGCACTTATATACTGTAATAACACAACCTAATAACAGTTTTCCTTCCCGGTAAAAACAGTTTTATACTAATTATAGGGTGCTGATTTCGAAAATGAACTTCATTTTTGCACATTAGGTCAGGTTTTGTCAGAATATGATGTTTTATACGGTACTGTTTTATACTAATTTTATGATTATAGTTCAATAATTTCATGATTATAGTTCATTTTACTTCAATACAAAACACAATAATTGCATTTTTACTTTTTAGATTATGATGTGTGCTTCAAGGGGTGCGTGAACAGTCCAGATTTATTTTGTTACATCTGTGGTCTATTTACTCCAACTTCACAGCGCAGGAATATGACTCCTCTGATAAGAACAGCGTATTATCACTACTTCGGCTGTCATATTGGTGACCAAGACAAAAGATGGGCCCACATGTTTGCTGTAGTAAACTGTGCAATGAATTTACGTGACTGGTTCAATGTAGAAGGAAAGGTATGGGATTCGGAGTACCTATGGTTTGGCGTGAGCAAAAGAACCATGTTGACGATTGCTATTTCCGTCGGAGCAAAGTAGCTGGCCTTACATCAAAACTAGGAATAAAATTGACTATCCTGTGGTAGCCTCTGCCATCAAACCTGTTCCTCATAGTGATGAGCTTCCTATTCCAACACCACCAGCAGATAAGAATCTTCTGCCAACATCATCTGAAGAGGAAGCATTGTCAGAACAAGCAAATGAATCTTCTGATACAGAGTACTGTCCAGAATCTTCTTCTGAACCACATTTCATTTAAGTTGGTGAATAGGGTTGAGATTAATCACCATGGTTTCCATGCAATTGGGAAAATGGGAACAATTCCGCTAAAATCTAAAACAATCTAAGCTATTGATTGTCTTCTGTGTGCTTTGAGGAAATTAAATTAAAAGGACATTCGTATTTTGAACGAACTTCTAATGGCACAAACATGGATACCGTTCGAATGTAGGAATGATAGATCGTATGGTTGCGACATACATATATACATAATTGAAAAGCATAGTTACTATGTTACCTGACTTTCGAACATCCTGTATATAATCACAAAAAATAAAACATACATTAATTAATTATTTGCCAACCAGTCCAGATAGTGACTCCTCTAACCCTCCTTACTTTCCCGGTAAGAAATTTAAAGGAATGGATTAATTATTTAGATTAGTTGACAGTTAATTTTCTGTAACCGGAAAATTCGCCGTAAATTTTCGCCGTAGGAAAATTCGCGGTAAACATTTTCGCCGTAAACATTTTCGCCGTAAACATTTTCGCCGTAAGTCTAATCCGCCGTAACGAAAATTCGCCATAAATAAAATAAAATTAAAATTAAAAAAAAGTTTAACTGAACCCTTATAATAGCCGGTGCTGGTTAAGTGTGCATTGACGATTGGTTAGGTTAAGTCGTGATAGTTTGGTTAAATAAATTTCTTAAATAATTCCTTATCTTACTTTGAAACTCACTGTACGGCATTGACGATTGGTTAGGTTAAGTCGTGATAGTTTGGTTAAATAAATTTCTTAAATAAATTCCTTATCTTACTTTGAAACTCACTATATAGGAGGAGAACGAGGCCGAGGCGCGCGAAGGCGAAGAATGGAGCCAACATTTCCTATAGAATTGTGGAATGTTGTCGAAGAACTCATATAATATGCCGAGAACGAACAACAGTATAGAAGGCTTCCACAATGCAATACAAAGCTCTATTACTAACATGCATCCAAGTATCTGGAAACTCATAACAATTTGATGAAGGAAGAGAGTTTAGCGAAGAAAAAGTGTGATGCAGATCGAGGAGACAAAGCAGAGATGAAGAAAAAGTGTAGCGATATTAATGCAAGACTTCAGCGACAAGTGCTTCGATACAATCCGCAGCAAAAAGTAATTAATTACGCAGCATCGCTTGGAATTTGCACACTTTTTAAATGACCTCATTACATTATTTTAAGAAGTTTTATCACTGACTTTTACCATTGAATAAAGACTTGCCTTTTTAATGCTTATATAATACCCTTTATCATCCATTGATTATTTTTAAAAAATTTTACGGCGAAATGTCCTTACGGCGAATTGTCTTACGGCGAAAATGTTTACGGCGAATTTTCCTACCGCGAAAATGTTTGCGGCGAAATTTCCTAGATTCTTAATTTTCTGTGCCAGTAGAGTATTTTTTTTCTCTGAACATGAACAGGGTTGAAGAAATTTTGCATTTTCTCTGACGTAAGCCGGATATAAAACATGAAGGATAATGAAATCGCGGAAGTTAACGACGTTCAACCCAATCTCTGGAGCTGCTTCAGGTAAAAGAAAGCTTGGAGTAGCTCTAGAGTGGATGCAAAGCGTCGTTATCCTTTTACTTCATTAATCTGCCATCTTTCAGTTATCATGAATAGCATTGTTTATGATATTTAAGAAAAATAAAATCTAGCTAACGAAACCAGTTTTGTTGAACATCGGATAAAACGTAGTGTTCACGCAAGGGCACTTGTACTGTCAAACCGACTTTTACACGTTTTTGTCGACGGACAATTTCATAAACATTCTAATAACTTAACCTAACCTAACATGACCTTACCTAACGTAATAAACTATCATGAAATTTCGTTAACTAGACTTAAATTGGTTGTTAGGTAGTTGGTACTATGTTCTAATTAAAACTCCAATAGGCCTGTCAATTAGGTACACAGGTTCAGAACATTAGAGCCCCGCGTTAGAATTCTGCCGCAGTCCCTCTCCGGGTCGAATCGGTCTGTCCATTAATTAGATTAATGCTCAGGTGACTCTGAGTTCATGACCACTCCTTAAACTTCTTTCTCTGTAGCGGGAAAATGGGTATTTCTAACGCTGTGGATTCCTTTTGTAAACTTGCTGTATATAATGATTTCAGACGAAAGTCAACTGGACTGACTTACAGTATTATTGTTCGAAAAATGATACGCAATACCGCGATAAAGTCTTAATCTAGTAGTTCTCGCGATACAGTACGGAGAGATGATGATGATAATCAAATTACTCCTTTAATAAAATTACTGCTTTTTTTTTGTCAGGAATAAAGTCTCTTTCAGGGGGTAATAAGCAGCTGTCAGAGGGTCAGAAACTGGCACAGAGCTCAAGCCAACTAATGTTGTCCAATACGCTAACTCATGGGGTATTATTAGCACCATTAAGAATCGGGTTACGTCGTGACCAAAGTCGTAACACCACTTCCCATTGATCAGCAAAGTTTAACGACATTGGGTCTGGATAGTAGTTGAATGGAAGGCCGTTCTCCGCGTCCAGATTATATTTCAGTTCGGATCCCACATAAAGTTTTTATAGGTCCCCTCCGTCATATGACCTTAAATGTTACAAAGGAAGTAACCAAAAATTATTTGTCAGGAGTCGAACGTCAGACTTCCATGACCTCTTCTTGCCTTTCAGAGGATATTCTTTATTATAAAAAGTAACATTCGTACATGAAGTCAATTTCTTCATTCTGTTCACGATTTCCCGGAACAAAAGATGAATTTAGGAAATGAATCGTTGTTAAAGCAAAAAAAATACCCAACAACTGCCACAAAATATTAGGTTAAAGGCTATTACTATTATGGGAATGGAGTAAATGAATAAATAAATAAAATTATCAAAAAAGCGTTTTCACAGAAAATGAGTTTCACCCTTGGAAAAAAGAAAAGAAAACGGACGAGTCACAAAATAAAGGAGGAACTTTTTTAATAAAGGGGATTCTGCTTAAAAAAAAAAGAAAACTTTCTGAAAGAATTCCAGCTAATAGATGAACGTTGCAGCATTATATATATATATATATATATATATATATTATATATATATATATATATATATAGGGTGGGCGGAAAGTAGCTCCCTATTTTGGATTGGTAAAAAAATACGTATATTATCCATTTATTTCAGAGAAATAATATGAAAAGGTAGGCATACATGGTAGGTTTTCTCTAAAATTCAATGTGGGCTCCAACTCTTTCCACCAGCTTCTGGAGCCGCCCAGGAATGGCGTCCACTGACTTTAGCAGGAACTCCGGCGGGATGGAGGACATGACTTCCCGAATTCGGTCCTCCAGTTCTTCCAATGTCCTCGGTTTGGTGCGGTAGACTTCTTCCTTTACCCACCCCCAAAGAAAGAAGTAAGTCGCACGGTGTCAAGTCGGGGCTCCTGGCTGGCCATTGATGTGGACCACGACGACCCATCCAACGCCCAGGGAAGTGGGCATCCAGCCACTCACGGACAAGAAGTGCGGAGGGGCGCCATCTTGCATAAATATCAGATCGTCGATGTTCTCCCATGTGCTGACAACCGGCCAGACCTCGTTTCGCAACATAGCAAGGTACCGCTCAGCATTCATGGTGTTGCGCAGAAGGAACGGGCCCACAACCTGATCTGAGGTCATACCACACCACACCGTTACACTGAACCGATTCTGCCGTTTTTCAGCGGTAACCATGGGATCTTCTCCTGCCCAGTAGTGGCAATTGTGGCGGTTGACAAAGCCTCCGACGTGGAACACCGCCTCGTCGCTCCAGAGGATGTTGCGGAAGAGATGGGGCCAGTCTTCATGCCAAGCCGCATGATTTCCCCGAACTCCATGCGAATGTCGCAGTCCTCGTCCGAGAGAGATTGGCAGTAATGCGGCTTCCACGCACGCCAGTTCAGCTCCTTCTTCAGCACAGTTCGCACTGAGTAGCGGGAGAGTCCACTTTCCCGAGCTGCCTGGCGAGTTGACTTTCGTGACTCCGTGCGAACATTTCCTGAACTGCCTGCACCGTCTCCTGGGCCCTGGATGTCGAAGGGCGACCACATCTTCGAACATCTGCCACAGACCCCGTGGTCATGAGCTTCGAGTGGCAGTTCTTGATTGTTTTCGGGTCCACTTGGGCACGTGGTCCGTGAATGGCCCGCCACCATCTTTGAACTCGAACGACAGATTGCCAAACTTCGTACCGTGCCGCCAACTGGGCACGCTCCTGCAGTGTTAAACGCTCAGCCATGTTACCCTTCAATCTGAAATGAAAAAAAAAAATGAACGTTACAATTGTACCACTTTAGAGAACACAGAGAACACTTTAGAGAAAAAAGGTTACCGTTACAATTGTACCACTTTAGAGAACACACTATAACAATACAATCACAATTTATACATAATTTATACATAATTTATTGTAATTTAAATTAGGGAGCTACTTTCCGCCCACCCTATGTATATATATATATATATATAATATATAATATATATATATATATAATCAGAAACCTCTTTTAAAGGCTGCTTGATCATTAAAAAGGAGGATTACTGTTGGGTGAGAGTAATGACGTTCTCAGCATTCAGAAGGGAAGTTTAATTGAGACGAAATTGGAAACTGATTCACCGAGAGGGTTTCAGTTTGGTTGGTTTGGTTGATTGGTTAGTGTGTCCGTTCATGTTCATCGTTTGATTGAAGAAATTCAACCAGGGACACACAGGCCCTATCTACTCCTGTATTATACAGTTTAGTTAATTTACTTATTACTTTTTGTATATTTATATGCTGTATCGATACATCACTGTAATATACAGGGTGGCCCATAAGTCCCAATCGGTTATAATGAAAGCGAAAATCCATCAGATTTAAAAAAAAAAATTTAATCTAAATATTTTTAAACTTCTTATAAACTTTTTACTTTGTTTGATTTTTTTATTTTCGCTTTAATTATAACCAATGACGACTTGATGGCCACCCTGTACGTATATATATATAATATAATTTTTAATCATTGGTGCACTTATAGTTTAAGTGGAAATATGAGAGTTAAACATCTTTTCGCATAGAGCATCATTCCACCCATACGCCCACTTCAAGGTACGAGCAGCTCGCAGTGGCATTGGCAAGCAAAAGCGGGTGAAAGTACTGACGAGGCTTTCATACGTGGTTCATCACCAGTGAAAGCAACAGTGCTCTGTGTTTAGTCTTGTCAAAAGAACATCCATATCCGTAGTCAAATTATTGCAATTTTCATTACTTTGTATTGCACAACCTCCAGTTATTATCAGTAGTGGTGTATGATTCTTCAGGAGCAAGATACTCTGTATGTGCGCGAGCGCGTGCATTTGGGCATATGTGAGGTCGAATATGTGATCATTCATAAATGTTGGTAAAATGATGTTGCTTCTAATTAGGTTATAGTTTACGTTAGGTTTGGGCAATTTGGATTAAATTAGATAGTACCCCACTATTTATGTACAGAACATTCATTACGATCATCTCGGGTCGATGGCACTGGGTTAGGTTAGGTTAGGATAATTAATTTTTTAGATATATGGAATTGAAAAAGTTGGTGCGTCGTTTATGCTCAACACACGCGCACACATACACGCGCGTGTGTTAAAAATAGGTTTTACATTTTTTCACCTTTAAAAGTGTTTTTATAAAGATTGAATGTTAAAAATTAAGAAAATGCTCAAAATTCAAAGTTTGAATCTCTGTAACTCATTTCCAAATTTAAGTGTACATAAAATAAAAATGATTTGGGTTCCTATTTTTCTCTCTCCAAAATTTGATATTTGATTTCTTGTACGATACAGCGTCTTATATGTAACAATATTGTCAGTTAATTAATCTCATAACTGTGTGTGTGTGTGTGTGTGTGTGTGTGTGTGTGTGTGTGTGTGTGTTTGAATTCCTGCAGTGCACACAATATTATCGGTATAAACAAATAGTTATCGTGGAACAGTTATATCCCTAATATTCTGTGAGCGTAAATATATATACTACGAGTATAATGGCGTCCGCGCGAGTTCTTTAATAGATTTAGAAGTAAATTAAATCTATAAATAAACGTTAACGAGTATTTCGCTTTATAAAACGACAAAAATGATCTTCAACAAAATGTCTTAAGAGATCGACGTCAAATCCTTGGAAGGGCTTCATTTCAAAATAGGGTTTATGAACTAAATTCCTCTTCAGGTTCCCTAAGACTTTGTTATGCGGAGGAGACTCCCAAAAATTTTGGAGAGAGTGTGTCGATTTCATTTGGTTTTATTTTTTATTAATAATAAATACTGTATGATGGATTTTTTATATCTTCTTTGTATTTCTTCCTTTCTTCGCTTATCTTCTTTATTAATAATACATCTTCATCTGTGTATATTCTCGTGTTACTCTTTTCTTATCATCATTATCATTATCATAATCATTATTATTATTTATTATTATTATTATTTTTTATTATTATTATTATTATTATAGCAATTAGCTTACTTTAAAAATTCTCTTCCTGTGGCTACTTTACAGTAGAACGGACAGTTGAAAAAAATATACTTTTTGTTGGATTTGAACGAAGGTTCGGGATCGACCTGCGCTCGACCCCTCTGCAGCGTCCCGCCTTATTTGCCATATATAAATAAAAAATAAAATATGCTTCCTTACTGGTCAGTTGCGTTGCGCATCAACCAATCTCCGACATCCTACACGCCTCCAAAACATTAGGAATCCTGTATGTTTGAGTGAGCAAGGACAATTGCATTATACTGCATCTTTGGCTTATGAAGTTTACTTTTTAAATACTTTCTATGCAGATATATTTAGTCCTTAATCTCCGTTCTAAAGTAGACGCATTCATTGGACAAATTTTTTTTTTACTGTGTTCCTCTTTTGTCTCGTAGTGACCAAAGTTCATTCACACTGGTTGTATACTAATTCTTAATGAGAAAGAGGACTGAGGGCTGAGAGAGAGAGTAATGTTGCAAGCATTCTCGTTCTAATCGATAGGTTATATCACTCCAATATATAAGGTAGGTTTTCGCACATTACTACGAGATTACTTGTAGCAGTCATTCCCAAACTTCCTTTTCAATTACATTATGACCCATTTCAGCGTTCCACCATGCTAGTATTCACTTCTTTTTAATCTATCCTTCCTTCACCTTCACCTTCACCTTCACCTTTCCTTAATTTAATTTTGGATCTTGTAGATATCAATCTCATATGATTATATTTTCATTCATGCTTGTAAATTTCTATTCTTTTAGTTGATTCGTAAGTTAATTTATTTCACTTATTCACATCCCCAAATCGTTGCCTTACTTCAAATTAAGTGCTTCTCTTAGAACAAACATCTATGCATCTTTCTAGCTGAAAGCGAGTAGAGTAGACCCTTAAAGATAATGATCCTGTGCTCGTTTTATCGATCGCCTGTTTATGTACAGGGTGTCCACAATGTCTTGTCACTCCAGTAAAATACTAACTGATTTTCGTTTTTCTTTTAGACTCGTTTGAAATGCGTGATAGCAGCAACTATACGATTGAACAACGCATATTGGCTCGTACCTGGGTCCATGAGCGACCACGTAATGGCAAAATCATTGAAAATATTCGTGTAGACTTTCAGGACCGATTGAATCGTGCACCTCCTTTTTGGAGGAGTTGCACGATTGAATCGGTCCTGGAAGTTTATCATTTATGTCGAGACTTAATATATGTGATATTTTTAAGTTGCTTTCTTTCTACCTGATTTACACCAACTGTATTGCCTCCGGTTCTGCACACTATTTTGCAAGAGCTTGCTCATTTGCTAACTTGTATTATTTCACTATTTATAGTTCAGTAAGGAATCTGTTGTACTTTAGACAGAGACTAGAAAAATAAATGTACTCTGCATATAAAGCATTTAAAGCGAACATTTTAGTAGGCTCAAAATACATTGACAGCAAAGTGAAAGGCTTATTTTTAATCCCTAGAAGTGTCCTTTTTGCATTTTTCGCTTAGTACTCTTGAAATACTTTTTTCTGCAGAGTACATTTTTTTTTTTTCTCTCTAAAATAGACATAGACATAGGATTTGGAGTGTTAAGTGTACTAGCGAATCTGGAGGAATTCTGTAATATTATGCATTTAATTTTTTTTTAAGATTGGTTGTCGTTTGGTGCCCAAAGTGTTTGTAGTTATACGGGTGGTCGCTTTGTAAGGTGTCCTCGGACGAAGGATAATGAAGGTTTTCTTAGGTTCACTCATGATTTCTCTTCTACAATTAAACATTTTCCCCTATGTTTGCAAAGTCCGATGTATTATAGGTTCAGAGGCGCTGCCAATGGAACATTCTGAACTGTGGTACGAAATGAAAGGAAATGGGAATTTTTCCTTTAAATGTTAACAGGATTTTACAGAATAATCGTCGATGTAGAGAAGTCCAAGGCTGCATTGCGAGCATCGAGTATCCGTTACATTTTTAAAAAGACATTCAGTAGAAGATAGACTGGCCTAAAGGGACTATTATTATTCATTCACCTTGGACGCCTTCCTTCGAAAGGAGAAATATATTTGTATAGATTAATTTTGGACTCTGAAATATTATATGTAGTCTGTTGGAAAAAGGCTTTCTGAAAGCGAATTCCAGGGAGCAGCGGTTCGGGGTATGAATGAATGTTGAAAAGTAGAAGTTTTGTATTGTGGTTTATGCAGAGTAAAGGCAAGGAAAAAGCTCTTGAAAAGGTACAAATTGGTGGTGGCATGAATTGGGGCTCCTCGGAATAGCGGTGACTGAAATATATATATATATACTGTAAATGAGAGGGATGAAATACGAGGGTGAAAGTTTATTTATGACAGGACTATTATTAATTGTTTTAATGGACTGTTTTAGATTGTGTCAAAATGTTTAAAAGTATCTTCAGTACATCCTAACTATACATGGGTGTATATTTAATCTGAGAGCGTGCATGGCTTTTATAATGATACCCAACTGGCTGTAAAGTAACCCGAACTTGTATACGAAAGTCGAAGCTTTCTCGGGACTGTTTTATAAAGCCAGTTAAAAATTGCGTGTAATAGTGGGACCTAAAATTTAATACTGAAACTTTGGTATTATTGTGGTGAATGATAGTTGATTAGTTCTGTTACTAAATATGATACATTTAGTTTTAGATGGATTGAAAGCCATCATATTTTCAGAATTCCTTCCGTTCTATCACAGGAACAGGTTAGAGTTTAGTGACTGGGTCTCTTGACACTATGAAATTAATTTTAGTATATTGTGGGTTGAGAGTAAAGGAAAATATGGAGTGTTGAGTCGTCAGCATAAAAATGGATGAAATTTGTTGTAACGGAGTTCGTCATTAATATGGAACGAGAATAATGGTGGGCTAAGACGAATCCATGAGGAACGCCATAGTTGACAGTGAAATTCATAACATTTGTTGGTTATCTATTTCTAGTACGGAAGTTTAATGTTTGTATCTTTGTTGGAAGTGCGTATCGTTCAAGTTAGGTTATAAAGCTGTAGAGAAAGTTGCGAGTAGGCTTACGAATCGGGTGTAGGAGGGAAGTAGTCCTCCTGGCGAAATAGAATACTTATAATTCATGATACTAGTTTCTGACCGATTTCTTTAGAACCGACAAACTCGGCAATCGAATGACACTAAAAAAAAATGTGCTTGCGCGGGTTAGGTTACGTTAGTTCAGGCTAGTTTATGTTAAATTAGGTTCGGGTGACTTGCGATCGCTGACCTTGTCGATTCTGAGAAATTTTATAAGGGTAGATAATCGTAATGTTTCTTTGTGTGTAGAATGACTAGTATTAGGTGTGTTTTAGATTTAAATTGTAGGAAAGTAATTTGATCAGGTTCGTTTTAAATCGGGGGTCGGGGAACCTTTATTGTGTGGCGGGCAAATTTCAACTAAAATAGTCTCTATCGGGCAAATTTCAGCTTTAAAAATAGTTTGGGACATAATTAAAATGTAAATACTGTATGACTTTAAATAATCAAACTGTCCGCAGGCAGTTAAAACTTGCCTCCCGCGGGCGGGAGGTTCCCCACCCATGTGTTAAATCATAGAAAGGTAGAGTTGTAAAACCCTTCAAAAAAGTCTGTTTATTTCATTTTTGATACAGGAATGTTTCGAAAGTACGAATTATTATAATTTTAGCTTCACATATGAGGGGCTCCGGACCACAATCTGACAAGAGCCAGTGGAGCCAAAATTGAGCTATTTATACCACTATATTCCCCCACCCTTCCTCTATTCAGTGGGTGAGTCAGCAGATTGTGGGCCTGTACGTATCGTCGAAATCAATCAAATATCGTTATTGGTTCAAAAGTTATGGCATTTTGCAAATTGACAAACTTTAACTACATTTTCTCTGGAACACCTCATATATATTAAGTTAACGACTTCTAGACCTCGTGATGACGTACGACCTTGGTTCGCAGTCCGTAGAGTTCTAAGAGTTAAATTTAAAGATGACCTCCTTGGTCCCATCCGACTTTGTCCCTCGATCGAAGAACCGATTTGGGATTCAATCCTATTAATTGGATTCAGAATTTTAACGATTTTAATTTGGAACACCTTTCTGTACGGTGAGACCAAACTAAGTTTTGAGCACTTCACGAGTTTATGCTTTTACTTAACCCTTTAAGTCCTGAATTTTTTGTAGGGTTAAGTTATAAATGTGTGTATTTGAAACGTTAGCAGTTTGTACCTTTCGTCCTTAAAGGGTTAAATTTAATGTTCCAAAAATAGAATCGTATTTAATTGTGAAGTTCCTTACGAGTCCCCCCCAAAAAAAAAGAAAAATTATTTAACAACTTAAATTTTAGTAAGAAAAATTAAAGTAAAATAATTTAGATTTTAACTCTATATTGTACTGTACAATACAGTGCACTTCACTGTAACTTTGTACAGGAAATTAATTGGCAGCTTTCGTAATCAGGGCTAAAAGAGGCGACCACTTAGGACTTTAATAGGATTCTCATTTACGGTGGAATGAATGAAGAAAACCTTTAGTTTAGGAGGTAAAGACTAAGCGCATTGTGGTTAAGACAAAAGGATCCGGTTGATATAAGAATAGACTACCCTTTTCTATGTGAATGTTTCATATTTTAATTAAAATTATAGAAACGCATATATATATATATATATATATATATATATATATATATATATACATACACACACGAGTGTATATATATTTGCAAGGACAAGAGAAAGCCTCAAAGACCTTTCGGTCCACTCTGGAAGGTTCCTGTTATTAAACTAGTGCATGTTTTAATTATTTTAACAGTAGTTAAAAACTGGATAGAAAAGCAAAAGGATCTCTCACCACCCTCCGCTTCCTCCCCGCCAGAGGCGGTACGAAAAAAGGTTGAAATACCTTGACCCTGGAAAAGTAACCAAGGAAATTTTATCTGTTCTCTTTCCTAAAACTAAATTTACAATTACGCTCGAACTTATGGTTTTGGTTTTATACAAGATATCTACAGCTCATTTTACCGAAGTATCCAGCCAACTAAGACCCCATGGTCCACTCAAGGCTAACCCTAAAATGATTAAAGAGGAAAAGGTCAAACTCTCCATTTTACACCCTTGTACGCACAAAGCCATCATGCAGAAATGGAAATAAGGCTCCTCTCCCTCTCATTCGCTTGGGCCAGTGCCGCAAAGTGATGAAATGCTTCTACAAGAAAGGGGTTGAAAACTTGAAACAGGAATTGTAAGCGGAAATCAGATTTTCTACACCATGCCCTCACCCGTCACGTACACCCGGCCACCCGAAAGAAAGAAGAGAAAAAAAGAGAGACAGTGATAGCAGAAACGTAACTCCACCTCACCTAATTCATGCCATGCATTTTTTTGAGGTTTTTTGTTCATTATGAAATTTTGTATTTCTAGAAAATACTTGTCTACTCTATTCTTAGACATGTTAACAGGGCAAGCAAGTGTGCGAGTGTATTTTCTGTAATTGGATGTCTGTAATGTGTACATCTCTCTCTCTCTCTCTCTCTCTCTCTCTCTCACAAAAGTAAACAGATGCCTTCGGTTTTTTCATAGTTTTTGATTTGATAATAAAATCAATAAGCAATAAATTTCTTAAATCAATATATTTAGAAAAGTGTTGGTGTTGCTTTCCCGTTTGCATTATGTAAAGTTGACACACGTTGTCATTCTATTGATGAGCTTTGCCATTTGTTCTTGAGGAAAATCATCGTGGTGTCTATTTACTTTTGTCCTCCCTCTGTATAACAAAATATATATATATATATATATATATATATATATATATATATATATATATATATATATTAATGAAAATATGGGAACTTTTAATAGAAAGGGCTAATCGCATGTTAACCCAATTGGATGTTTGTTCTAACCACAATGAGCCAAGTCTCATATATATATATATATATATAATATATATAATATATATATATATATATATATATATATATATATATACCTCCCTTATAACGAACGCGAAGCAATTTAATGGGATAAAATTTTTCTGCGAAAACTGCATGACCGAAATAAACTCTTACAACATTTGAAGCAGAAAGAGAGTACGAGAAGAAAATGAAAGAGGAAAGTGGGAATAAAGAACAGACGAAAACAGAAGAAACGAAGAAAGGCAAAGTAGAAAAAAATCAAATACCATAACACAACGAGGCCGAAACCATGCAGTCGAAAGAGAGTACAAAGACAACAGATAGTATAAGGGTAACGAGGGACATTAGCACAAATAGGAAAAGACAAGAGGGCAATCAAGAAAACGGAGTGAAAAAGGAGCAAAAAACAAAGGCCACGAGTAAATATGGGAAAGGAATTATGTGCAGATATTATATAAAAGATAATTGCAAATTTAAGAGGACAGTGTATATTGTATATACCCTATGAACATCCCTCAATATGCAATTTCTTTCATAATAATGGTCATTGTAAATTTCGAGACAGATGCAGAGTCTACCACCCGAACATCTGCAGGACTTACGCAAAATATGGAACCTGCAAACACGGAAAAAATGCTACTATCAACATCTCCCGACGGACCCAAAGAACAAAGAACAAAGGACAAAGTTTAAATGATAATAGGAATAACAATAACAATAGGAACACAATAAACGAAATTTTTTTTTTTTTTTCAACATCGCAGACACGATACGGCTGCTAAATGTCATCCAACGCATGCACTTGACACAGCTGGAAACCTCCGAGCCAAGCCGCTTCCGGGCAAGAAGCTACCAGAACAGGTTGGCGGAAACGGATTTCTCTCGGAGGATCATAGGGCAACGAAACAAGCGATACCGAAGGAAAACAAACTTAAAAGATGCAAGGGGCAACGAAAAACAAAGAACATAAATATTGTTCTGGCTAATATTCAAGGAATAAGACCAAACCAATCACTCAACAAAGTTTCGTACCTGAAAGGATTTATGGACGAAACAAAGGCGGACAGCGCATGCCTCGCAGAAACTCATCTTAATGGTTGCCAAGGAAATTGTGAAAACTGCGAACATTGTATTGATAAGAAAAAGATAAATATAGAGGGCTTTAACTTACTAAGAGCGGATGGAACAACGAGACGTAAAGGTGGCTGTGCTATATATGTACATAAAGGTCGTATGACAGAGACGATAATAAGTAAATCAAATAGCTTTGTGGAACTCCTAGCAGTGAAAATGGAAAAACTAAATGTGATACTAATAGTCTCTAAAAACCTCCAAACACCCCAAACCGAAAAATTCTCGGAGGCCATTGATGACATCAGAAAGGTAATAAAGGCCATAAACCCTCCATCCCCCAATATAATGATCTGCGGAGACTTTAACTTCCCATTTATAAAATACAAAATGGTGGATAGGCATATATATATACATATATATACACATATATATACATATATATACACATATATATACATATATATACACGCTAGGACAGGGGGGCACAAGAAAAGACCAGGAGCAAGCAAAAATGTTGATGGCTCTCACAAATGAGTTTATGCTGACACAGGAGATAACAGAAAATACCAGAAAAAATAATTGCCTAGATCTGGTATTCACGAATAACATGAACTTGATTGCTGATATGAAAATAACCCCAACCATTATCTCAGACCACAACTTAATCGAGATATCAACAAATATGACAACATTAAAAGGCAATACACATATTGAGGAAAGAAGCAAATCTGGGGCCTTTAACTTAAACTCCAAGACTATAAATTGGAAAGCAATCAGATCGCACATGGCCCAAATAGAGTGGAGAACAGTTTTAGAGAATAAAACAACTGAAGAAATGCTAACAACCTTGGAAGAAAAAACGCTGAGAATTTTAGAAAAATATGCTCCGAAATCACGGCCAAAAGGAAGGAGGAGCTGGCTAGAGAGGCAAAAGAGAAAAATATTCCGCAAAAGAGAGAGAGTGGAGGCGAAGTTAGCTAACTGCGGAGATAATGCCACGAAAGTAATACAAAACTGGAGGGTATCGACAGGGAAATACAAGCCCTGATTAACCCTTTACTGCCCAAATATTTTGTAGGGTTAAGTTATGAATGCGTGTATTGAAAGGTTACAAATTTGTCCTTTTGGGCAGTAAAGGGTTAAGGATCATACAGAGAGGGAAGAGGGAAAGGCGGTAGAGGCAATAAAGGAAAATCCAAAATACTTCTATAGCTATGCGAAAGGAAAACAAAAACGCGCGCCGCTATTGGGCCTTTAAGGAAGAGAAATAATGAACTAACCGACGATCCAAAAGGAATATCTGAAACATTGATAACCCAGTATGAATCAGTTTTCAGTAACCCAAAAAGTGACAAAGCGATACATGACATAGATGCATTCTTTGAAGAGAAATTGCAAGGAGAGTGTATAACAGACTTTGATTTTACCCAGAAGATGTAGCGAGAGCTATAGGACAAATGAAACCACATTCAGCTGCAGGTCCGAACAATTGGAGCGCATTATTGATTAAGAACTGTAAAAATGAAATAGCTACACCCTTATACTGGATATGGAGTAGATTCCTAGACACTGGGTAAATACGAACTTCTTGAAAAAAACAAACATTGTTCCTATATATAAAAGGAGGGGACAGATCTCAAGCACAAAGAACTATAGACCAGTGTCATTTACGTCCCACCTTACCAAAATATTTGAAAGAATAGTTAGAGAGAAAATTTATGATTTCTTGGAGACATTGGAAAGATTCAACGAAAATCAGCACGGATTCCGATCAGGTAGATCATGCCTATTACAACTAATAGAACACTACAACAATATCCTTGATGCACTTGAAGGCAATGACAACTACGATGTCATATGCACAGGATTTTGCTAAAGCTTTCGACAAGTGTGATCACGGTATACTAGCAGAGAAAATGAAATGTATGAGAATAACAGGCAAAGTGGGAAAATGGATCTAGAACTTCCTCAGAGAACGTCTACAGGTCGTCAAAATTCAAGGTATATCATCATCAGAATCGGAAGTACGCAGCTAAGTACCAAAAGGGACAGTACTGGCCCCCCTCCTGTTCATTATTATGCTAACAGACATGACAGCGAAGTAAATAGCAACAGTATAGTAACATCCTTTGCAGACGATACAAAGATCAGCAGAAAAATCAGCGATGCAAATGAAGTGGAGGCCTTGCAGAGGGACACGAACAAAATATACACATGGTCAGAAGACAACATGACATTTAACACGGAGAAATTTCAGCTCTTGAGATATGGTAGAAAGTAGAAAAGAGGAACTTAAACAGACTGCATATTATGCTCCAAATAGACAGGAAATTCAGAGAAGCACGAAAGCGATCGATCTGGGGGTAATAATGACCGATGATGCGAAATTCGAAATACAAAATCAGATAGCGATAAATAAAGCAAAAAGAGTCGCGGGACAGGTACTATGAACGTTCAAAAGGAGGGACAGGACAGTAATGATTCCCCTGCTAAAAAACTGATTATACCAAAACTTGAATACTGCTCAGTTTTGACGTCCCCATATAAGAAGAAGAAACTAATAAACTAGAAGAAACGCAGACACATTTCACAGCCAAGATTGATGGCTGCAAAGAACTCAACTACTGGGAAAGGCTACGTAAACTAAATATGTACTCCCTGGAAAGAAGAAGAGAGCTACACCATAATCTACATATGGAAAATTATCGAAAAACTGGTACCAAACCTAAAACTAAACCCAATTACCATTCAAACAACACTAGAAAATAGGAAAGGCAGAATGTGTAGTATTCCAAAATTAAAGGCCCGACAAGGGACCTCCTCAACACTGAAGGAAAATAGCTTGATTGTCAGGGGGCCCAAGACTTTTTAACCAGCTTCCAAAAGACCTGAGAAACGTTACAGGGGTCAAAGTTGAAGTCTTCAAGAGAAGACTAGATGCCTGGCTCAGGACGGTACCAGATGAGCTGGGTGTACCTGACTATGTACGATGGAGAGCGAAAGAAAGCAACTCGCTCCTCCACCAAGCCAGACCTAGAGGCGGGGCCACCAGCTTGACCTTCGTGTGAAGAGAGACCAACGCACGGAACAGCAACGAGGTTAACGAGTGTGTGTGTATATATATATATTATATATATTACAGAGCTGGGCACTTGCGGCATATTTTGCGGTACTGCGGTACTGCGGTACTACCAAACTACCAAGCCGGGACCGCATAACGCAGTACCGCAAAATATGCCGCAAGTGCCCAGCTCTGTAATATATATATATATTATATATATACACACACACCTCGTTAACCTCGTTGCTGTTCCGTGCGTTGGTCTCTCTTCACACGAAGGTCAAGCTGGTGGCCCCGCCTCTAGGTCTGGCTTGGTGGAGGAGCGAGTTGCTTTCTTTCGCTCTCCATCGTACATAGTCAGGTACACCCAGCTCATCTGGTACCGTCCTGAGCCAGGCATCTAGTCTTCTCTTGAAGACTTCAACTTTGACCCTGTAACGTTTCTCAGGTCTTTTGGAAGCTGGTTAAAAGTCTTGGGCCCCCTGACAATCAAGCTATTTTCTTTCAGTGTTGAGGAGGTCCCTTGTCGGGCCTTTAATTTTGGAATACTACACATTCTGCCTTTCCTATTTTCTAGTGTTGTTTGAATGGTAATTGGGTTTAGTTTTAGGTTTGGTACCAGTTTTTCGATAATTTTCCATATGTAGATTATGGTGTAGCTCTCTTCTTCTTTCCAGGGAGTACATATTTAGTTTACGTAGCCTTTCCCAGTAGTTGAGTTCTTTGCAGCCATCAATCTTGGCTGTGAAATGTGTCTGCGTTTCTTCTAGTTTATTAGTTTCTTCTTCTTATATGGGGACGTCAAAACTGAGCAGTATTCAAGTTTTGGTATAATCAGTGTTTTTAGCAGGGGAATCATTACTGTCCTGTCCCTCCTTTTGAACGTTCATAGTACCTGTCCCGCGACTCTTTTTGCTTTATTTATCGCTATCTGATTTTGTATTTCGAATTTCGCATCATCGGTCATTATTACCCCCAGATCGATCGCTTTCGTGCTTCTCTGAATTTCCTGTCTATTTGGAGCATAATATGCAGTCTGTTTAAGTTCCTCTTTTCTACTTTCTACCATATCTCAAGAGCTGAAATTTCTCCGTGTTAAATGTCATGTTGTCTTCTGACCATGTGTATATTTTGTTCGTGTCCCTCTGCAAGGCCTCCACTTCATTTGCATCGCTGATTTTTCTGCTGATCTTTGTATCGTCTGCAAAGGATGTTACTATACTGTTGCTATTTACTTCGCTGTCATGTCTGTTAGCATAATAATGAACAGGAGGGGGGCCAGTACTGTCCCTTTTGGTACTTAGCTGCGTACTTCCGATTCTGATGATGATATACCTTGAATTTTGACGACCTGTAGACGTTCTCTGAGGAAGTTCTAGATCCATTTTCCCACTTTGCCTGTTATTCTCATACATTTCATTTTCTCTGCTAGTATACCGTGATCACACTTGTCGAAAGCTTTAGCAAAATCCTGTGCATATGACATCGTAGTTGTCATTGCCTTCAAGTGCATCAAGGATATTGTTGTAGTGTTCTATTAGTTGTAATAGGCATGATCTACCTGATCGGAATCCGTGCTGATTTTCGTTGAATCTTTCCAATGTCTCCAAGAAATCATAAATTTTCTCTCTAACTATTCTTTCAAATATTTTGGTAAGGTGGGACGTAAATGACACTGGTCTATAGTTCTTTGTGCTTGAGATCTGTCCCCTCCTTTATATATATAGGAACAATGTTTGTTTTTTTCAAGAAGTTCGGTATTTACCCAGTGTCTAGGAATCTACTCCATATCCAGTATAAGGGTGTAGCTATTTCATTTTTACAGTTCTTAATCAATAATGCGCTCCAATTGTTCGGACCTGCAGCTGAATGTGGTTTCATTTGTCCTATAGCTCTCGCTACATCTTCTGGGGTAAAATCAAAGTCTGTTATACACTCTCCTTGCAATTTCTCTTCAAAGAATGCATCTATGTCATGTATCGCTTTGTCACTTTTTGGGTTACTGAAAACTGATTCATACTGGGTTATCAATGTTTCAGATATTCCTTTTGGATCGTCGGTTAGTTCATTATTTCTCTTCCTTAAAGGCCCAATAGCGGCGCGCGTTTTTGTTTTCCTTTTCGCATAGCTATAGAAGTATTTTGGATTTTCCTTTATTGCCTCTACCGCCTTTCCCTCTTCCCTCTCTGTATGATCCTTAACCCTTTACTGCCCAAAAGGACAAATTTGTAACCTTTCAAATACACGCATTCATAACTTAACCCTACAAAATATTTGGGCAGTAAAGGGTTAATCAGGGCTTGTATTTCCCTGTCGATACCCTCCAGTTTTGTATTACTTTCGTGGCATTATCTCCGCAGTTAGCTAACTTCGCCTCCACTCTCTCTCTTTTGCGGAATATTTTTCTCTTTTGCCTCTCTAGCCAGCTCCTCCTTCCTTTTGGCCGTGATTTCGGAGCATATTTTTCTAAAATTCTCAGCGTTTTTTCTTCCAAGGTTGTTAGCATTTCTTCAGTTGTTTTATTCTCTAAAACTGTTCTCCACTCTATTTGGGCCATGTGCGATCTGATTGCTTTCCAATTTATAGTCTTGGAGTTTAAGTTAAAGGCCCCAGATTTGCTTCTTTCCTCAATATGTGTATTGCCTTTTAATGTTGTCATATTTGTTGATATCTCGATTAAGTTGTGGTCTGAGATAATGGTTGGGGTTATTTTCATATCAGCAATCAAGTTCATGTTATTCGTGAATACCAGATCTAGGCAATTATTTTTTCTGGTATTTTCTGTTATCTCCTGTGTCAGCATAAACTCATTTGTGAGAGCCATCAACATTTTTGCTTGCTCCTGGTCTTTTCTTGTGCCCCCCTTGTCCTAGCGTGTATATATATGTATATATATGTGTATATATATGTATATATATGTGTATATTATGTATATATATATGCCTATCCACCATTTTGTATTTTATAAATGGGAAGTTAAAGTCTCCGCAGATCATTATATTGGGGATGGAGGGTTTATGGCCTTTATTACCTTTCTGATGTCATCAATGGCCTCCGAGAATTTTTCGGTTTGGGGTGTTTGGAGGTTTTTAGAGACTATTAGTATCACATTTAGTTTTTCCATTTTCACTGCTAGGAGTTCCACAAAGCTATTTGATTTACTTATTATCGTCTCTGTCATACGACCTTTATGTACATATATAGCACAGCCACCTTTACGTCTCGTTGTTCCATCCGCTCTTAGTAAGTTAAAGCCCTCTATATTTATCTTTTCTTATCAATACAATGTTCGCAGTTTTCACAATTTCCTTGGCAACCATTAAGATGAGTTTCTGCGAGGCATGCGCTGTCCGCCTTTGTTTCGTCCATAAATCCTTTCAGGTACGAAACTTTGTTGAGTGATTGGTTTGGTCTTATTCCTTGAATATTAGCCAGAACAATATTTATGTTCTTTGTTTTTCGTTGCCCCTTGCATCTTTTAAGTTTGTTTTCCTTCGGTATCGCTTGTTTCGTTGCCCTATGATCCTCCGAGAGAAATCCGTTTCCGCCAACCTGTTCTGGTAGCTTCTTGCCCGGAAGCGGCTTGGCTCGGAGGTTTCCAGCTGTGTCAAGCATGCGTTGGATGACATTTAGCAGCCGTATCGTGTCTGCGATGTTGAAAAAAAAAAAAAAATTCGTTTATTGTGTTC
Organism: Bathynomus jamesi; assembly: GCA_023014485.1. Lineage (NCBI taxonomy): Eukaryota > Metazoa > Arthropoda > Malacostraca > Isopoda > Cirolanidae > Bathynomus > Bathynomus jamesi. The sequence continues at coordinate 250,170 of JAJOZX010006258.1, read as the reverse complement.
CTATTGTTATTGTTATTCCTATTATCATTTAAACTTTGTCCTTTGTTCTTTGTTCTTTGGGTCCGTCGGGAGATGTTGATAGTAGCATTTTTTCCGTGTTTGCAGGTTCCATATTTTGCGTAAGTCCTGCAGATGTTCGGGTGGTAGACTCTGCATCTGTCTCGAAATTTACAATGACCATTATTATGAAAGAAATTGCATATTGAGGATGTTCATAGGGTATATACAATATACACTGTCCTCTTAAATTTGCAATTATCTTTTATATAATATCTGCACATAATTCCTTTCCCATATTTACTCGTGGCCTTTGTTTTTTGCTCCTTTTTCACTCCGTTTTCTTGATTGCCCTCTTGTCTTTTCCTATTTGTGCTAATGTCCCTCGTTACCCTTATACTATCTGTTGTCTTTGTACTCTCTTTCGACTGCATGGTTTCGGCCTCGTTGTGTTATGGTATTTGATTTTTTTCTACTTTGCCTTTCTTCGTTTCTTCTGTTTTCGTCTGTTCTTTATTCCCACTTTCCTCTTTCATTTTCTTCTCGTACTCTCTTTCTGCTTCAAATGTTGTAAGAGTTTATTTCGGTCATGCAGTTTTCGCAGAAAATTTTATCCATTAAATTGCTTCGCGTTCGTTATAAGGGAGGTATATATATATATATATATATATATATATATATATATATATATATATATATATATATATATATATATATATATATGACTTGGCTCATTGTGGTTAGAACAAACATCCAATTGGGTTAACATGCGATTAGCCCTTTCTATTATAAAGTTCCCATATTTTCATTAATATATATATATATATATATATATATATATATATATATATATATATATATATTATATTTACAGAGGGAGGACAAAAGTAAATAGACACCACGATGATTTTCCTCAAGAACAAATGGCAAAGCTCATCAATAGAATGACAACGTGTGTCAACTTTACATAATGCAAACGGGAAAGCAACACCAACACTTTTCTAAATATATTGATTTAAGAAATTTATTGCTTATTGATTTTATTATCAAATCAAAAACTATGAAAAAACCGAAGGCATCTGTTTACTTTTGTGAGAGAGAGAGAGAGAGAGAGAGAAGAGAGATGTACACATTACAGACATCCAATTACAGAAATACACTCGCACACTTGCTTGCCCTGTTAACATGTCTAAGAATAGAGTAGACAAGTATTTTCTAGAAATACAAAATTTCATAATGAACAAAAACCTCAAAAAAATGCATGGCATGAATTAGGTGAGGTGGAGTTACGTTTCTGCTATCACTGTCTCTCTTTTTTTCTCTTCTTTCTTTCGGGTGGCCGGGTGTACGTGACGGGTGAGGGCATGGTGTAGAAAATCTGATTTCCGCTTACAATTCCTGTTTCAAGTTTTCAACCCCTTTCTTGTAGAAGCATTTCATCACTTTGCGGCACTGGCCCAAGCGAATGAGAGGGAGAGGAGCCTTATTTCCATTTCTGCATGATGGCTTTGTGCGTACAAGGGTGTAAAATGGAGAGTTTGACCTTTTCCTCTTTTAATCATTTTAGGGTTAGCCTTGAGTGGACCATGGGGTCTTAGTTGGCTGGATACTTCGGTAAAATGAGCTGTAGATATCTTGTATAAAACCAAAACCATAAGTTCGAGCGTAATTGTAAATTTAGTTTTAGGAAAGAGAACAGATAAAATTTCCTTGGTTACTTTTCCAGGGTCAAGGTATTTCAACCTTTTTTCGTACCCGCCTCTGGCGGGGAGGAAGCGGAGGGTGGTGAGAGATCCTTTTGCTTTTCTATCCAGTTTTTAACTACTGTTAAAATAATTAAAACATGCACTAGTTTAATAACAGGAACCTTCCAGAGTGGACCGAAAGGTCTTTGAGGCTTTCTCTTGTCCTTGCAAATATATACACTCGTGTGTGTGTATGTATATATATATATATATATATATATATATATATATATATGCGTTTCTATAATTTTAATTAAAATATGAAACATTCACAATAGAAAAGGGTAGTCTATTCTTATATCAACCGGATCCTTTTGTCTTAACCACAATGCGCTTAGTCTTTACCTCCTAAACTAAAGGTTTTCTTCATTCATTCCACCGTAAATGAGAATCCTATTAAAGTCCTAAGTGGTCGCCTCTTTTAGCCCTGATTACGAAAGCTGCCAATTAATTTCCTGTACAAAGTTACAGTGAAGTGCACTGTATTGTACAGTACAATATAGAGTTAAAATCTAAATTATTTTACTTTTAATTTTTCTTACTAAAATTTAAGTTGTTAAATAATTTTTCTTTTTTTTTGGGGGGGACTCGTAAGGAACTTCACAATTAAATACGATTCTATTTTTTGGAACATTAAATTTAACCCTTTAAGGACGAAAGGTACAAACTGCTAACGTTTCAAATACACACATTTATAACTTAACCCTACAAAAAATTCAGGACTTAAAGGGTTAAGTAAAAGCATAAACTCGTGAAGTGCTCAAAACTTAGTTTGGTCTCACCGTACAGAAAGGTGTTCCAAATTAAAATCGTTAAAATTCTGAATCCAATTAATAGGATTGAATCCCAAATCGGTTCTTCGATCGAGGGACAAAGTCGGATGGGACCAAGGAGGTCATCTTTAAATTTAACTCTTAGAACTCTACGGACTGCGAACCAAGGTCGTACGTCATCACGAGGTCTAGAAGTCGTTAACTTAATATATATGAGGTGTTCCAGAGAAAAATGTAGTTAAAGTTTGTCAATTTGCAAAATGCCATAACTTTTGAACCAATAACGATATTTGATTGATTTCGACGATACGTACAGGCCCACAATCTGCTGACTCACCCACTGAATAGAGGAAGGGTGGGGGAATATAGTGGTATAAATAGCTCAATTTTGGCTCCACTGGCTCTTGTCAGATTGTGGTCCGGAGCCCCTCATATGTGAAGCTAAAATTATAATAATTCGTACTTTCGAAACATTCCTGTATCAAAAATGAAATAAAACAGACTTTTTTGAAGGGTTTTACAACTCTACCTTTCTATGATTTAACACATGGGTGGGGAACCTCCCGCCCGCGGGAGGCAAGTTTTAACTGCCTGCGGACAGTTTGATTATTTAAAGTCATACAGTATTTACATTTTAATTATGTCCCAAACTATTTTTAAAGCTGAAATTTGCCCGATAGAGACTATTTTAGTTGAAATTTGCCCGCCACACAATAAAGGTTCCCCGACCCCCGATTTAAAACGAACCTGATCAAATTACTTTCCTACAATTTAAATCTAAAACACACCTAATACTAGTCATTCTACACACAAAGAACATTACGATTATCTACCCTTATAAAATTTCTCAGAATCGACAAGGTCAGCGATCGCAAGTCACCCGAACCTAATTTAACATAAACTAGCCTGAACTAACGTAACCTAACCCGCAAGCACATTTTTTTTTAGTGTCATTCGATTGCCGAGTTTGTCGGTTCTAAAGAAATCGGTCAGAAACTAGTATCATGAATTATAAGTATTCTATTTCGCCAGGAGGACTACTTCCCTCCTACACCCGATTCGTAAGCCTACTCGCAACTTTCTCTACAGCTTTATAACCTAACTTGAACGATACGCACTTCCAACAAAGATACAAACATTAAACTTCCGTACTAGAAATAGATAACCAACAAATGTTATGAATTTCACTGTCAACTATGGCGTTCCTCATGGATTCGTCTTAGCCCACCATTATTCTCGTTCCATATTAATGACGAACTCCGTTACAACAAATTTCATCCATTTTTATGCTGACGACTCAACACTCCATATTTTCCTTTACTCTCAACCCACAATATACTAAAATTAATTTCATAGTGTCAAGAGACCCAGTCACTAAACTCTAACCTGTTCCTGTGATAGAACGGAAGGAATTCTGAAAATATGATGGCTTTCAATCCATCTAAAACTAAATGTATCATATTTAGTAACAGAACTAATCAACTATCATTCACCACAATAATACCAAAGTTTCAGTATTAAATTTTAGGTCCCACTATTACACGCAATTTTTAACTGGCTTTATAAAACAGTCCCGAGAAAGCTTCGACTTTCGTATACAAGTTCGGGTTACTTTACAGCCAGTTGGGTATCATTATAAAAGCCATGCACGCTCTCAGATTAAATATACACCCATGTATAGTTAGGATGTACTGAAGATACTTTTAAACATTTTGACACAATCTAAAACAGTCCATTAAAACAATTAATAATAGTCCTGTCATAAATAAACTTTCACCCTCGTATTTCATCCCTCTCATTTACAGTATATATATATATATTTCAGTCACCGCTATTCCGAGGAGCCCCAATTCATGCCACCACCAATTTGTACCTTTTCAAGAGCTTTTTCCTTGCCTTTACTCTGCATAAACCACAATACAAAACTTCTACTTTTCAACATTCATTCATACCCCGAACCGCTGCTCCCTGGAATTCGCTTTCAGAAAGCCTTTTTCCAACAGACTACATATAATATTTCAGAGTCCAAAATTAATCTATACAAATATATTTCTCCTTTCGAAGGAAGGCGTCCAAGGTGAATGAATAATAATAGTCCCTTTAGGCCAGTCTATCTTCTACTGAATGTCTTTTTAAAAATGTAACGGATACTCGATGCTCGCAATGCAGCCTTGGACTTCTCTACATCGACGATTATTCTGTAAAATCCTGTTAACATTTAAAGGAAAAATTCCCATTTCCTTTCATTTCGTACCACAGTTCAGAATGTTCCATTGGCAGCGCCTCTGAACCTATAATACATCGGACTTTGCAAACATAGGGGAAAATGTTTAATTGTAGAAGAGAAATCATGAGTGAACCTAAGAAAACCTTCATTATCCTTCGTCCGAGGACACCTTACAAAGCGACCACCCGTATAACTACAAACACTTTGGGCACCAAACGACAACCAATCTTAAAAAAAAATTAAATGCATAATATTACAGAATTCCTCCAGATTCGCTAGTACACTTAACACTCCAAATCCTATGTCTATGTCTATTTTAGAGAGAGAAAAAAAAAAATGTACTCTGCAGAAAAAAGTATTTCAAGAGTACTAAGCGAAAAATGCAAAAAGGACACTTCTAGGGATTAAAATAAGCCTTTCACTTTGCTGTCAATGTATTTTGAGCCTACTAAAATGTTCGCTTTAAATGCTTTATATGCAGAGTACATTTATTTTTCTAGTCTCTGTCTAAAGTACAACAGATTCCTTACTGAACTATAAATAGTGAAATAATACAAGTTAGCAAATGAGCAAGCTCTTGCAAAATAGTGTGCAGAACCCGGAGGCAATACAGTTGGTGTAAATCAGGTAGAAAGAAAGCAACTTAAAAATATCACATATATTAAGTCTCGACATAAATGATAAACTTCCAGGACCGATTCAATCGTGCAACTCCTCCAAAAAGGAGGTGCACGATTCAATCGGTCCTGAAAGTCTACACGAATATTTTCAATGATTTTGCCATTACGTGGTCGCTCATGGACCCAGGTACGAGCCAATATGCGTTGTTCAATCGTATAGTTGCTGCTATCACGCATTTCAAACGAGTCTAAAAGAAAAACGAAAATCAGTTAGTATTTTACTGGAGTGACAAGACATTGTGGACACCCTGTACATAAACAGGCGATCGATAAAACGAGCACAGGATCATTATCTTTAAGGGTCTACTCTACTCGCTTTCAGCTAGAAAGATGCATAGATGTTTGTTCTAAGAGAAGCACTTAATTTGAAGTAAGGCAACGATTTGGGGATGTGAATAAGTGAAATAAATTAACTTACGAATCAACTAAAAGAATAGAAATTTACAAGCATGAATGAAAATATAATCATATGAGATTGATATCTACAAGATCCAAAATTAAATTAAGGAAAGGTGAAGGTGAAGGTGAAGGTGAAGGAAGGATAGATTAAAAAGAAGTGAATACTAGCATGGTGGAACGCTGAAATGGGTCATAATGTAATTGAAAAGGAAGTTTGGGAATGACTGCTACAAGTAATCTCGTAGTAATGTGCGAAAACCTACCTTATATATTGGAGTGATATAACCTATCGATTAGAACGAGAATGCTTGCAACATTACTCTCTCTCTCAGCCCTCAGTCCTCTTTCTCATTAAGAATTAGTATACAACCAGTGTGAATGAACTTTGGTCACTACGAGACAAAAGAGGAACACAGTAAAAAAAAAATTTGTCCAATGAATGCGTCTACTTTAGAACGGAGATTAAGGACTAAATATATTCTGCATAGAAAGTATTTAAAAAGTAAACTTCATAAGCCAAAGATGCAGTATAATGCAATTGTCCTTGCTCACTCAAACATACAGGATTCCTAATGTTTTGGAGGCGTGTAGGATGTCGGAGATTGGTTGATGCGCAACGCAACTGACCAGTAAGGAAGCATATTTTATTTATTTATTTATATATGGCAAATAAGGCGGGACGCTGCAGAGGGGTCGAGCGCAGGTCGATCCCGAACCTTCGTTCAAATCCAACAAAAGTATATTTTTTTTCAACTGTCCGTTCTACTGTAAAGTAGCCACAGGAAGAGAATTTTTAAAGTAAGCTAATTGCTATAATAATAATAATAATAATAATAATAATATAATAATAATAATAAATAATAATGATTATGATAATGATAATGATGATAAGAAAAGAGTAACACGAGAATATACACAGATGAAGATGTATTATTAATAAAGAAGATAAGCGAAGAAAGGAAGAAATACAAAGAAGATATAAAAATATCCATCATACAGTATTTATTATTAATAAAAAATATAAAACCAAATGAAATCGACACACTCTCTCCAAAATTTTTGGGAGTCTCCTCCGCATAACAAAGTCTTAGGGAACCTGAAGAGGAATTTAGTTCATAAACCCTATTTTGAAATGAAGCCCTTCCAAGGATTTGACGTCGATCTCTTAAGACATTTTGTTGAAGATCATTTTTGTCGTTTTATAAAGCGAAATACTCGTTAACGTTTATTTATAGATTTAATTTACTTCTAAATCTATTAAAGAACTCGCGCGGACGCCATTATACTCGTAGTATATATATTTTACGCTCACAGAATATTAGGGATATAACTGTTCCACGATAACTATTTGTTTATACCGATAATATTGTGTGCACTGCAGGAATTCAAACACACACACACACACACACACACACACACACACACACACACACACACAGTTATGAGATTAATTAACTGACAATATTGTTACATATAAGACGCTGTATCGTACAAGAAATCAAATATCAAATTTTGGAGAGAGAAAAATAGGAACCCAAATCATTTTTATTTTATGTACACTTAAATTTGGAAATGAGTTACAGAGATTCAAACTAATTTGAATTTGAGCATTTTCTTAATTTTTAACATTCAATCTTTATAAAAACACTTTTAAAGGTGAAAAAATGTAAAACCTATTTTTAACACACGCGCGTGTATGTGTGCGCGTGTGTTGAGCATAAACGACGCACCAACTTTTTCAATTCCATATATCTAAAAAATTAATTATCCTAACCTAACCTAACCCAGTGCCATCGACCCGAGATGATCGTAATGAATGTTCTGTACATAAATAGTGGGGTACTATCTAATTTAATCCAAATTGCCCAAACCTAACGTAAACTATAACCTAATTAGAAGCAACATCATTTTACCAACATTTATGAATGATCACATATTCGACCTCACATATGCCCAAATGCACGCGCTCGCGCACATACAGAGTATCTTGCTCCTGAAGAATCATACACCACTACTGATAATAACTGGAGGTTGTGCAATACAAAGTAATGAAAATTGCAATAATTTGACTACGGATATGGATGTTCTTTTGACAAGACTAAACACAGAGCACTGTTGCTTTCACTGGTGATGAACCACGTATGAAAGCCTCGTCAGTACTTTCACCCGCTTTTGCTTGCCAATGCCACTGCGAGCTGCTCGTACCTTGAAGTGGGCGTATGGGTGGAATGATGCTCTATGCGAAAAGATGTTTAACTCTTCATATTTCCACTTAAACTATAAGTGCACCAATGATTAAAAATTATATTATATATATATACGTACAGGGTGGCCATCAAGTCGTCATTGGTTATAATTAAAGCGAAAATAAAAAAATCAAACAAAGTAAAAAGTTTATAAGAAGTTTAAAAATATTTAGATTAAATTTTTTTTTTTAAATCTGATGGATTTTCGCTTTCATTATAACCGATTGGGACTTATGGGCCACCCTGTATATTACAGTGATGTATCGATACAGCATATAAATATACAAAAAGTAATAAGTAAATTAACTAAACTGTATAATACAGGAGTAGATAGGGCCTGTGTGTCCCTGGTTGAATTTCTTCAATCAAACGATGAACATGAACGGACACACTAACCAATCAACCAACCAACCAAACTGAAACCCTCTCGGTGAATCAGTTTCCAATTTCGTCTCAATTAAACTTCCCTTCTGAATGCTGAGAACGTCATTACTCTCACCCAACAGTAATCCTCCTTTTTAATGATCAAGCAGCCTTTAAAAGAGGTTTCTGATTATATATATATATATATATATATATATATATATATATATATATATATATACATAGGGTGGGCGGAAAGTAGCTCCCTAATTTAAATTACATATAAATTATGTATAAATTATGTATAAATTGTGATTGTATTGTTATAGTGTGTTCTCTAAAGTGGTACAATTGTAACGGTAACCTTTTTTTCTCTAAAGTGTTCTCTGTGTTCTCTAAAGTGGTACAATTGTAACGTTCATTTTTTTTTTCATTTCAGATTGAAGGGTAACATGGCTGAGCGTTTAACACTGCAGGAGCGTGCCCAGTTGGCGGCACGGTACGAAGTTTGGCAATCTGTCGTTCGAGTTCAAAGATGGTGGCGGGCCATTCACGGACCACGTGCCCAAGTGGACCCGAAAACAATCAAGAACTGCCACTCGAAGCTCATGACCACGGGGTCTGTGGCAGATGTTCGAAGATGTGGTCGCCCTTCGACATCCAGGGCCCAGGAGACGGTGCAGGCAGTTCAGGAAATGTTCGCACGGAGTCCACGAAAGTCAACTCGCCAGGCAGCTCGGGAAAGTGGACTCTCCCGCTACTCAGTGCGAACTGTGCTGAAGAAGGAGCTGAACTGGCGTGCGTGGAAGCCGCATTACTGCCAATCTCTCTCGGACGAGGACTGCGACATTCGCATGGAGTTCGGGGAAATCATGCTGGCTTGGCATGAAGACTGGCCCCATCTCTTCCGCAACATCCTCTGGAGCGACGAGGCGGTGTTCCACGTCGGAGGCTTTGTCAACCGCCACAATTGCCACTACTGGGCAGGAGAAGATCCCATGGTTACCGCTGAAAAACGGCAGAATCGGTTCAGTGTAACGGTGTGGTGTGGTATGACCTCAGATCAGGTTGTGGGCCCGTTCCTTCTGCGCAACACCATGAATGCTGAGCGGTACCTTGCTATGTTGCGAAACGAGGTCTGGCCGGTTGTCAGCACATGGGAGAACATCGACGATCTGATATTTATGCAAGATGGCGCCCCTCCGCACTTCTTGTCCGTGAGTGGCTGGATGCCCACTTCCCTGGGCGTTGGATGGGTCGTCGTGGTCCACATCAATGGCCAGCCAGGAGCCCCGACTTGACACCGTGCGACTTCTTTCTTTGGGGGTGGGTAAAGGAAGAAGTCTACCGCACCAAACCGAGGACATTGGAAGAACTGGAGGACCGAATTCGGGAAGTCATGTCCTCCATCCCGCCGGAGTTCCTGCTAAAGTCAGTGGACGCCATTCCTGGGCGGCTCCAGAAGCTGGTGGAAAGAGTTGGAGCCCACATTGAATTTTAGAGAAAACCTACCATGTATGCCTACCTTTTCATATTATTTCTTCTGAAATAAATGGATAATATACGTATTTTTTTACCAATCCAAAATAGGGAGCTACTTTCCGCCCACCCTATATATATATATATATATATATATATATATATATATATATATATATATATATATATATATATGCTGCAACGTTCATCTATTAGCTGGAATTTCTTTCAGAAAGTTTTTCTTTTTTTTTTTAAGCAGAATCCCCTTTATTAAAAAAGTTCCTCCTTTATTTTGTGACTCGTCCGTTTTCTTTTCTTTTTTCCAAGGGTGAAACTCATTTTCTGTGAAAACGCTTTTTTTGATAATTTTATTTATTTATTCATTTACTCCATTCCCATAATAGTAATAGCCTTTTAACCTAATATTTTGTGGCAGTTGTTGGGTATTTTTTTGCTTTAACAACGATTCATTTCCTAAATTCATCTTTTGTTCCGGGAAATCGTGAACAGAATGAAGAAAATTGACTTCATGTACGAATGTTACTTTTTATAATAAAGAATATCCTCTGAAAGGCAAGAAGAGGTCATGGAAGTCTGACGTTCGACTCCTGACAAATAATTTTTGGGTTACTTCCTTTGTAACATTTAAGGTCATATGACGGAGGGGACCTATAAAAACTTTATGTGGGATCCGAACTGAAATATAATCTGGACGCGGAGAACGGCCTTCCATTCAACTACTATCCAGACCCAATGTCGTTAAACTTTGCTGATCAATGGGAAGTGGTGTTACGACTTTGGTCACGACGTAACCCGATTCTTAATGGTGCTAATAATACCCCATGAGTTAGCGTATTGGACAACATTAGTTGGCTTGAGCTCTGTGCCAGTTTCTGACCCTCTGACAGCTGCTTATTACCCTGAAAGAGACTTTATTCCTGACAAAAAAAAAAGCAGTAATTTTATTAAAGGAGTAATTTGATTATCATCATCATCATCTCTCCGTACTGTATCGCGAGAACTACTAGATTAAGACTTTATCGCGGTATTGCGTATCATTTTTCGAACAATAATACTGTAAGTCAGTCCAGTTGACTTTCGTCTGAAATCATTATATACAGCAAGTTTACAAAAGGAATCCACAGCGTTAGAAATACCCATTTTCCCGCTACAGAGAAAGAAGTTTAAGGAGTGGTCATGAACTCAGAGTCACCTGAGCATTAATCTAATTAATGGACAGACCGATTCGACCCCGGAGAGGGACTGCGGCAGAATTCTAACGCGGGGCTCTAATGTTCTGAACCTGTGTACCTAATTGACAGGCCTATTGGAGTTTTAATTAGAACATAGTACCAACTACCTAACAACCAATTTAAGTCTAGTTAACGAAATTTCATGATAGTTTATTACGTTAGGTAAGGTCATGTTAGGTTAGGTTAAGTTATTAGAATGTTTATGAAATTGTCCGTCGACAAAAACGTGTAAAAGTCGGTTTGACAGTACAAGTGCCCTTGCGTGAACACTACGTTTTTATCCGATGTTCAACAAAACTGGTTCGTTAGCTAGATTTTATTTTTCTTAAATATCATAAACAATGCTATTCATGATAACTGAAAGATGGCAGATTAATGAAGTAAAAGGGATAACGACGCTTTGCATCCACTCTAGAGCTACTCCAAGCTTTCTTCTTACCTGAAGCAGCTCCAGAGATTGGGTTGAACGTCGTTAACTTCCGCGATTTCATTATCCTTCATGTTTTTATATCCGGCTTACGTCAGAGAAAATGCAAAATTTCTTCAACCCTGTTCATGTTCAGAGAAAAAAAATACTCTACTGGCACAAGAAAATTAAGAATCTAGGAAATTTCGCCGCAAACATTTTCGCGGTAGGAAAATTCGCCGTAAACATTTTCGCCGTAAGACAAATTCGCCGTAAGGACATTTCGCCGTAAAATTTTTTAAAAATAATCAATGGATGATAAAGGGTATTATATAAGCATTAAAAAGGCAAGTCTTTATTCAATGGTAAAAGTCAGTGATAAAACTTCTTAAAATAATGTAATGAGGTCATTTAAAAAGTGTGCAAATTCCAAGCGATGCTGCGTAATTAATTTACTTTTTGCTGCGGATTGTATCGAAGCACTTGTCGCTGAAGTCTTGCATTAATATCGCTACACTTTTTCTTCATCTCTGCTTTGTCTCCTCGATCTGCATCACACTTTTTCTTCGCTAAACTCTCTTCCTTCATCAAATTGGTTATGAGTTTCCAGATACTTGGATGCATGTTAGTAATAGAGCTTTGTATTGCATTGTGGAAGCCTTCTATACTGTTGTTCGTTCTCGGCATATTATTATGAGTTCTTTCGACAACATTCCACAATTCTATAGGAAATGTTGGCTCCATTCTTCGCCTTCGCGCGCCTCGGCCTCGTTCTCCTCCTATATAGTGAGTTTCAAAGTAAGATAAGGAATTTATTTAAGAAATTTATTTAACCAAACTATCACGACTTAACCTAACCAATCGTCAATGCCGTACAGTGAGTTTCAAAGTAAGATAAGGAATTTATTTAAGAAATTTATTTAACCAAACTATCACGACTTAACCTAACCAATCGTCAATGCACACTTAACCAGCACCGGCTATTATAAGGGTTCAGTTAAACTTTTTTTTAATTTTAATTTTATTTTATTTATGGCGAATTTTCGTTACGGCGGATTAGACTTACGGCGAAAATGTTTACGGCGAAAATGTTTACGGCGAAAATGTTTACGGCGAATTTTCCTACGGCGAAAATGTTTACGGCGAATTTTCCGGTTACAGAAAATTAACTGTCAACTAATCTAAATAATTAATCCATTCCTTTAAATTTCTTACCGGGAAAGTAAGGAGGGTTAGAGGAGTCACTATCTGGACTGGTTGGCAAATAATTAATTAATGTATGTTTTATTTTTTGTGATTATATACAGGATGTTCGAAAGTCAGGTAACATAGTAACTATGCTTTTCAATTATGTATATATGTATGTCGCAACCATACGATCTATCATTCCTACATTCGAACGGTATCCATGTTTGTGCCATTAGAAGTTCGTTCAAAATACGAATGTCCTTTTAATTTAATTTCCTCAAAGCACACAGAAGACAATCAATAGCTTAGATTGTTTTAGATTTTAGCGGAATTGTTCCCATTTTCCCAATTGCCATGGAAACCATGGTGATTAATCTCAACCCTATTCACCAACTTAAATGAAATGTGGTTCAGAAGAAGATTCTGGACAGTACTCTGTATCAGAAGATTCATTTGCTTGTTCTGACAATGCTTCCTCTTCAGATGATGTTGGCAGAAGATTCTTATCTGCTGGTGGTGTTGGAATAGGAAGCTCATCACTATGAGGAACAGGTTTGATGGCAGAGGCTACCACAGGATAGTCAATTTTATTCCTAGTTTTTGATGTAAGGCCAGCTACTTTGCTCCGACGGAAATAGCAATCGTCAACATGGTTCTTTTGCTCACGCAAACCATAGGTACTCCGAATCCCATACCTTTCCTTCTACCATTGAACCAGTCACGTAAATTCATTGCACAGTTACTACAGCAAACATGTGGGCCCATCTTTTGTCTTGGTCACCAATGACAGCCGAAGTAGTGATAATACGCTGTTCTTATCAGAGGAGTCATATTCCTGCGCTGTGAAGTTGGAGTAAATAGACCACAGATGTAACAAAATAAATCTGGACTGTTCACGCAACCCCTTGAAGCACACATCATAAATCTAAAAAGTAAAAATGCAATTATTGTGTTTTGTATTGAAGTAAAATGAACTATAATCATGAAATTATTGAACTATAATCATAAAATTAGTATAAAACAGTACCGTATAAAACATCATATTCTGACAAACCTGACCTAATGTGCAAAAATGAAGTTCATTTTCGAATCAGCACCTATAATTAGTATAAAACTGTTTTTACCGGGAAGGAAAACTGTTATTAGGTTGTGTTATTACAGTATATAAGTGCATATATTTAATTAATACTGTAGTTTCACTCACTATTGCACCAGGGTTGTAACCCTCCACTACCGTGTCCCTCCAATTCATTTCCTCCTATTTCTCCCTATAATGACTTATACATCCAAATTAAATAGCTATAACATATTAATTATGAATTAACATATATCGTATAATGTGAATGACTTTGACGTCAAAGCAATTAATTCCTCACACTTTTGTCATACAGTACCTTGAATACCGAGTCTTCAAACTGACAACTTTAATATTCAATGTATGATAACTTCCCCATAGTTTACACTACACAAGGCTATATATATAAGCAAACAACCACAGGGAAAAAGGAAAAAGAAACACGAAATCCGAGCGCTTTCGTGATATATTCACATCTTCAAGGACAGAAAGAAATAGCTATTTCTTTCTTGTCCTTGAAGATGTGAATATATCACGAAAGCGCTCGGATTTCGTGTTTCTTTTTCCTTTTTCCCTGTGTTGTTTGCTTATTAATAAGATCACGTGTTAATGTTGATAGGTACCTTTTGGGCCATCCTGTATATGGTGTGTGTGTGTGTGTGTGTGTGTGTGTGTGCAGGAAAGGGGGAACAAAGGCGAATGCCTGTAAAAGCGCCCCCTCCCCGCCACAGAAGAAGAACCACAATCAAGGTACAGGATTTTCAAGATGCCTAGACACATTGCGTTTGAAAAATTAGAGGTGGTAGACAGGGGAAAGATGGATTGAGGAAGATTGGAGTTGACCGGTTGAGTAGTTGAAAGATTGAAAATACTGATTAACTCTCGCGTTAGAGAGTTGGACAGAAAAGGAATGAGAAAGTGTAGAAAGTCTGGTGCTGCGTGCTCTCCTTAACGGAGGAGGCATGTTGTTAGAGTGTTCAGAAGAACGTTGTCCGTTATAATATTGATTGTAAAGAGAGAGTGAGACAACATTGCGGTGAAGAGAGAGGTATTGAAGACAGTCAGTAAGAGGCGGGGAATTGATGAGACGAAAGCTTTTGATTCCACCCGGTCAAGTAAAGCAGTGTGGGTTGAGCCACTCCACACATGAGAAGCGTACTCCACACAGGGTGGACAAGACCACTGTGCAGAGACAACAACTGAGTGGGGATGAAGAAACTGCGGAGCCGGTACAACACACTTAAACTCTTAGAAACTGTTTTAGAAAGAGTATATGTGATCTTTGCAAGGAAAGACCACAAGAAAAGGAAACGCCAAGGATTTTAAAAGAGGAAGGATTGAGTTATGTCTTGTTGAAGGTAAGGGGATAGTCATGCGAAAGATTATGACGAGTAGACAGATAAAGGAACTGAGTTTTTGAGGCAGTGAAAGCCACAAGGTTTTCTCTGCCCCAATCAGAGATAGTAGAAAGATAAAAGGTCAGGTGCACCATAGCCGTCCTACGCGAAGCACGGAGTGACTATTGCGAGGGACGCTTTGTGAAGCGGGTGAAGTGAAGAGTGAAATCATTGGCACGGGAGTGGATAGGACAGGAAGTGCGACTTGATAGATCATGGCTAAATAAAGGGAAAAGAGTGGCTCTCTCTTTACCAGTGGTTCTTAACCCTTGGGTCGCCAAGCCACTTTCATTGGGTCATTGCCATTTATCATTTATTTATGTTATCCCTAATCATTTTACCATTAATTATTTATTTTATTATCTATTACAAGTGAACTGTTTGGAGGCATGGATCACCGAGCTAGCCCCGCGACCAGAATTTGGGTCGCTGCCTAAAAAGGTTAAGAACCACTTCTCTTTACAGTTATCTTTTATTATTTTTAGCCATAACGTAAATTATCGTTTGCAGTATCTTTAATTATTTTCAAATTTATCTATTCATTGATTTATTTATCTACCTATTACCTACCTATCAACTATCAGTCTATGTCTACTTGTGCCGCTCTATGTACATAACCTATTGTGTGACGCATGTGTACTTTATGCAGTCGTACATATCTACTGTTCAGGATTACGTACATAGCTCCACTTGCATGCAATTACGTACATGTTTTTATAACTCTGGTCACTCAAGGACTTGCTGAATCGACTCTATTGATTGCATTTCAATTCCAGTTCGCATATTATGTCAGCTTACGACTAAACATATTTGATGGGAAAGTATTCAAAATTTTCTCTTGCTGTGCTTATAACTCGTAACATTATGATGTGCGTTATATTATCTGTGTTATTCATGTTCTGTGTGTGTTATGTTCCGAATCTATCTTTCCTTATACGTCCCTGACTGGGATAAACAAATTAATTAATATACTATTCGACCAAATTAAATCCTGAAATAATAGTCACAATTGTTAACTATAAATATGTAGCGTTGTTATTAATTCCTTTTAAATTATAGAATAGCGGATATAATAACTCTGCTGCATTATATAAAATATATGACTTGTACAAATTACTTAAGTATCAAATACGTCATTATTAACATGATAAAATTGTAACTAACTAACTGACTGACTGTATTTTAATAAAATTGTAATTAGCTGTAATAACTTACAGTAATACGAATTAATTGGTAATTATAATGTACCAAAATTACAATGTATTTAACAATGTACTTAGGATGTACTCAATGTACAATAGGGTGTCCCGTTAAACCCGAAGTTGGTCGGGTACAGCATTAACCGATATAATATCGTGAAGTGGGTTACTAAGAATGCCCACACAAGTTTTTAAAGTCCTATTTAAAAACTTCATGCATCCCCAGCGGTTTACATTTTACACCCCCGATTCAGACCAAAAAATTGGTATTTTTTGGCATTTTCTAGTAAAATACACTATTTTAATTAAAAGTAAAACACATTTATCACTCTATATGCATTTCTGGTAATGTATACTAGCTTTATAAATGTCAATGCTAAATGTGGGCCCCACAGGGCCCAATTTAGCCTCCTTATTTAATATTTTTAGCGATTTTTACTAACTAATCTAACTTTTTTTCAGGAATTTCTAAATCTAGGTACCATAATACCTACTTAAATTGATAAAATGGCTCTAAGCAAACCATTAACTAGAAGCAAAACAGAAATTCCCCTTCTAGGTCAACCTATAGCCTCCATAACGACTACAGCTGTTCCAACCAACAAGCAAGTAATCAAATATTTCCATCATATTAAAGCTTGCAATCCTCATTATAATCAGTCCCTTGTTAAAGGAAAACTTGTAAGTCATCAAGCTGGCATGGTAATAGACCATGTGTTCTCCTTCTGGAATAAATGCAATTTACCTACTAGTAGCAGACAATATGCCGTTAAAAAACTTCTTAAGTTGCACCAAGAATGGTATGTTCTAACAAAACGTAAATATAGAAAAACTGAAGAGCACCCAAGTTCAGTAAACAAATTTTATGAAAAACTTGAAACAATATTTGATGTCGCTCACCCATTTCCTGAAAAAGTTCTTTCAGAAAAGCTAGGGAAAGCTAGGGAAAGCTGAAGTTGAGGAAGATCTGGAGTTTTTAAAGATGCTGAGAGAGGGATATAAAGTTACACTGGGTTCAAGAGATAAAATTTCAGAGCAAAGAATAAAAAATAAAATAAAAAGACTAGCAACCAATGAACGTTTTCGTCAGAAAGAACAAGAGAGAATAAGCAAACCATCTAAAGTGAAAATAGAGGAATTAGAATGTGAGGGAGATAGTTCTAACGATTATGATTACCTCAATAAAAGACTAAAAACAACTAAAGAACAAAAGCCTATCTACCTACCTAGAAATGTACTTAAAGAGTCTATTGTAGCCAGTGCTATAGACAAAGGAAATGTATCTGTTAGGACAGCTACATTAATAATTTCTGCTTTAATTAGAGCCGGCGGTGGAGATCTAAACGATTATGCAGTTTCAAAAACATCTACTCATACAGCAATACAAGAAAATAGGGTAAAAACTGAAAATGAAGTCAAAGAATTATTTCAAAATACCAATATAAAACAACATCTTGTCCACTGGGATTCAAAACAGATTTTAGGCTTAGAAAGGCTTGCTGTTGCTGCTACTGGATCTCCTGATATTGATAAAATTTTGGGGATACCTATTATTCAAAATGCTACTGATGAACAATGTCTGAAGCTACATTCAAGCTCCTTACAGATTGGCAGGTCACAGGAAAGGTGAGAGGTATGTCATTTGATACGACGGCCTCAAATACAGGTATTAACAAAGGAGCTTGCATTATATAGAAAGAAATCTGAATAGACCATTATTATATTTAGCATGCCGTCACCACATTGGCGAACTTATTGTAAAATCTGTTTTGGCAATGCATTTTTGGAAAAAGCACTGGTCCCGATTATCCATATTTGAAGAATTTTCGAAAAGCTGGTCCAAAATAACATTATCCCAAACTAAAGAAATAAATATAACTAAGCCTTTGTTGATTGATATTAAAGAAAGTGCAAATATAATTTATAATTCTTTATTAGAGAACAAAAATTATTTCAGAGATGATTACTTGAATATTTAGAATTAACTGTTTATTGTTGGGGCACAGGCCTTCAAAGATACATCTTCGTAACCAGGAGCATGCCATCGAGCTAGATTCATGGCACCTCAGCTGTATTCAAATAAACTTGTCTTATTTAGAGATCAGCTTAACTATGAACCAGAAGTAAATCATTTGGAAGATTTGTCAAGTTTACATCTTTAGTTTATGGCCCTTATTGGCTGAAGACCCCATTAGCTGCAGAAGCACCATTCAATGACCTGCGATTTTATAAGCAATTAGTTAATGTCTGGCAGGAAGTAGATCCAGAAGTTTCTATTGCTGCAGTAGATGCATTCTTAGACACAAGTGGTATTTAAGTCAAGAACTTGTAGTTTTCTCTCTTTTTGGTAAACTTTAGATGAGAATACAAAAGCAAGTACCGCGCTCGTTTATTAGGAACTGAAGTTCCAGATGAAATTATTATAGGAAAGCCAGAAGTTCCAGAACTACACCCAGATATACATCTGGTTTTGATAGGACCTAATTCATGGAAAATCTCCAAAATCATGAATTTAGAAAGTTGTTGGTTGTCAAAGCCAGTGGGAGAATGGTGCTCAGTTCCAAACTATAATGAAATGGAAGAGTTTGAGAGTAATTTGAAGGTTGTCAATGATTGTGCTGAAAGGGCTATTAAGCTTATAACTGATGTGGCTCCTACAGTTAAAGATGAAGCTCAGCTTCACGCTGAAATTCAAACCACAGAACTTCATAGAAAAAATTTAAAAGAAATCAAGAAAAAGAATCTTCGTAATTACAAGGTAAATTATTAGTTTAAAAGGGGGATTAATGCAATTTTTTATTAAAAAAGGGGATTTATACAATTTTTCATAAAAAAATTTAAAAAAAATTAAAAATACAAAAAGTAAAAATAAAATTAAAAAAAAAAAAAAAAACTCGAGATTCCAATCGACCTTGACGTGGCTCTGGGCTTCCTACTAACAGATTGGAAAAAATGTGTATGTAATTTCTAGCTTTAATGGGTCTTTTAAAGGTCAAAATGCCAATTTTTGGTCTGAATCGGGGGTGTAAAATGTAAACCCTGGGGATGCATGATTTTTTGAGATAGAACTTTAAAACTTGTTTGGGCATTCTTAGTAGCCCACTTCACGATATTATATTGGTTAATGCTGTACCCGACCAACTTTGGGTTTAACGGGACACCCTAAATTGTACAACCCCGACGACATCACATCACCATACAAGAATGGCGATGCAAAATCTTTATCTTTATGTAATTATTTTATAATGTGAAATCCTGTTATCTTGATTAAGTTTAACTAAGATTCTTTAGTTCTCCAACTAAGGGGGAGAGACTTAACCTTCAACTCCAGTCCCCCAAATCATTTTTAAATTTAATTAATATGTTATGATGCAAATTCATTCCTGCCCGAGCCTTAGACGAAGGAGGTCGAACCTCTTTCCCTTCAATTCCTGCCTTGGCTCTTAACGAAGGAGGTTGAACGTCTTTCCCAGTAAAATCCCTGCCTAAGATCTGACCATCAGCGGTAAAGAGAGGCTGTAAATTTTGTCTTTCCTTTCTGTGCCTCTTCCTGTAGAAAATCTTTCAATAAACGTCCTAAAGAGTGAAATAAGACTCTAATGGAAAAAACCCTTTAGTTTACTTCAGTTTCTATTTTGTGTGTGTGTGTGTGTGTGTGTGTGTGTGTGTGTGTGTGTGTGTGTTCAACAGTCATAAATCATTTCCATAATTCGGATGCCCTACGGCTAAGGCCGAACTCAACTTCGAGGACCAACACCAGGATTCACCCTCGTACTACCAAAATACTACTATTTCTTCAACCTTAGTGCGTGCGGAAAGTGGTCTGCATAATTTTTTTTTTATGCAGGAACGAGGGGCCAAGGGCAAATGCCCGCATATTATATATATATATATATATATATATATATATATATATTATATATATATATATATATATATATATATATATATATATATACTGTATATATATATAAGAAAAGTTACAGACAAATTTGTGTTTCAGCACTTCTTTCAGGTTAGATTAAATTTAATGAACAACTTTGTAAGCTTTCGGGTTTATTATGGCGAGAAAACTTTCAGAATAAGAACGCTTTTTCAAGTAGCTGCACACTATGAAAGAAGCAAATTAGTCTCTTTTCATACATTCTCATTATATATATATATATTATATATATATATATTATATATATATATGTCTCCCAAGATAAATATACCAAAAAAATATGATTTGAGTTTTAATTTTACAGGTATCGGAAAAATTGTCAAAAAATATGATTAAGGAGATTTTGAATTTTCTTAATTATTATTTACATTTACTATATGTAAACATATCGTGATTTAAGATTTTCATATGAAATGCATGATTAAGCACAAAAATTATAAAATGAAGCTAATGCGCACAAACAGTACCTTGATTTACGTAGCTATTGTACTGTATGTATGGTACTCAAATTATCACAATTTTAAGACGTTAAGCGTGTAGGCTACGTCCAATAGCGGGTGTCATTATTAATTAAGGCCTTTTAATAAAGCTATTGCTACTTTACAGTACATTCTAAGTTTCATCTCTCTGTTCATTACCTTATTTTTGAAAGTGAATAAGATGATAACTTAAGAAGGCAAAACTTGTAACATCTGTTCAGGAAAGTGGTCAATCGTTGCTGCTCAAAGACGCTTTCGATGTGAACTGAACAAACCACTACTACCTGAAAGACAGCATACGAATATGGGTTGATCAATTTAAGAAAATTGGGACTGTACTGAAAGGGAAATCTCCCGAAAGGATGAGTAACTCTTTTGAAAAGAAAAAATGCAGTTCGTGAAACATTTATCAAAAGCCCTACGAAGTCAATTAGGCGAGGAAGGGCTGAGTTGAACAATGAACATACCGCGCTCTTCGTCCACAGAATCCTTCCACAAAGAATTGCATTTCAAAGTTTAGAAAGTGCAGGTGCTCCAGCAACTTTTAGAGGAAGATTATGAAACCAGAATAAACACACCTACAATGATCCAATGAACATTTTCTACCAAATCTTATTTTCAGTAACGAGGCTACATTCTATATTTCATGGCAAAGTAAACCGCCATAACCGTAGGATTTGGGGTAAACACAACCCACATGAAATCTATGAACACGAGAGGATTTCCCTAAAGTAAATGGCTGGTGTGCTTTGTCACGTTCTCGCATCTACAGATTTTACATTTTTGAGGGACGAACTGTAACTGCCTGTTCTTATATAAAGACTCTAGATGAGATTTTTATTCTATAGTTGCCAGGAACTCCCTGGTTATCATAAAGAACAACCTTAAAACAAGATGAAACACCACTACATTTTGCTCGAAGCGTACGAACACTTTTGAACGAAACCTTTCCAGGACGTTGGATTGGTAGGGAAGAATCTCGCTCCCACGCGTCTCTGGGGCGCTTTGAACTCAAAAGTCTACCATAACGAACCAAGGGATCGTGAGGAGGTAAAGCATCATATCCGTGATGCTGTCACGTCCCTGAAGCCGTGGCGGAAAGTGTGTTTTTCAGAATTTGAATGCGGAACAAGATTAATTATGGCTAATGATGGAAGACGCGTAGAAGTTTATTAACTGAATTACAAAAAAAAAAATCATAACTTCAGAATATATCATTTGGATTTTGCAGCCATCTGAACGGATAAATATATTAAGCTTTGTTTTTGGTATATTAAGTTTGGGACACCCTGTACGTATATATTTAACAATTAACGCAATTAAAAAAGGTAAAAACCCACATTATTATTTTTTAAATTCTACAAATTGATTAATTTCGATTCCGAGAAGAAATTCTCATTAGGATAAAAAAGTAAAATGAAGTAAAAGAAACGAAAGGATAAAATTTGAACTCTTAATACTAGTAATGAACGCCAAACTTTTGGGAACGTGGTGTTCATTGTTCTTAGTAAGAATTCTTAAATATATATATATATATACTGTATATATATATATATGATGAAAATAACCACGAAGGAAAAAGGAAAGACAGAATGGTGCTCAAGCGCTTTCGTCTAACGACATCCTCAGGAACACTGAAATAAATAAGTTCGAGACTATATATATGTCACAAAAAAAAAAAATAGAAAAATAAAAATTGTAGGAGGAGCATATACAAATTCATAAGGAAAAACTACCAGAGTTTTAGCACTTTGCCCCTCTTGTCTAAATCCGTTCTGAATGAATTCAAAACAACAGGATCAAGCGAAAAAAGGCCCTGGCTAATGTTAAAATTATTTGTAAGTTGAATAATGGCAGACTCAAGAATATTTCTATTAACAATGTTGCTCAAGTGAAACAAAATTGAAGCATTATTCCAGTCAATACAGTGGGATAACTCTGACAAATGGACAAAAAGGGCACTGGACGACTGTCCCGTTCTAACGGAATATTGATGCCGGTTTACACGCGTGTGCAAATCCTTTCCCGTCTGACCTATGTAAAAGGAATCACATTGTTTACAACCAATTTTATAGATAATGCCTGAATTATTGGTAGGGCTATTTTTTACTATGATATTTTTCACAATATTGTCATATGAAAATACTACATTAATATTCAAAAGTTTAAGTACATCAGCAATGCCTAAACAGCCTGGGAAAAATGGAAGTACTAAAATATCCTCCGACAAAGTGAGATAGGGAGAGAGAATTAAATTTATTTGCCTTTTTGCTTTTGTTTTTAAGAAGAGAGAAAAAAAGTTAAAAAAAGAGGTAAAATATACATGGAAAAAAACCGTGTTTGGAGGAAGGGAAAGTCATTGTGTGTTTTCGTCAATGTCAAGTTAAGTTTCCTTAATTAAGCCACCTGTACAAACTCTGGAAGGAAAGAGAGAATTTTAGGAGACTCTTTATTCATTTATTTATAATATGGAAACACAAAGTCCGAAATAATAATAATAATAATAATAATAATAATTATAATAATGATGACCTTAATAACGTAATCTGAGTTAAGATTGAGAATATTTAACTTGATGGATGACAAAGTGTTTGTATCACGAAGAAAAGTTGTTTTAAGAAAGTGCCAGCAAACGTGTGTGTATCTATATCTATATAATATATATATATATATATATATATATATATATATATTATTTATATATATCGAAAGAAAAGTACGAATGCACGCATGCAACTATAAATAAATGAATGTATATATTTATATTATACATGAATGCATATGTATATGTGTATGTATAAATGCATGAATGTACTCGTGTATATACACAATGCTTTTCACTGATGTAGGCACCTAAAAATGAACAAAAATCAATGAAAACCAACTTCTATTCTTCAACATAAAAATACATTTATTTATTTTCCTGTTTCTTTGGAAACCCCAAAAAATGAAGCTCAGTTCTTCGAGGGGAAACACCCTCGAAACAACCATTTTGTAAACAGTTTTTCCAGCTTTTTTTGACCACAGTGGCTTATAAAGTGAAAAGGGTTGGCTTTAACGAGATTTCGAACCCTTTACCAAAGACCTTTTGTTTCAGTCTTGATTTTTTTTTTTCAGGACCATTTAGACAGTGAAAATACGAGGCTCGAATGCAAACAATTCGAAAGCTCCTGTTAACCCTCAGCGTGACCACGTCGTAACGCCGTTTTCCGTTAGATCAGCGAGGTTAAACGACGTTGGGTCTGTTCACTAATTGGATGGACGACTGTCATCTGCGGTTAGATGTAGCAACCCGTGGTTGGTTTGGATTACGTCTATCGGTAAATGAAAGTGTCGCAAACTCGCCACATTGGCGATTTTGCGATTGTTCCACGAATGAATAGCTCAACCCTCCCCCATCCACAGACAATTTGGTGTAGCCAAATACTCAATTTGTACGATCAAAATATAGTTATTTTCAATGCATGTATTTGCGCTATGTGCCCCTCTTACACAATAATCACAACGTTTAAACGGTATCTCAAAACTGGTTTGGCGAGTTCGCCCATCGTACTCGCGATGCCTCATATATATATATTATATATACAAAGGGTGTCCGAGAATTATCTGTACAATTTTTGGCTCTTATTAAAAGTCAACCATGAAGTGTAGAAATTCCAGTGTGTCCGAAAATTATCTGTACAATTTCAGCTTTTAATAAAATTCTTGATAACACACGTAAAATTCTTAAACAAGATTATTTAGAATCTGTATTTTCAAAAGTTTCTTTTATTAAAGTAACGTTGTTACAAACATTCGATATGTGCACCATCAGTGATTCGCAAAACATCCAATCGATAATCCAAATGTTGCCATGTACGCTGCAGCATATCCACATCAATTCACTCAATAGCAGCTGTGATTCTTGCTTTCAAATCATCAATGTCTGTCACCCGCGTAAAAAACTTGTCAAAACTTGTTATCAGAAAAAACTTAATGAGTTTCTCTGTAAAATGGGACAACACTGGAATTTCTACACTTCATGGTTGACTTTTAATAACAGCCAAAAATTGTACAGATAAATTTCGGACACCCTGTAATATATATATATATATATATACACCTTTTCAATAAAAACTTTTACATTTAATTTAATTTGACCACATTTCTTCATTTGCAAAGAACACGATACGCATAGAATTTTATTTACTAAGTCAAACATTTACTCCAACAAAGTCAATAAGACAACGGTTGTCTCATAAAGAATTCAAATGAGTTGCAATATTAATGTATGAACATAAATTAAAAACTTTTATTCATTAGGTAAATGATGTTGAGATTATATATATATATTTATTTATTCATAGTTCCTTCACACCTTGCGTACACTTATCTCGTGTACCTAGTTACGCATTAGAGGACAGTGAAAAATAAACGATAGTATGAAACACTAAACTCCTTAATCTAATCTACTCCATACATTTTTTTCTAAAGTATTAGTTACTTATTTATTCATACAAGAAATCATAATTTCATCGTTGTATCATTTCTTCGATGAGCGCCAAGCCAGCGTGCTGAGATACTTTTGAAAATTAACAGTTTACACTAATACCTTTCGCACTGGAATTGCTTAGATAATGATGAACTGATCCAGAGACATATTCAGCCAGCCAGCACACCCCAGTTTAAGAATTCCGACGAAGTGTGCATCAAATGTGTGATTTTCCCACTATTTTAAGATGAGTTATCATGTCATAATTTATGTTGCGTAGAAATTACTGAGATAAGGAAGCAGTGATCCAAAGGCACCTCCAACTGGCCAGCACACCACAATGTAAGAATATGCCCTGCAGTATACATATGCATAACTCTATGAAATTTTGATACACACTATACAAAACTAAAATTTTACTCTAGATTAGTAGCTTCCTGGAAGATGAATGCGTCTAATTCGGAAGTTTTGATTCCCTAGAGTACTCATCAGCTTCCCATCATCTGAGAACGCTCAGTGCTCTGAAACCCGACCCGACCAGCGCTTCCTACTACAGTTATTGGCAAAGGGAACATTACTACTTCTAATCTATCCTAACTAGGTCTTCTCTCAAGCAGCAGCTAATGAACAAAAAAGGGAAGCAGCAAAGCAAGAAAGAAGAGGGGAGAAGAGTGGCTTTCCAAAATACTTTAATAAAGCTATTCGGAGGTTTTGACTCCCGAGCGTTTTCACACTGAGAACAGCCAGTGCTCTGTAACCAGACCAGACCAGCGCCTTCTACTATATTTAAAACAAAAAGGAAAATCCGGCTACTGTACTCCTTATACTAAATAAAAAGAACATCTCCATTTTACCCACCTTCTAGTACAAATTTATGTTACTAAAATAACTATCCAACCTGTTCTTAAATACGTTAACACGAAGTGCTCGTCACGATCCACGCGAGAAGGCTATTTCACCTCCCCACTATCTTATAAGTGAAAAGACCTTCGCAACGTTTGTCTAAAATCTTGTGCTCTTTATTTCAAAACCATTCTTTCTTTCTCGTAATGGTCCTATCGTCTAGGACAAAAAAAATTCTCATAATTACGTTATCAAAACTATTTGAAATTTTGATCACCTGATTTAATTCGCCCCTCAAACGCCGAGTTTCAAGCGTACACAAATTTCGCTCTTTGAAATCTGTCTTCGTATGTTTTATCACGTAACGTTGGAATAAGCTTTGTTGCTCGACGCTGAATCCTTTCTACCACTTCTATATCCTTACTCATATAATGTGAGCAAAACTGCACAGCATATTCTAAATGAGGCCTAACAAGCGAATTATATAGTGGCAAAACAACATTTTTTGATTTATATTAAAAATTACGAGAAATATAACCCAATACTCTATTATCTTTACTGCACGCGACTGAACATTGTTTTGAGAACTTTAAATTCTCAGTAACAATGGCAACTAACCATTTTCCTCAGAGGCTTCGTTTCACACACTATTTTCCCATAGTGTAGTTAAATTTACTGTTGTGACAACCTATATTCATGACTTTACATTTATCTACATTACATGTCATTTGCCACTTATGAGACAACTCTATACTACATTGTTATTAAAGATCGCGCTGTAAACTCTCTCTTTACCCGCAATTTTAGTGCCATCGGCAAATTTAGGAATTTTACCCACTAAATTGACTTCAAGATTGTTAACGTACGTCATGAAAAATATTGGTCCTAAAATGGACCCTCGCACCGCTAGTTACATCAGCCCACCTTAACTCCTCCTGGTTAACTACTATCTTCTGTTTTCAACCAGTTAACCAATTATCAATCCAATTAAGAACTTGACCCTTTATTCCGTCAGCTTTAAGTTGGATCACCTGAAGATCAGGGCCCCCAGCCTTCGTTAGTTAGCCTTATAAGGCTAACTAACGAAAATATCACGACTTAACCTAACCAATCGTCAAGGGCGTACAGTTGATCTAACGTTTGGTTAGGTTAAGCCGTGATATTTTCGTTAGTTAGCCTTATAAGGCTAACTAACGAAGGCTGGGGGCCCTGATCTTCAGGTGATCCTTTAAGTTTTTCCAACGATCATTTTTGCGAAACTTTGTCAAACGCCTTTTGAAAATCTAAATATATTATATCGACGGTTCTACTACAATCATAAATACCGATGATGTCATAAAAACTAAAAAATTTATTAAACAAGATTTATTTTTACGAAACCCATGATGCTGACTTTGTTCAATAACATCATTGGGTGCTGGTTAAGTATGCGGTCTACCATCTGAGTTCTGGTTAAGTGTGCGGTCTACATCATCTTAAATTACACTTTTATAAATGTATTTAAGGAAAGGAATTAAAATATAAGAAATTTAGTTCAAGAAATATATTTAATTACAAAATTTTATTTATTAAAAGAAACCAAAAAAAGGGTGCTGGTTAAGTATGCAGTCTACCATCTGAGTTTTGACAGAATATTTTCGTTAAAACTAACGAAAATATCACGACTTAACCTAACCAATTATCAAGGGCGTACAGTTGATCTATTAGTAAATAGTAAATACTATTCCAGAAACAAACAATGTTATAATTAATAATAGATCAACTGTACGCCCTTGATAATTGGTTAGGTTAAGTCGTGATATTTTCGTTAGTTTATATTCTGTCAAAACTCAGATGGTAGACCGCATACTTAACCAGCACCAAATAAACTAAGATATATTAAAGTTTATCGTAGCCTTCACGGTTGCCTTTTTGGTAGGTTGGTTGGTCGCAGCTTAATTGTGGTAGACTGCTCGAAGCTAGGTGGACCGCACACTTAACCAGCACCCATCATTGCTTTCAAGATGTTCGACTGCATGATCTCGCATAACCGATTCTAAAGCTTTCCTATAATAGAAGTTAGATTAATAGGCCTATAATTTCCTGCTTGTTGTTTATAGTCTTTTTTAAAAATTGGAGTTACACTGGCTAATTTATAATACAGAGGAACAACCCCCTACGATGAAGATTTATTAAAAATTTGAACTAACGGATCTCGTATTTAATTTTTTAACTCTTTTAGATGCTTTGGGTAAAAATAAGGTCAGGGCCTAACGATTTATTAATTTTTAACTTATCTAGATAATGAACAATCTCTTTAGTGTAAACATTTATATCACTAAGCAATGCAACCCTATTTACGCACTGAATATATTACTAGCCTCCTCCAGAATAAAAGATGTGTCCTCAGCTGTAAAAACTGATGTAAAAAAGTTATTTAAAATTATTGTCATCTCCCCATTATTAAGTTACCACAAGAGTCTACTGTGGCCTAATATTGTCCCTCAAAGGATTTTTATTGAAACATAATTGTAAAACGGATCACCTGAAGATCAGGGCCCCCAGCCTTCTTTAGTTAGCCTTATAAGGTTAACTAACAAAAATATCACGACCTAACCTAACCAATCTTAAGGTCAACTGTACACCCTTGACGATTGTTAAGGTTAGGTGGTGATTTTTTCGTTAGTTAACCTTATAAAGCTAACTAAAGAAGGCTGGGGGCCCTGATCTTCAGGTGATCCCGTAAAACTTCTTTGGGTTTCTTTATATTCACGAACTACTTGAGTTTTAAATTCGCGTTTAGCACTTCTAATTAAACGCTTAATCTATGTAAATCTACGCAAGTATTGAAAGTGCTGTTGCGCATGGTTCTTTTTACACCTCTTCTAAGCTACATTTCTATCCACGATTGCTTTTCCTATATTTTTATTCCACCATTTAGGTTGCCCACTTAATTCGCTTCTCTTAACTCTCTTTGGTGCACAACGCTCGTCTAAATTTTACAAACAAGTTCTTGAAATTATCCCACATGCTAAAAACACTATCTACCACTAACAGTTCATCTCAATTTATTAAACTAAATGAAGCTCCAAAATCATCGAAATTTGCTCTCCTAAAATGAGGCACCTTGAAGTTATTCACTTCTCTAGAAGTTTTAACATTAACCGAAAAATGTATCATGCAGTTAAGGCTGCCAGACGTCCCGTATTTTACGGGACAGTCCCGCATTTGATCCAAAAATCCCGCGTCAAAATCCCGCGTTCAAAATGTCTAGCAAAAAATATTTAAGCAAATTTTTTTGGGATGAATTTATTTAGAATTTCAATATTATGTATAATAGCTTCAATTTATTCACGATGTTTAATTGTTAAATTTGTTTGTTGTAACCGTTGAAGAAATCGTTTCAATTTGAAAAAAAATTTGGTCTTAAAAAAAAAAAAAAATTTTTTTGTCCCGCATGGGCATTTGAAAAATCTGGCAACCCTAATCATGCTATGATCGTATTACATAAACGTTCTCCAACGTCTACATTCTGAACTAAATTATCATTAGTAGTTAAAACTAAGTCAAAAATATTTTCACCACGGGTTGGTTCCAATATACTACTTGAAAAATCTATTAAATATATACCACCCATAGCTTCGCTGTTAAAGGTATTGAAAGTTAATGGTTGGGTATTTAAAGTCCCCAACTATAATTAATTCCTTATGCGTAACTATTCTACTCAAAATTTTACATATTTCGACGTCTAATTCTAATCTCTGTAAAGGCTAAATTATCTGCACAAATTTCTGAAATAATTATATCTAAATGGTCACTGGCAGGGGCGGACTGAGCGGTCGGGCAATCGGGTATGGACCGAGAGCCCGTGACATTAGGGGGCCCGCAGTCATCATAAAACAGTGAGTGTGTTCTCAATTGGGTCAAGGGTCTAATCGAACTGCAATATGAAAAAAATCGGATTTCAAGGGGCCCAGTACCTCATTATGCCCGAGGGCCCAGGTTGCTGTCAGTCAGCCCCTGGTCACTGGTATTAACCATCTTTTGAACGGGACGAAGATTTTCTCTACAATACAAGTAGACCACCTCTCATTCTAACTATTCTATCCTTATTAAAGGATATATATATATATATTATAATATATATATATATATATATATATATATATATATATATATATATATATATATATATAATAATAATAATAAAGGAAGGAGCTACAACAGCTTTACAGCCGACTGAAGGTGCCACCCATATCTTTCATATAGCCGTAGATAAACTCAGAGAAAAACAAAACAGAAAAGCAAGAAGGCTCTGCCCCCCCCCTCTTTTCTTAACCCCCAACCAAAAATATACGAGAGAGAGAGAGAGAGAAACCTGGGAATCTGATGCCTGAACGTGAAACTCTAACTACTGATGTACTGCTTCAAATAAATGAACGTTTTCTTCGATCCTAAAGCGAAAGTTGGTTTATAAAATATTTTCACCTTGAATACTGATACGACAGAATAACGTTCTTCGTATAATGAGGAATGGGTAAGAGAGTTTTGCTTAAGGGTAAAAGACGAACAACTCTGGTATTAAATACTGGAGCAAGTTCGAAAATAAACTTCAATATATTCCACGCAAGGCACAAATTCTCAATCGCATTAAAGTTACAATTGGACAGTTGAACTATTAAAGTTCTTGCATTGTTACCACGAGTGATACATGTAAACAAACCACTTTTTAACATGGTACGAACGAGTAGTTATGCTTCGGAAAGCCTCATGCCTAACTACTAGCTAAATCACTTATGGAGAAAAGGTAAAAATTTGAATATATTTTGCAGTTAAATTACTGGCCTTTAACCCATTCAGTTAGTGCCATAAGTGCCACGAGTGATTATTTAAGTGAATGCAGTTAATAAACACTCGCCGCAGTCACTTATTCTTTGACCTCGTAACGTATTTTAAATAAAACGATGCACAATTCAATTCCTTTTGTGTACTAAATTTGGTTTTCGAGGCCGCGGAGATGCGAGATTTCGATTCCTTCCAGTCCCCCACGTTTTCCACTTCTCCTCCCACGAGGCCAATATATTAAAACCAAGATAAGGTTTCTGCCTTTCAAGGTTGCTTTTATCCCATTTTTAAATTCTTTCTATCCCTTCCTCCGTGCTCCTAATCTCTACGTTAAAATGAAGTTCGCCTTTCTATCGCGAAGAGAAGAAGAAGATGATGATGATCATTTGAGGCGATTTGGAACCCAGCCAGCATGAGCTATACGCGCAACTTCTTTCACGCGCACCTATTCCCCATTAATTATAAATTTAATGGAAAGAGGCTTTAAATTAGGTTTAATGGACGGAGAAGCAAACTTTTTGCTTGCTTTTATCGGAGATTAAGAGCCGAAACAGTCAAATTACAGTGCCAAAATTGTCAGAAAAACAAAGAAATCAAATTGAAGAAAACGTTTCACAAACCTCAAAATCCTTTAAAGGTTTCACTACATTTTTTTAAGTAAAATTATTTCATGTCCCCGCGATAATCTCTCCATTACAGCGTATAAAGGATTAAAGGAATGGGGGCTGTAACCCTTAAAAGGAAAATACGTAACATAAATTCCTACATTTATCCCGTCACTAACACTAAGATAAGAGAGAACCAATTCAGGAAGATCCAACCGTGAGTCTCTAAATACACTTATTAAAGAATGGAATAGTCTCGCATACATTTCTGTAATGATTTTTTAAACGAGAGGAAAAAGGGCTTTCTTTCCTCCCTTTTTTATAATAAACTCGCTATATTATAGTACAGGGTGGGCCGTAAGTTTCCATACATAGGAAAATTTAAATTATGGTCTTCACGTGCGTCGGTATTTGGATCAGCAGTTTCCGGATGCTTGGATTGGTCGGCGTGGTCCTGTGGAGTGGCCTCCCAGATCCCCAGATCTCACCCCCCTTGATTTCTATCTTTGGGGGCACTTGAAGGCCATGGTGTATCAGGAAAAGATACGAGACATAAATCATCTAAAGGAACGTATCACCAACGCCATTACAAGCATAACGTCAACTGTGCTAATGCGTGTTCATCAACAGTGGGGAACACGTATTGAAATGTGTTTTCAAAACAATGGCAACCATGTAGAGCATATTATATAAATAAAAATGGTTGTCCATAAAAAAATGTTTATTTTTCCTATGTATGGAAACTTACGGCCCACCCTGTATGTATGTATATATATATATATATATATATATATATATATATATATATATATATATATATATATATATATATATATATATGTATATACACACAACTCATTTCCTGTAGGTTTAGTTATAAATCTCTGCTAAGCACTTGTAATAATAACACAGCTCAACAAAAAAAAATTTTTGTTTCGTTGCCAAGGAAATTCGTACGAATTTAGGATATTTTGGGGTTGCTGAATTCCAAATGAAAGTAGTTTTTCCGATTTGGCTCTAGTTCTTGAGATAATGAATACCCTCAATTAATAGGAAACGTAACCATAACGCGTGCATATGGGAAACTACCGGAACATTCTAGATGGTGAGACACGCGAATATTCTTAGTGTTTACTCCGCGATCATTCTAGAATATTCCCCCTCGGTATATAAGTCATCGGCCACCCAACCAGTAAGTAGGCTCCGCCTGAACATTAAATTTTTTGCATTTTTACGTGTTTCAATGGGGTACCAATTATCTCATAAATTAGAGCCAATCTAGCAAAACCGATGTCATATTCGGAATCAGCACCACAAAGTTACCCCAAAATCACTCTAATATGATTGGCAATAAAATGAGTGTTGACCAGTGTAATAGAAAATACTGGCGGCAGCCACATAAGCTCAAAGTTAATATAAAAATCAAAATAATAATAAATAATTATAATAATAATAATAATAATAATAATAATAATAATAATGGCTTACTCATTAAAAACAAACGTAAATTCATTGTATATTATTGCAACAGAGGAATAGATCATATATTTAATACGAATACCATAGTTTCAGTATAAGTGAGCAACATTTTACCAACACAAAAATATCCCTCCAACACAAATTTGATAAAGGATATAATTTCAGGAAGTTAGTATTAATTTCCTCAATTGCAAGTGAAACTCAAAAACTGTTTTAAAGTACATAGCATCTCGTAACAGAAAATCTTATCTTTATCTTATCTTTATCTTATCTTATCTTATCTTTATCTTATCTTAGCTTAGCTTTATCTACGTTCGTATTATAACGTACGAATAATTTCACAAAAAAAGAGCTTCGGGACAAAAATTTTACGCCAGCGAGTAACATTTATTTTAACATCTTTACTTACACCTTCAAATGCAACGTCACAAATTTTGGATGTTAAGCTCAAAATAATGATATTAAAGCCGTGTTCACTGGCGAGTTAACTCGCTACATTTCCAGTGAGAGTAACTCTCGTGAACGTGTTTATTTGAGGGAAAAATCGCACGAGTTGAAGCATACAAACTAGTCTCGAGAATTTCGTTTAGCGCTCGCAGACAGTATCAGCAGACTAATACGAGACAACGGGAGTCTCGCGAGTTGAAAGTAAGAAATTTGCGCGAGAACAAATGTGGATTTGGATATTCTTTAAATTGAGATAACATGAAGCATTGTTGCTCCAGTGGTGATGAACTATGTACTGAAGCTTCGTTAGTACATTGATCCCTGTTTGCTTGGCAATGCTGCTGCCAGCTGCTCCTACCCTGAAATGGGCGTAGGGGGCGGAATGATGCTTTATATGAAAAAATGTTAAACTTTTCATCTTACTTCTACTTAAGTTATAACCAAGTGTCTTGGGCACTGATTGAGGGAGATTACGTATATTACACTAAAATACCCGTTGCCTCTTGCGCAGCAAGAACTCCCCACGAAACACGACCTAGGGCGAAGACTAGGAGGGGCAAGTGTGCTACTAAGACCTTCCCCGATTCTTCCTTAATGCATATACTAAATTTGGTGCAGCTTACCGTAGCCGTTTAGGCGTGTATGGACGAACAGATCATTATCATTATCATTATATATATATAATATATATATATATATATATATATTATATATAACCTTTGGTTAGCTTCCGCCCGAATTGTTCATTCTGACGGTCAAGTTTTTCACTCCACCTTATATATATATATTATATATATATTATATAATATATATATATATATATATGACAGGTACTAGGAACGTTCAAAAGAAGGGACAGGACAGTAATGATTGCCTTGCTAAAAAAACTGATTATACCAAAACTTGAATACTGCTCAGTTTTGACATCCCCATATAAAAAGGAAGAAACTAATAAACTAGAAGAAACGCAGACACATTTCACAGCCAAGATTGATGGCTACAAAGAACTAAACTACTGGGAAAGACTACGTAAACTAAATCTGTACTCCCTGGGAAGAAGAGGAGAGGTACACCATAATCTACATTTGGAAAATGATCGAAAAACTGGTACCAAACCTAAAACTAAACCCAATTACCATTCAAACAACACTGGAAAATAGGAAAGGCAGAATGTGTAGTGTTCCCAAATTAAAGGCCCGACAAGGGACCTCCTCAACACTGAAGGAAAATATCTTGGTTGTCAGAGGGCCAAGACTTTCTTAACCAGCTTCCAAAGGACCTCAGAAACATTACAGGGGTCAAAGTTGAAGTCTTCAAGAGAAGATTAGATGCCTCGCTTAGGACGGTACCAGATGAGCCGGGTGTACCTGGCTATGTACGGTGGAGAACGCAAGAAAGCAACTCGCTCCTCCACCAAGCCAGACCTAGAGGCGGGGCCACCAGCTTGACCTTCGTGTGAAGAGAGACCAACGCACGGAATAGCAATAAGGTTAACATGGTGTGTGTGTGTGTGTGTGTGATCTTTTAGTTAAGTAAAACAAAATGGTTCTCACTTTAAAGCAATGGTTTTCAACCGGAGGTGCATATATATAAAAAAAAAATTAGATATTTCAGTGGACGTACACAGCGAGCCGACAAAATAAGCTTTCTTTTCATTTTCGTTTGTATTATAAATACATTTTTCGAAACCTTTCAACATTCCAGTTGGAATTACTTGTGTTGCAAAATTATTGTACAGCAAAAACAAATTGTCTATTTACTTTTGTCAATCCTTCGTACAGTATATATATATATATATATATATATATATATATATATACTCTTAAAAACTTTTCGCGCGATTTCGTTCTGTCTCGAGTCGAACGCTCTGTCCCCGCGAGTCATCTCGCTACGAGGCCTATGTACTCTAGCGAGTATCATGTGTAGCTTTTTTAGATTTCGCAAAAGTGTGTGAAATTTTGAAGCAGCTCGAAGGAACTAGGTTCATCCGCAGACTTTGCTAATACAATGTAATATTTAAGGATTCCGAAAAGTACGGTTCATTATTATTTTTTCTACTGCACTTTACAGTTAGAACGACAGCTCAAACAAAAAGATGACAATGCGCTATCATCTCTTTATGATACGCGTTATAAAACGAGTCTATAAACTATTTTTCGCGGAGCCTTTTTGTTTGCTCTGCTTATAAAACATTCAATGAACTCTCCAAAATATTCCATTCACCCACTCTATACTGTCTCGTTTCGTTATCTTTATTCTAGTCTTGCATGGAACCACGCAACGCGGATTTTTAATCTCATCACCAACCTGCACTTTTGTTCCCGCATGATCATCATCTCGTGTTCATTCGCTTTTGTCTTCATATCCACGCGCCTCCACAAATCTTAAAACGATAATTTACACCTTGAAAAAAGTTTCAAGTCAAAACAACAACCGATTTCTTTTTACAGATAGGTTACTCGTGCACAAGAGAAAGAAAAGTCTTTTCCACTCCCCACCCCTTACCCAGAGGGACGCTTGGAAGGAAAAGTGGAATCATCGGCATAAGAGTGCACAGGACAAGAAGTGCGACTTAATAGATCGTTGATAAATAAAAGGAAGAGAGTGGGGAACAGGACAGAACCCTGAGGAACGCCATTTTTAATAGCTTTTGGAGAAGAACAGTGGACATCTACAACCGCAGCTATAGATCGGCCAGAAAGGAAATTAGAGATGAAGGTATAGATAGAAGGATAGAAACCGAAAGAGGGCAGTTTGGAAATTAAAGATCTGTGCCACACACTATCAAAAGCTTTTGATGTGTCTAGCGCAATCGCAAACGTTTTACGGAATTCCGAAAGGAGGATGACCAAGAGTCAGATATATGCAAGAAGATCGCCAGTAGAACGGCCCTTGCAGAACCCATACTGACGATCTGAAAGAAGATTGTGAGAAGAGAGGGGTTTAAGAATCTTCCTATTAAGGATAGATTCAAAAACTTTAGAAAGGCAAGAATTCAAAGCAATTGAACGATAGTTGGAGGGTTGAGAGCAGTCACCCTTCTTTGGGACAGGCTGAATGAAAGCCATCTTCCAGCAGGAAGGAAAAGTACCAGATGAAAGACAAAGACGGAAGAGTTCGCCTCGGCAGGGTGTACGTCTACATTAAAAAAATAATCGTAACCCGAGTATTATGCTAATAGCAACTGGATAGGCCTTATTATAAAGTTTAAAGTTTCCTCTTTCGGTGGTATACTGCACAGAACATTTTACCACACTATCTGGGAAACGCCGGTAGATATCGCAGTGTAGCGAAATACCCTGTATACCACTCAAAAGAAGAAATGTCAAGGTTTGTCAATATTTAGTCGGTCATTGCTCACTCACTCTCACTCACACACTCACTCACTCGCTAGCTCTCTCACACACACACACACACACACACACACAAAGAGGAAAAATGAAAAAAGAACATGATCATTCACTGCAGATTTTAGAATTTAACATTTTATTTCCACACCAGATATTTTCAGAGCTTTCCACAAAACCCTTCTTTTCGGATTATCGTTCGCTTTCCTGCACCCAAGCAAACTCGACAAAAAACAACAAAAAAAGCAATAACAAAAAAATATATATCGTGTAATCGAAAATATAAATGCGAAATAAATATACATATATATATATATATATATCCTTTAACATTTAGGTTATTCTCAATCTTGCTTTTATATGCAACTGCAGAGAGCATCCCTCGCCCTACAAGGGGACTGAATGAAACAGATTCGGAAACAGCGTATTTCAATATAGTTTTTCCATTTCTGCTCTTTTTTGTTGTTGTTGTTGTTGTTGTTGTTATACAAAAAATTTCAATCGATTCGTTTGTGTAATGAAAGTCGTGCGTGTATATTTCACTGAATTAAAAAATGTATGAACGGAAGTTGTATTCGAGTTTACAAAACGCCAGACACTAAATTTTTCTCCAAGCATTGATGGGTATTTTAATAAAGGCTCTATAACTTCGATTTTCCCCAACATCTGGAAAACATGACAAATTATTAATTTCTAATTTAATGACGAAAAAATTAATATAATTAAAAAAATAAATTAGACCACGAGTGAAAGCTATAATCTCATTTTGAGCGTCCCCCTTTTGCAGCCTAAAGTGCAACCACCAGCCACTCTTCATAACAATAATTCACTTAATTTACTGATGGTATTTTCGATGTTGGTTTTGGTTCCAGCTTTGCTGTATCATTTCCCAAGGATGAGAAGGGTTGCTAGGATTGTCCTTTTCCTTTTCAAGTGTGAAAAGTGTCCATAAATGCTCAACTGGATTAAGATCAGGGGACTGTGGAGACCATTCCATAATGGTCAGCACATTTTGTCCCTCTTTATGGTTCAGCTAATTCGTGCAAAAGTTAAACTTACGTTCTGGGTCATATCCACTGAAACAACCCAATACCACTGTAGAGGTGCTCATAAAACACTTCATTTTAGACCTACGGGTTATTGCAGAAACTCCGCACATGTGATGCGGTAATACATTTCTCAAGTGCGTATCGACTGGCATTATAAAAAGGCCACCCCTTTGAAGGTTTTTTCTCCCTATACAGTATTCTTAACGAGGTCCAGATGCGTGTAGAAATTCCTGAGTAAACACGAACAAAAGCAAATTCGTCACAGTTTATTAAAGACGCCTGCAAATCCTCTAAGTACCAGTGAGAGGTTACGACAAGAGATGTTCTCTTCGTAAATGAACATTTTCTGGGATAAGGCCCGAAACATTGGACAGCATCAGAAAACATTTTCATAACGCTGGAAAGCAGACCAAGAAAGTGAACATAAAAGAGCAACCATCACAATTAACAAAGACCATCACCTATGAATTGTGAAGCAACCATAAAACCGAGGAAAGGCAATAAGTGAACTCGTTCGAGTGTTACTTCGCCTACTTTTAAAAGGCCAGTCTCCCTTCTGTCGCGCTGCGGAAATTATCTATCGGGTATAAGCCTACCATACAATTCTTCGCTTACTTAACCCCTGTCATTTTTCTCCGCACTGACTCTTAGCCCACACCGACTGTAAAGTACCATTATAGAAATTCAGTGCGTTTGTAACGTTGTTTTCTTTTCGTCTGCGCATAGAGCTCATAAAGTGCGTCATTTATCGAGTTAGCAACTTAAACCAAGTATTATTGTACAATTTAATGTAACTTATAATCTGTTGTATTTTTTCTGTTGTACGTACCATACTTTGTTAATCATTGCAATATTAAGTTTGTTAATTAAAAGAAGCCAAGCCGTCTTTAATTTCCTTTATTATTAATACAAACAGTGTGGTGACCTCAAGCAAACTAATTAACTGTTCGAGTAATTACCCCGTCAATCTATCTAATTATTTATAAATTACCGCAGCTAATCTTCGAATTAGTGGCCTATACACAGTTAGACTATAAATTTCCCTCAATTAAGCTGCTACTATAAAATTGGTGCCTATAACTTGGACACTATACCACTATGGAGACCCACAGCATGTTTCAAAGATGATTTCATACACAACAGAGTCGATTTCCCCTCAGGAGTGCACTTGATGTCCTTGCGCGCGTTCTAAACAAAATTCATTTTCGATTTACCGGTAATTAAGACCTTTTACCAGCCTTCGGCAATGAAATCCCGTACTTGCTCTTTGATGTTTCTCTTCCTTCGTAATGTTTTTCAATGCAGTGGACCAATACACACCCACACGCACACATAAGGGGTTCCAAAAAACCTTAGCCCCCCATTTGCAGCTTACATGTTTACTTATATCGAAATAGTTTTTAGTGATTATAAAAATATATAAAATTCTTTATTTATTGCAGGTATTAAAATTACTCTAGCTGATAAAGTGATAATATAATGGCTTCTCAATTAATTGGTGATTCGGAGAGGCAACGTGTGATAGATCGCATACGAGCAATAACATTTCGGGAAGCTCGTGATGCTGGAGCCACCTTTATAACACGTTCATGGGTTGCCAAAAAGTTGCGAAGAAGTGAGAACTTCGTCAAAAGAAATTGGAATAAAACTTTGGATGAATGTGAAATGGATACAACCAAATCTGGGCGCCCAAATTTGCCTCTCTCTCAGGAAACAAAGGACATCATTGAAAGCGGTACGCGTAAGCGGAAAAACAGCTGTGCTAAACTTTCTAGAGAGATCGAAGTGTTGAGAGGAAAGATCGTTAGTGGTGAGATCATTCGACTGTACCGTCATAGGCAAGGTTTAAAGCCTTGGCATGAACTTCCAAAGCCAAGAAAAACTCAACTTAACATCGATGACAGAATGTGGTTTGCCCATTCTCTTGAAGATTGGGATGTGGATGATCTCATGCATTTAGCTGTCTCCGATGAATTTTTTGTTTATGTAACACGTCGGCCTAACTACCAAAATTATCGAGTGTGGGCCACAACACCAGATGAAATCGATGACAATGAACATTACCGCGAATTATTAAAAAGTCCAGACTGTGTTGGTGTGTTTGTTTTGTTCACTGCAAAGAAGCTCATGTGGGTGCTGAAGCCAAATGGTCAGAGTTGGGATGGACAGTATTTTCGTGATATTATTCTATCCCAGCATGTCACTCCTTTTCTAAGAAACCCAAACGATGTTATGAATGTCGATCAGGTCACACTTCTGCACGATAAGGCCCCCTGCTTTAAGGCATTAGCCACTCAACAGTTGTTGCGGAACCATGAGATCGATTTCTTTGGAAATGAAGAATGGCCAGGAAATTCTCCTGACCTGAACGTCTGTGAACACATTGGATCAGTTATAAAGGACAAGGTTGAATGTCTCTCGTTTCAAGAACCTGCAGCAAATCGATTTTCGAAGGATACAATGACGCAACACATTGAAACTGTTTTAGCAAATTTGCGTAACGATCAAGATCTATTCACGTCACTTTTGGCAAGCTACCCAAAGCGAATTCAGGCTGTCTTGGAAGCCAATGGCGGGAACACCAAGTTTTAATTGTTTCTCATTAAATGCAGGATTAAATTCTCTTTTGTAAGGTATGTTTAGTTCTACTGTACCTCTAATGGTTTAGGCCATGGGCGGGGGGGCTAAGGTTTATTGGAGCCCCGTACATTATATATATATATGGTGGTGTATCGGGGACAAAAAAGCAACGCGATACGATACTCGATACAGTGGCAAAAATGTATCTCGTTACGATACAATATATATATATATATATATATATATATATATATATATATATATATATATATATTATGAAACAATTGAATTACTTTCCATTTTTATTGAATTTTACAAAGAGCGACTCCTCAAACAATTGATCAGACATTCTCTCTCTCTTTGAAAGAAAGACATTTCCAGCTATGCTAAAAAGTCTCTCAACCGGAGCGCTTGATGGCAGTGTAGTGTTGTATTTTATGAACAGTTCTTTTATCAAATGATACATGTGTAATTGTTGAATGTCTGATGAATTATTCGCTAAATAATTAGATAATTCTTGACGAGGTTTGTTCTATGATAAAGTATCGCGTTACTGACACTTATTTGTATCGAATCTTTAGATACGATACAAATAATAAAAAATGTATCGCGATAGGATACAAGATATAGAAAATGTATCTCGATACTACGCCACCCTGTGTATATATATACACACACACACGATACATTTCCCAATTTTGTATAATTATTATATTTCTATTGAAGTTTACTTGATTTTATGTATTCTTGATATAAAAATGCAATTAAGAACATTTGCTGATATTTTTGTACAAAAGATAAATGAATCAGTGTTACCAGACATTTATTTGAAATCACATTTTGGTACTAATTATGGTCTGTTTCTTTAGTTCTGCATGGTGTGTCTAACGTAGAATGTTCAATGTGGATTTATTGAAGTTAGGTATGGTATTTCGATGCTTTTCAACTGCTTGTAGAAGCCATTGCAATTGTTCTTCGTTTTTGGTTATCGTTTTTGTGAAGTCGTGGATCATGGCAATGCCTCGCTCGGCCACATCATTGGTGACTAAGACATTTGACAAAGTTATAAAAAGTATTGAAGTCCTGATCATCAATCCATTCCTCTACCGGTTTGCTCATCCACGCGGTTGAAGGAGTATTCAAGAGCTGGAAAACAAACTACGATCTTTCGTCTAGTAGGTCTATCAGCTGTGTGTCATTGTCTAGGAGGACTAGGCTTTCTTCATTTTCTTCCGACACTGGTAGTGAGGCCAGCTTTTGTGCCATATCTTGTTTCTGTTTGCTGGTCACACAATCGCTGCAAAGAGCAAACACTACCTTTTCTGGCCTCATGTAAGAAGTGTGCCGTCAGAGAACACCTAGAACACTCTCAGCTACTTCCTTGTCCACCATCTTGTAGCGGATCAGATCTCGGTAGAGGCAGAGGTCGTTGACAGGAGCATCAGCAGCAACTGGCGTGGAGAGCCAGCCTCGGACGTACAGTACGGCGATAAACTGTACCATTCTTTGCAACGTCAGTAAGGTGTGTTCATCGTAACCCAGCCACACATCGTAACCCAGCTGTTCCCGAAACAGGTACATCTTTGTGTTGTAAACAGGGATGGGGTCAAATACAATTGCCCAAATACAAATATAGATACAAATACACTATTTTTTTTACGGCCAAATTCAAATAGATACAAATATTCGAATTTATAAATCCCCAAATACAAATATAAATACAAATATGAAGCTTCAAATACAAATAAAATGCAAATACAATTTTTACTGTATTTGCAAATTTCGTACCAATTTCATCCTAAATATAAACGGATAATATTTACTTGACTTCGGCTACCCCTCAAGTAAGACAATACTGGTATAGTACTTATTGTATAAAACTTAACATTGCAATACTTTGGCTCTTATCAAAGTAGACTTCATTTTCACACCAAGGCAAGAAAAGTAACAAATTCCTCTTGTTTATTATTTTTATTAGAGAAAATTATTTCACATTTCTTGATATTTCTGCACTTTTGCATAATTAAAGAAAATAAATTCATATTTCTCAATGTTTGATTTTTACTGTTCAGATCAATTTGTAGTTATATGCACAGTTATATTACATTAGTATATTTGACTGTATTTGAAGCAAATACGGCAAATAAAAGGCTCAAATACAAATTCAAATACAAATATGCAGCTTTTTAAATTCTCAAATACAAATACAAATGCAAATATCCATTTTTGTGTATTTGTAAATACAAATACAAATACGTATTTGACCCCATCCCTGGTTGTAAATCACCTAAAATGGATAAATTCATTAATTTTTTTTATTAGATTCTATGCCAATGTTTTAATAATGGGCAAATTCAATGATTTAAAATATCTATATACTATATTTGTCTATAATTTTTCTAATACGTTGTAATATTTGTCAGAGAATTTATGTATTTATTATTTATACTATTCTCCACGTTTTTACAAACCTTGGCCATCTAACGAGCGTGATGATATGCACCTGAACGACGGAACTTCACTTCGTGAGGCTCACGAGCTCCAAGCACAGTGAGTGTTAGCTCTGCCACCTCGCGATAGTCGTCACGGAT
The DNA here is from genome assembly GCA_023014485.1 of Bathynomus jamesi. NCBI lineage: Eukaryota > Metazoa > Arthropoda > Malacostraca > Isopoda > Cirolanidae > Bathynomus > Bathynomus jamesi. The sequence goes on along the minus strand of JAJOZX010006258.1, from coordinate 207,085 downwards.
AAAGTGACTGCACTCTTTCTTCTGGACCAACGTTTGAAGATTGCAGATCACCTGATTCCGCATCTGTTTTAACCACGTGTCGTTGATAGGAAGTACTTTGAAGGTTGCTAGATAGATCTATATCTAGCCATCTGCACACAAAATATAATGCTTCATGTTTGCCGTATAAATTATCTTTGTTCAAGCATAATAAATTAATAAGTAAAACATATTTTTTTGTATTAAACTATCTGTGGTTTAAATTATAATTTTTTCATATCGTTTCATATTCAGTATTTTCTCAAACATAATGTAGCAAGATATCTTACCTGTCTTGTAATTCGAGAAATCTTGGTTCAGATGGACCACTTGTTTTTCCAAATAGTTTAGCTGATACTGACTCTACTACCAATTCTAAAACATGATGGCGACATTCTAGATGGAGTAGCCTTCTTCCCAACATGCTTTGAAGCCTGACTACTGCTCCCTGAATTCTTCCTGTGTTACTAGCAGTTGTGTCGTAGCCAAGTCCAACGACGCGTTCCTCTATATTCCAGTCTTCTAGAGCATCCATGGTTGCACGTGCCTGCGATTTGCCAGTCCTATCCTGAAGTATATTTATTGAAAGAAGTTTTCCATTTACATGGTCTGGACTGCCTGAGATAAGGATGGCTTATCTGTGCTCCTGTATCCCAAAGGAATCCTGTATTAAAAAAAACTAAGTTATAATGATTACGGATTTGTAAAACATTCTAAATTTTAAAATGCAGGGTCTAGAAATATAAGCATTGTATAACTAAGTGTTGATTATACATCAATTTCCATGCCTTTATCATTTTTCCATCCTAGTGTACTACAACATATTTTGGAGGGACAAATTTACTCTCAACATTTTGTGCCACTTCACGTCGATGTAATGCTCTCTGTCTCACTGTAGTTGCCTTGAAGATGTTAAATTGGTCAAGATCCACCGATGGAACTGCTGATCGCACGACTGCACTGACAACTCTAGCAACTTAATAAAAATAAGATACACAACATTTTTAAGAGAAGTAATTGTACAAACAAAGCCAACTCATGTAAATTAGTTGTACTGATATATATATGTTATACGAAAGTAGATCAACCGGTAAACAAACCTGATTGTTGGACAGGCGCAATCGATCAGCCATCTCAATCTCAGAAGCTTACGAGGCAGATTGACAGAAACTGTCTTCAATACATCGTTTTGTGGGTGCAACGAATTGACAATCCGAACCATTGATCTTTTCAGAATTATCATTACCCTCAGAGTCATCCGAGTTCTCGGAGAAGGCTTCAGCATAATGTTGTTCCTTTGAAGTGGAAGCTACAGAATGAAGGCTCGCATCTTTGGAGTGTCGGGCTATCTTATTTTCTTCTCGTCTTAACCTTTCTGCTTGTTGTTTTCTCTTTGTGCTAAACACTTTGTCATTGCCAGACATTGTACCAAATCTTTCTGAACGTTGATCTATATAAAACCTGATATCTTCGTCTTTATCGTATGCATTTAGGAATCTGTTGCATTTGATTTCTTCGATCGCATCATCCGCTCCGATGTCCCAAAGTCGATCAAGTTTGTCTGTAAACAGCTCTCTCTTTTCTCCAGGGTCAGATTCCCTTTTCCTGTTTCTGTTTAACGCATTCCACTCTCTCCACAAAGCTTCCAGCTTCTTGATACAGTTGCATGGCCACATTGTCTTAATTCTAGCCATCGCCCAGAATGTAAGAACATTGTCAATAGTTATTTTGACCGCTTCTCGCCATTACAGCACTTTTCGTTAACGTAAAAGAAATAACTAAGAACTTCTCGGGCAGTTGGCAATTTCGAGCCGCAGATAGTGTGTGTCGGCTGTCCTACCAGGAAACGTTCGGTCGTGTGTCTCAGTACAGGAACTGAAGGCAAAACCTTGTCCTTTTTGTTCTGGTTCATTTCGCAATCACTCTTATACCATTACTAGAATATTTCAACAAACAAAATCAATCTGCAACAGAAAATTAATTGTGAGGTAACAACCTTACGCAGACAGACTATAAAGAATTTAAGAAATCATTGATTGAAAAAAATACGTCTTGAACTGTAGTGGGTTTGACATGGCTCTACATTCAATTATATGAAACACGCATATAATCGTCATCTGTACAATAAAGAACAATGTTTTTAGTTACGTTCTCTTATAGAAAATGGCCGGTGCTACTGTAGTATGCGGTCTACCGTTAAGTTTCTACTGTAGTATGCGGTCTACCGTTAAGTTTCTACTGTAGTATGCGGTCTACCGTTAAGTTTCTACTGTAGTATGCGGTCTACCGTTAAGTTTCTACTGTAGTATGCGGTCTACCGTTCAAAATATTTAAAAGGAATTGAAAATGAATTGAAAGGAATTATAATTTAATTTACACAATTAAGGAATTATTAAAGAAGTTAAACATACTACTACCGCATACTTAACGGTAGACCGCATACTACAGTACGCCCTTGATGATTGGTTAGGTTAAGTCGTGATATTTTCGTTAGTTTTAACGAAAATATCACGACTTAACCTAACCAATCGTCAAGGGCGTACAATTAACCTAATAATAAAATAATAAGAAGATAAGAAGCTATAATTAAAAGGTAGACCGCCGAATCGTAGGTAGACCGCATACTACAGTAGCACCAAATGGCCTTGTGGTCACACAAAATATAAAAAAACAAGGATAATGGAATACAGAAGAAAGCATGCGACACCGACATGATTCAGATATTTATTAAATGATATACAAATCAAGAAATAAGTGCCGCCTTATTATAAATTAAATTATACAATTAAATTTGGGAACAAATGAGTGTTATATTAGTAAATTGCAGTGCTACCATTATTGCGAAATCACTAAATTTCCCTAAATTGCTCAAAATTGAAGAAAAACTGAAGTTTCCTGAAATTTGAGAAATTCAACCTCGATGAGGAACTCCTACACAAATTCTGATTTTGACAAAAACGGTATCAAAGAACTTCTATTGACTTATATAATGGGGAAAAAATACCATCACCTATAAATTTCAAACCCTGCACTGTATCAGTATCACTAAAAAGATTGTCAATACATATACCAATAGTTTCTGCAAAAGGTACACATTGGTAAATAAAGATTTTACATCGAAGCTAGCCACTGTGTACGAATTATTGTTTAATGTGGTAATTTCTCTAACGAAAGAAAAAGAATCCCATGTTATACATAAATTATAAGTTATAGGTGATAGTATGGGGACCAGGAATTTTGAGAGGTTATAGCTAAAAGTTCCTAGTGCCGATAAAATTGGTCTAAGTGGACAATTAGGTTTGTGTATTTTAGGAAGTCCTAACTCTGCCATCATAAAGTCAAATGGCTGAACGAGTGCCCTGCCAACTTCAAACCTGTTTTTTATAGAAGATATATTGATGACACTTTTCTCCTGTTCAAATCACCAGACCATATCCCTTTGTTTCGTAATTATGTTAATTCCAAGCACCCTAATACTGAATTTACTTCGGAAACTGAATCTAATAATTCTTTGTCCTTTTTGGACATTAAGATAACAAAAACTAATTCCTCTTTTGAAACTTCTGTTTACTGAAAGCCGACATTCACTAGTCTTACTACGAACTTTTCTTCCTTTATCCCTTTAAGTTTCAAACGAAATTTAATTTCGATTCTGACTGATAGAGCTTTCAATATCTGTTCAGATTACTTTAAATTACACGATGAACTAGATTTCATCCAACAACTCCTCACCAAGAACAATTTCCCTTCTAGATTAGTGGAGACTACAATACTACAATAGACAGAACCCTAAATAGACTAATAAACCCCACAACTAAAGACATAATTACAGTTCCCAAAGATATAGTGTATTTCACTTTACCTTATATGGAAACCTCAAGTTTTAACATTAGAAACAAACTTTTAAAATTGCTCAAGGAATTCTACCGACAACTATATATAAAAATTATATTCACCCAGTCTAAATCGATTTATAACTTATTTAAATACAAAGATGTTATTCCTACCCTTCTGAAGTCATCCATACTTTATCAATACAAGCGTGACTACTGTATGGGGTCATATATAGGTAAAACTAAGACACACCTAAAATCTCGTATTTACGAACATCTCGGTAAATTGGTCCGTACAAATTTACCTCTTGGGAAATCAATCTAATTTTCTCATACGCAACCATGGACACAACAATAACCACCCAATTTCACAGTCTAGTTTCGCCGTACTTACTGCCGGAAGGTCTAACCTTAAGTTTAAAATTTGGAATCTTTGTTCATTTATAAATTAAAACCAGACCTCAATTCTGATGAATCATCGGTAGATCTGCTATGTTTTGGTTAAGGTACTTGTTTATTTATTTTATCAATTTACCTTTTAGTTTTAACGCTTTTATATTTTTTCCTAGCCTCCTTTTATAATTTTAACTATTTTAATTTCATCTATTCAGTTTTAAGGCTTTACATATTCTTAGCTACCTTTGTATAATTTTAACTTTATTTTAAATTTTTATTAATTAACTTACACTGCAATTTGTACTTTGTATCTATATGTGAATTTTTATTATTATTTTAGCCCTGAAGATGGAATTAGTGCATTCCGAAACGTTGGTACTGATTAAACCTTGAAGGATGTTTATTTTTTCTCTGGTGTTCCTGTTTATTATTAAACTGCGTTTTCCACGCCATCAATTAATAGCCGATATATATATATATAATATATATATATATATATATATATATATATATATATATATATATATATATATATATATATTGGGAAAATGGATCTACAACTTCCTCAGAGAACGTCTACAGTTCGTCAAAATTCAAGGTGTATCATCATCAGAATCAGAAGTACGCAGCTCAGAACCACAAGGTACAGTACTGGCCCCACTCCTGTATTTTATCATGCTAACAGACATAGACAGTGGAATAAACAGCAACAGTATAGTAACAAAGAGGCAGAAAAATCAGTGATGCAAATGAAGTGTAGGCCTTGCAGAGGGACACGAACAAAATATACACATGGTCAGAAGACAACAATATGACATTTAACACCGAGAAATTTCAGCTCTTGAGAAATAGTAGAAATGAGGAACTTAAACAGACTGCATATTATGCTCCAGATAGACAAGAAATTCAGAAAAGCACGAAAGCGGTCGACTTGGGGGTAATAAAGACCGATGATGCCAAATTCGAGACAAAATCAGATAGCAATAACAAAGAAAGAGAGTCGCGGGACAGGTACTAAAAACATTCAAAAGGAGGGACAAGATAGTAATGATTCCCCTGCTGAGAACACTGATCATACCAAAACTTGAATACTGCTCAGTTTTGACGTCCCAATGTAAAAAGGAAGAAATTAATAAACTAGAAGAAACGCAGAAACGCCAAGATTGATGGCTGCAAAGAACTCAACTACTGGGAAAAACTACGTAAACTAAATCTGTACTCCCTGGAAAGAGGAGGAAGAAGAGAGGTACACCATAATGTACATATGGAAAATGATCGAAAAACTGGTACCAAACCCAAAACTGAACCCAATTACCATTCAAACAACGCTGGAAAATAGGAAAGGCAGATTGTGTAGCGTTCCCAAATTAAACAGAATCTACGATTGATAATATATTTGTAAATAGCAATGCCCTTGTAAACTCTGGAATTATAACCACTAGCATCAGTGATCATTTTCCTACTTACGCTATATTCAATAACATTGTTCAGGTTGCGGACAAAACAACTAATGACTACAGAATATTCTCAGAGGTTAACAAAAGAAAATTTATTGGGGCTGTAGAAAATACTCGACTTGACTGTGACGAACCTTTAAATGACCCAGATCATATGTTTCAGTTCTTCTATGACACCTTATTCCATATTTTTAATATTTGCTTTCCTTTAAGGAGAAAAACAGTTCCGCCCAAAAGGGTCGCAAATCCATGGATCACTCCAGGAATTATCACTTCAATAAAGAACAGAGATAAATTATTCAAATTGCAATTGCAGAGCAAAATTCCTAAAATACAATATACTCAATACAGAAACAAATTAACTAAAATAATCAAAATTGCAAAATATAACTATTATAACAATCAATTTTCCAACATAAAGGAGACATGAAAAACACTTGGACAACCATAAACAATCTTCTCGGAAAACAAATTAAGAAAAATTCAATAGAGAAATTAAATGTTGATAATAAAGAAATCACTGATGATACTGCTATTGCAGACTCTTTAAATGCACATTTTACTTCAATAGCGGATAAGCTTCGCTCACAATTAATAAATAATGATCACTCACCTCTAGAATATATGCCACCCAGCCCACTAAATTCATTTTCTTTTGTTCCTGCTACCTCTACTGAGGTCCAGAATATTATTGGTAAACTAAAAAATACAAAAAATAACATTCATAACATTCCTGTACCTATATTGAAACTTGTTAAAGATAAGATATCTGTAACTTTGGCTAAAATTATCAATCAAAGTATTTCCAAAGGAATATTCCCATCAATGCTAAAAACTGGTTGTATAACACCCCTTTTTAAAGGGGGTGATCCTACACTAGCAACAAATTACAGGCCGGTGTGTTCATTATCTGTGTTCAGCAAAGTTTTCGAAAAAATTGTAAAAAGTAGAATGCAGCGATATTTAGAATCCTACAATTTATTATCTCCAAATCAATATGGCTTCCGTAATAATAGAACAACGGAAATGGCTATTTTAAATCTTATGGAAAATGTAAATATAGCTAAGGAGAACAAAGAAATAATGATATCAATATTTATGGATTTGAGTAAGGCGTTCGATGTAATAGACCATAATATTCTACTTAATAAATTGTATTGTTACGGCTTTAGAGGGGCAATCAGCGATTGGTTTAAAAGTTATTTGTCCGATAGATATAATTTTGTATCAGTAAATAAGGTTTGCTCCACTAAAGCGCTTGCCAAACATGGTGTGCCACAGGGCTCAGTGTTGGGTCCACTGTTATTTTTATTATATATAAATGACCTTCCACGTTCATCTGATATACTGAACTTCATAATGTTTGCAGATGATACAACTCTCTCTTTTTCTTGCAAAGATGTTAATACAGCTAAGAATATATTTCATTCAGAATTCATCAGTGTAATGAAATGGTTGACCACCAATAAACTCTTCCTAAATACCAGTAAAATAAATTTCATGATTTTTACTAATAAAAGAAATGTATATCTTGATGAACTTAATGTTAATGAAATCACCATAAAGGAGTGTACTGTAACAAAATTTATTGGTGTAATGCTAGATAAGAATTTGCAATGGAGTGATCATGTAAATTATATTGCGAAAAAGATTTCAAGGAGCGTTGCTATAATGTTTAAACTTAGAAATGTAGTCCCTAAACACCTTTATTGACTCTATCATACTCTGGTTCTTCCTTATATAACATACTGCACCCTTGTTTGGGGAAACTCCGCTAACAACGCATTAAATGGTATCTGTCATTCAAAAACGAGCAATAAGGTTATTATCTGATGCTGATTTCCTTGATCACTCTAGTGCATTATTTAAAGAGCTAAACCTACTAAAGCTCAATGATATAACCAAACTGGCACATTTTATTTTTATTTACAAGTGTAAGAGCAAAATCATTAATTTGCAATGGGTAAATAGATATTTTGTAACTCATCAAGAAATCCACTCGTATCAGACCAGAAATAGATCAAAGCTTGTTATACCTCAATTTAGATTGTCTTCATCTCAAAAACTACCAATTTTCATTGGATTGAAACTATGGAATGACTTGCATGCCGATAGAAAAAATATTGCGAATGTAAATTTGTTTAAAACCAAGTTGAAATCCCGATTAATAATGGGATACTAACAAAAATCTTGGATTGATGTCCACTAATAATGTTTAATATTGTCCATTAATATTGTTTAATATTGAAATACAGGTTTTAACTATTAATAATACTTATTTACTTATTTATTTATTTATTATTATTAATTTATAACAGCTAGCTGCTTATTTTTAATAAGAGCCCAGTAAAGCCTAAAGCTTAAGGGCCTTATGTCATTGTAAAAAGACTACTGTATTTATTTTATTATTAATAAAGGTTATTCAATTCAATTCAATTCAAAAGGCCCGACAAAGGACCTCCTCAATACTGAAGGAAAATAGCTTGGTTGTCAGAGAGCCAAGAATTTTTAATCAGCTTCCAAAAGACCTGAGAAAAGTTACAGGGGTCAAAGTTGAAGTCTTCAAAAGAAGACTAGATGCCTGGCTCAGGACGGTACCAGATGAGCCGGGTGTACCTGGCTATGTGCGGTGGAGCGCGCAAGAAAACAACTCACTCCATCAAGCCAGGCCTAGAGGCGGGGCCACCAGCTTAACTTTCGTCTGAAGAGAGACCGACACACGGAACATGAACGATGTGTGTGTGTGTGTGTGTGTGTGTGTGTGTGTGTGTGTGTATATATATATATATAGGGTGGGCCGTAAGTTTCCATACATAGGAAAAATAAACATTTTTTTATGGACAACCATTTTTATTTATATAATATGCTCTACATGGTTGCCATTGTTTTGAAAACACATTTCAATACGTGTTCCCCACTGTTGATGAACACGCATTAGCACAGTTGACGTTATGCTTGTAATGGCGTTGGTGATACGTTCCTTTAGATGATTTATGTCTCGTATCTTTTCCTGATACACCATGGCCTTCAAGTGCCCCCAAAGATAGAAATCAAGGGGGGTGAGATCTGGGGATCTGGGAGGCCACTCCACAGGACCACGCCGACCAATCCAAGCATCCGGAAACTGCTGATCCAAATACCGACGCACGTGAAGACCATAATTTAAATTTTCCTATGTATGGAAACTTACGGCCCACCCTGTATATATATACGCGCGGAAAGCATATGGCAGAAATGACTACAAGTACCTCAAACAGCTACGTAGAATGTGTAGCAGCAAAAGTTGAAAAATTAAATATGGTACTAATTGTTATGTACAGACCACCGAACAAGCCAACCTCAAAATTCTCCGATTCCATTGCAGAGGTAAGAAACTGGGTAAAAGATCTACTCTCTCCAACCCCAAATATTTTTCTCTGTGGTGATTTTAATTTTCCATTCATTAAATATAAAAGGATAGGAAAAAATATATGTGTACACCAGGACAAGGGGGGGCTCACGGGGAGACCAGGAGCAGGTAAAAATGCTACTAGCTCTAGCTGATGAATTTATATTAATGCAAGAAATAACAGAAAACACCAGAAAAAACAACTGCCTAGATTTGGTGTTCACAAACAGCAGCAACCTAATTGATAATGTAGAAATATCCCCAACTATAATATCGGATCACAACATTATTGAAATAATAACCAATATAAAAGCAAGAGAAAAGGAAAGAACACGAACAACAGAAAGAAGCAAATTTGAAATTTTTAATTTTCACTCCAAAGCTATAAACTGGGAAGATGTTGCATCCAGCATGGAAGTAATAGATTGGAAATCCATCTTAGAGGCCAAAACAACGGAAGAGATGCTAATGACCTTAGAGGAGAAGACGCTGGAAATTGTGGAAAGACATGTCCCAAAAATACAACAAAGGTCATTGTTCCGAAACAGAAAAAGTGACTGCAAAATTAAGTAAATGTAAAGATAACATCAGAAAAATATTAAATGATAAACTGCGGAGTATCGATTGCATCATACAGGAACTAGTTGAGAAGCATACGGAAAAAGAAGGCGACTCTATAGAGGCGATAAAGGTTAACTCAAAGTCCTTCTATAATTTTGCAAAAAGGAAGTCGAGAAACCATGCGACCATTAGACCTTTGAAAAACGAAGACAGTGCTTTATCTGGCGATCTAACAGAAGTATCCGAAATATTAAGAGCTCAGTACGAATCATCTTTCAGTATCCCAAAAACTGACAAATAGATTGGCGATAGAAACGCGTTCTTTGAAGAACTACAAGGGGAAAGCATAACGGACTTCGACTTTACGACAGATGATATTACACAAGCTATAGGGAAACTAAAAGCGCACTCAGCGGCAGGACCGGATAAATGGAATGCCACACTGATCAAAAACTGCAAGAATGCAATCGCTGAGCCCCGGTATTGGATATGGAGACGATCACTAGACATGGGAGAAATACCGGGCATCCTGCCTTGCGCGAACATAGTCCCAATATATAAAGGAGGAGATCGATCCGAGGCCAAAAACTACAGTCGCTTACATCTCATCTCACTAAAATATTTGAAAGAATAATTAGACAAAATCTATGGCTTTTTGGAAACTCGGAAAAAATTAAATAACCAACAGGGGTTTCGGTCAGGCAGATCATGCCTACCACAACTAATGGAATGGAACACAACAACAACATTATTGATGCACTGGGAATAACAAGAAAAGTAGGGAAATGGATATATAATTTCCTTAGTGAACGGCGGCAAGTCGTTACAGTACAAGGAGTATCTTCATCAAAATCAGAGGTCCAAAACTCAGACCACAAGGAACAGTATTAGCTCCACTACTCTTCATAATCATGCTAACTGATATAGATAACGTTACCAGAGACAGCACAGTAACATCCTTTGCCGATGACACAAAGATCAGTAGAAAAATAAGAAACCCAGAAGATATAGGATCTATACAAACAGACATGAACAGAATCTACAAGTGGACGGGAGACAACAATATGAAGTTTAACACCGAGAAATTTCAGCTGTTACGGTACAGAAAAAGAGAGGACCTAAAATTTACGGACATGAAAGTCAGAGAAATTCTAAAGCTAAAGATTTAGGAGTTGTAATGACTGATGATGCGAAATTTGAAACACAAAATAAGATAGCAGTAAACAGAGCAAAGAGAATAACTGGGCAGATACTGAGAACCTTTAAACTAAGGGATAGGAATATAATGATTCCTCTACTGAAAACACTGATCATACCCAAATTGGAATACTGCTCGGTCCTAATATGCCCATATAAAAAAGAAGACAGACACAACTAGAAGAGATTCAGAAAAGCTTCACAGCCAAGATCAAGGGGTGCAAAGAACTAAACTACTGGGAAAGGTTACGCGAATTAAACCTATATTCACTGGAAAGGAGAAGAGATATACACTATTATTTACACTTTGAAAATAATTGAGAAACTAGTCCCTAATCTTACTCTGAACCCGCTAACTCCCCAAACAACAGTGGAAAGTAGAAAAGGAAGACTGTCGTGTTCCCAAATTAAAGGCTAGACAGGGAACATCCTTTAACTCTGAAAGAAAATAGTTTCGTTGTGAGAGGACCAAAACTGTTTAATCAGCTGCCGAAAGACCGAAGGAACACGAGTGGTGTTGCAGTGGACATCTTCAAAAGAAGATTAGACGCCTGGCTCAGAACAATCCCCGATGAGCCGGGCGTACCTGGCTATGTGAGGTGGAGAGTACAAGAAACCAACTCACTACTTCACCAGGCCAACTCCTGTTCCTATATCTATCAAACATCTCCATACCAAATTTCAGCCTAATTGAATGATATTTACTGGTCGCTATGAATTTCATTTTACTAAATTTCTAGTAGATTGATCTTCTGGGTTAAAAAATGAAAAAACAAGGGCAAATACTAGTTTATTTGTTTGAAAACAGATTAAATCTCAAAGAAAACGGCTTATTTTTTTTAGAAAACAGAATAACTCTTAAAGAAAACATTAATTTTTAAAGAACAAAAATGATATGTTTGATAGAAAATTACATTTATCCTTCGTTTATAGTATACATTACTTAGATTAACGCTTCATCACTGACTCCTTCGAAGACGATGAGTAGTCTTGGCGATGTTTTGCTACTAATCGGAGGATGAATTGTTTTTGTTCTTCATCCTTCGTCAAAGATGTATTATATGCCTTGATAAGGGCGATACCCCTCTCCGCCGAATCATTGACAACTTTTAGGTTGATCGCTATGCTTCGAAACTCTTGGAAGCAATCATCCTCCGTCCAGGAATTGGGATCGGTACTCAGGAAGGAATCCTCCGCTGCCTTCCTTCCTTCCTTCTTTAACAGATTGAAGATTCCCAGGGTCCTTTTGACTTTTGGTGACCATTTCATACAAATTCAAATCTTCAATGTTTCCTTCAAGCTTCAATCGACGAGTAACAGTGGTATTCTCGTTACGTTGGAGGTTTACGACGATCTTCCCTTTGGTCTCGGCATCGACTCTAGGATCGAAGAATGCAAGGCCGATGAGATGCTCTCCAGGATACCACAGGTGCCGTTGAAGAGCTGTGGATGCTGCTTTGGAAATGGTCTGATTTGGGTACTTTTGCAAGAATTTAAGAAGCAGGATATCTTTGAAAGGAGCATTGATTCCGACGGGGACCTCGTTCCAAAAACGTACCTAGACCAAGGCGATAAACAGAGAGCTCGGTGATATTCTTCGTCTCACGTGCTGTCAGCTGTAGTTGGTGCTTGAACAGATAAATTTTGAGGACGTAGAAGGCCTTGGCCATCCAGCGTGCATGGTGAGTTGGTCCTGGAGCGTGGACCTTGACTTCTTTCTCATCACGGCACCCGAGGAAGGTGAGGCAGAGTCGTAGCAATTCCTCGTAGTCATCACGCGATTGTTTAGACTCCAGTGCCTTTGTGAAGTACTGGATCATTTCCTCTCGAAGCTGGAAACATCTTTGGATCTCTGAATAGGTTGTTTGAAGCCTTCATGAAGGAATCCTTCTGAAGTGATGGCCATTTTTTCTGAAAACGTTTAAAGAGTCATTTCCGGACCACCTGTGGGTCCAAGAAGTGCGTTGTAGGTGTTTGACAAGACGACTTCAAGGATATGATGTCGATAAGCGATCCAGACAGGTTTCCTCCCTACTGCTTTTTCAATCATTGTACAGGCTCCCCTGTGAAGGCCAGTATTAGACGCAGTTGTGTCAAATACGAGACCTTGGATCTCACCGCGAAGATTCCCGTTATCAATCGTCGAAATGCAAGTCTTGGCCTGTTCTTCTCCTGTAGCTCGTTGTATTTTTGGCACGGCTAGGAGTTTTCCATCCCATTTCCCGTAACGATTACCGTGGTTCGTTCGGCTGTTTCCTTTACACCGCCGATGTCGGGAAGTAGTTTCCCATCCCAGTGAAGAAGGGGTCCTTCGACAGAAAACGAAGCTTGATCCTCTTTGGCTGCTGCCTGCCTTGCTTGCCTTCTTGAACGACGGATGGAGCTGCGTGAGTCATTGTAGAAATATCATAGCCCAGGGCTTGAGTGACTCATCCAGCAAAGAAGACTGCTCCTCGATCAGGAAGGTTGACGCGATCAAGCAGGGCCGGTCTTAGGCCAATTGAATCTATTTGACCAAATTGGGCCCCGCAAGAGGGTTGCCACCTCCAGCTTTAAAAAATAAGGAATGCAGTCTTTGGAGCCACGGTTTAAGCAATTGAAAAAACATGTTGATTTATTTGGCTTTTTGAGTAAATTTCAACAAATTCCAAAGGAGGAATTACAAAAACATGCTGCAGATTTGGAAATTGCGCTAACAGATGTCAAGCTCATGTGATAAATGCGAAGCAAAAAACTTAAACTTCAACAAAATTTTGAGAGAGTTTGCAGAACAGAAAGCAAGAAAGATTTCTTTAAGTATAGTTTTGTTTTAACACGTTTTATGTCAAAATATAAGCTAATAAATATAGATATTGTTTTATTTTCAATAAAACGTAATAGCATATTATTCCTGATACCTAATATGAAATAATCTTAAGTCCAGGAGGCCCCACCAAAATGGTCCAAATTGGGCCCCCGCAATTGCTAAGGCCGGCCCTGCGATCAAGAGCAGCAACCACATCTGGTGATGTGAAGATATTGTTTTGTTTCGGATGATGATAGTGTACATCTGCTCTTCCGGTCGAAGTCGACGGACGATAATCATCGTCTTCAGCGTTGAATTCTTCAGAGGATGAAGTGGATGTGTTGGATGATGGAAGAGCAGCAGCTCCACCTTGGAATGCAGCCTCTCTTTCTTTGTACCTTAGAGCTTTGTCAGCATCTTTCTCCTGTCGACATCTCTTGCAGTATTCTTTGGCAAAATTAATCTTGTCAGGGCCTGCCATACTAGAGGAAAAGACGTCTTCTCGTTGCATCATCAGGAATTGGCGGTCTTCTTCATTGTCTATCACCTTCAAGGCGTCCTTCGAGGCAACCTCGAAAAGCTCTAAGAGAGTCTCTTGGAACATACTCTCTTTCACACTGCAGCTTTGTAGCTGCGTCTTGCGGTTTTTCTTCAACGCAAGGAACTCTTCGTACAGCTTTGACAGCTTCCTAACGCAGGAATCGACTCGCTGTGTAGGAATCCTTGTTCTCTGCCATACTTGCAGGGCCTCTTTGCAGGCCAAGTTGTAGCTCTCTTTCAAGGTCTTGAACTGTTCATGGTGGTGAAACTGAACCAAACGAAGCACATCACCACATGTGGGTAGCCTTGCAGTTGATAACTCGTTGCTGGGCTTTCCTAGAACCCACGTTTCTGCAGATGAGTGAGTACTTCTAGCCATAACCTGAAAAATGAGAGAAAATAATGTATTAACCATTTAACACCAAAGCACAATTATTAAGTGTTAAAGTAAAAAATTGCAAAGTCAAAATAAATAAAGTAAAAAAATTGGTAACAATGGTTAGTGGTTGATGCGTAGGAAGATATTCTTAAATATATTTTTAAAAATTTGACTTAGTAAATAATAAATTTCAAGAGACATAGCTTACAATTTTAATCATTTAATTTAAGAGCAACATTCTTACCGGTTACAAATTTGCATATAAAGAACAATTTTATATATATATATAAAACCTTTGGTTAGCTTCCGCCCGAATTGTTCATTCTGACGAAGGTCAAGCTATTCACTCCATCTTAGACCTACAGTTTAACGTGGAATCCGAACCACGCCCCATTAGCAGCCCAGCGTCTTAACCACTAGGCCACCTAGGGTACCCATTTACCTACCAACCACTTTCTTTATTGTGTGGAAGGATGAACAGCTGGGTTTTGCTGCGCGCCGGCTGCCGTCGGGTCTCGAACCCGGGGCCGATGGATTCGTAGTCAGCGACGCTAACCACTACACCACCGAGGCGCTATATATATATATATATATATATATATATATATATATATATATATATATATATAAATGAATACTTAATATACACACATTAATAATTATATATATAAATTAATAATTAATATATATGAATTAATACTTACATGATATACTATTCCTAAGTTCTTGAAGTTTGAACGAACTTAAAACCGTCCTCCAACAAGTTTAAACTTGAAATGATGCATGAGTAAATGATTTGTCTGATTCACAAACAGCATTATACACTACTCCCTCGATATATGCGTCTTCAGCATATGCGAATTCGCTGTTATGCGAAGACCCTATTTCTACCAAGAATTCAGTATACCGTATGCGGAAAAAAATTCGCATTTATGCGCCACCTAGTGTAAAATATTGCTGAGCCGCTCAGCGCACCGACGTGTTCCCGCCAAACAAGAAGAAGTCTCGCATAAACCGTTATAGCGTGTGCGTTGTGCTCTAGACTGTGTTGTTTTTCACTGTTTTTTAGTGCTTTTTCCAGTTTTGTCTTGCTGTTTATTGTAGACATGGCTTCTAAACGTCCTCTGCCTAGTATTGGGCTTTCAGCTTACTATGTCCTTTAATATTTATACTGTACAGTATTGATGTAATATAGAATTACTATTATCTTGTTGAATGTTTTTAGTATAAAAAAGTGGCATATTTATTGTTGGGGGTGCCGGGAGGGTAGAAAAAAACTGGTTGTGGAACGCATCCCTATTTTTTTCATTTAACTAAGTTCGATATATGCGAATTTGCATTATGCGAGGTTTTAGCAGAACCTATCCCTCGCATATATCGAGGGCGCAGTGTACAAAAAATCGAACAACTGTATCGTCCTCTGAAAGGTGGGCGGAGTCAATGTGGCGTGACTGCCGCGTCCTCTGAAAGGTGGGCGGAGTCGATGTGGTGTGACTGCCGCGTCCTCTAAAAATGAAGTGGGTAGAAAATGATTAGCTAATTAATTAAATGAAAATGTGAAAATCATAGCGACCCCTTATTATGTACTGAATCGACAGATGTTTTGCACAAAATCACTTCACATCTAAAGGAATAAGAGCAGCCATGTGGAGAGCATTCCCAACTATTTTGAAATTTTAGCCCAAATTTTGGACCACCCAAATATATATATATGCTAGAGCTCCGCCCATTTTATGTCATTATCTTTTATAACGTGTCTATGATGTCACTATCTTTCAACCAGTCCGGAATACAGAGGCCGACGCCACATAGCCTATGTTCTTCCCCGCCTCTGTTACCCCTATCCCTCAAGTCTCATCCAAATCTGGCCAGTGGTTTGGCCGACCATAATAATAATAATGATTGGGGTTGTTTAACCTCCTTCGCAACATCTAAGGTCATATGACGGAGGGGACCTACAGCTTTACGTGGGATCCGAACCACGGGTCGCTACATAATCTGGACGCGGAGAACAGTCTCCCATCCAACTACTACCCAGACCCAATGTCGCTTAACTTCGCTGATCAACGGGAAGTAGTGTTGCGACATTGGCTACGACGTAGCACCGGCCATAAGAAATAAAGTTCGCAGGCAGTTCGACCGTTACAAATATTAGTATAGATACAAATGATAAAAAGTAAAGGATCCAGAACGGAACCCTGTGGAACCCCACTGGTGACGGGGGCCCACTCCGAAGCCACTCCATTTATTACCAGTCTGTTTTCTATCTTTTAACTAATCTTTATTACAGTTGGGAACGAGCACGGTAATTCTTAGTCCTCTAACTTGTTATCAATTTTCGCGTGAGGGACTTTGGCAAAAACTTTCAAAAAGTCGAGATACGACACAACTAGAGCAGTTAGTGTATATAGTCTACATATTGTTGAAAATTTTTAACAAATTTATTAGACAAGATCTATGTCGCCTGAATCCATGTTGAAAATCAAAAATTAAATCGTTTGATTCGAGGTGATACGCGATACGTTCTGTAATAATGGATTCCAACAGTTTGCCAACATATGACTAAAACTGATCGGTCGGTAATTACGGAGATTTTGCCTAGCCCCCTTTTTAAAGACTGGCGTTACATTTCCTAATTTCCAGTCGGTTGGGACATTCCCTAATTTGAATGACTGTTTGAATATAGTTACTAAATCATCAAGAATATTGTGGCTAACCTATTTATAATACCATTGGAAGAAATAAGTCAGGACCGGGTGGTTTGTACTTATCTTGTCAGTTACTGTACCTCATCTCTCGTAGAGAGAGGAGAAAGAGAAACAGAGAAACACGCTAATACACTTTTATGTATAATGAAGTTAGAGTTTATATAAAACGAGAAAACATTTGTAATTTCATAATAATACAAAGGTTCTTTCGTGGTGCTCTTCCGAAGGAGACTATCAACCCTTCCAGGCCATTTCTTCGTCATTTGCACTCTCCAAGCGAAGGAAATTAATGATTAAATTACAATTAAAAAGATTTCCATTCTCTGAATTTTATATATATATATATATATATATTATATATTATATATATATATATATATACACATTCAACTGCAAAGAACACGCAGTATAAATAACGTAAAGAACGACGCTTGTATAGGAGATATTCCGCGCAAGACGAGAGAGAGAGAGAACGAAACAAATGAAAAAATGAGGTAACCACCCGGGAATCGAACCCGGGATCTTCCGATTGCCGGTCAGATGCGATACCATTACACCATGGGCCTCACTCTTCCAAATGCCGTAATTCTTCTACATACTCGCAGAAACCAATGCCCCAAGGGGGCACCTCCCGCATGCCGTAACATTATATACATTCAACTGCAAAGAACACGCAGTATAAATAACGTAAAGAACGACGCTTGTATAGGAGATATTCCGCGCAAGACGAGAGAGAGAGAACGAAACAAATGAAAAAATGAGGTAACCACCCAGGAATCGAACCCGGGATCTTCCGGTGAAGCCCATGGTGTAATGGTATCGCATCTGACCGGCAATCGGAAGATCCCGGGTTCGATTCCCGGGTGGTTACCTCATTTTTTCATTCTCTCTCTCTCGTCTTGCGCGGAATATCTCCTATACAAGCGTCGTTCTTTACGATATATATATATATATATATATATATATATATATTTATATATATATATATATATATATATATATATAATATATATATTTATATATATATATATATATATATATATACAGGGTGGGCGGAAAGTAGCTCCCTATTTTGGATTGGTAAAAAAATACGTATATTATCCATTTATTTCAGAAAAAATAATATGAAAAGGTAGGCATACATGGTAGGTTTTCTCTAAAATTCAATGTGGGCTCCAACTCTTTCCACCAGCTTCTGGAGCCGCCCAGGAATGGCGTCCACTGACTTTAGCAGGAACTCCGGTGGGATGGAGGACATGACTTCCCGAATTCGGTCCTCCAGTTCTTCCAATGTCCTCGGTTTGGTGCGGTAGACTTCTTCCTTTACCCACCCCCAAAGAAAGGTCGCACGGTTACCGCTGAAAAACGGCAGAATCGGTTCAGTGTAACGGTGTGGTGTGGTATGACCTCAGATCAGGTTGTGGGCCCGTTCCTTCTGCGCAACACCATGAATGCTGAGCGGTACCTTGCTATGTTGCGAAACGAGGTCTGGCCGGTTGTCAGCACATGGGAGAACATCGACGATCTGATATTTATGCAAGATGGCGCCCCTCCGCACTTCGCTCTTGTTGTCCGTGAGTGGCTGGATGCCCACTTCCCTGGGCGTTGGATGGGTCGTCGTGGTCCACATCAATGGCCAGCCAGGAGCCCCGACTTGACACCGTGCGACTTCTTTCTTTGGGGGTGGGTAAAGGAAGAAGTCTACCGCACCAAACCGAGGACATTGGAAGAACTGGAGGACCGAATTCGGGAAGTCATGTCCTCCATCCCGCCGGAGTTCCTGCTAAAGTCAGTGGACGCCATTCCTGGGCGGCTCCAGAAGCTGGTGGAAAGAGTTGGAGCCCACATTGAATTTTAGAGAAAACCTACCATGTATGCCTACCTTTTCATATTATTTCTTCTGAAATAAATGGATAATATACGTATTTTTTTACCAATCCAAAATAGGGAGCTACTTTCCGCCCACCCTGTATATATTAATCGAATCGACTTTTTTATGGCAAGTTAGGAGAACGACGTAACCTCTAATAATTCATTTTCCACCAAAATTCTCCATAGCCCCTGTTTCATAATTGCTGCGAACCCTTAACTAATCTTGTTAGGTATAAGGTTCTCTCCTAAATCCAAAACCCAGAAGACAACCCCATACCCATGACCTCTCTCTCTCTCTCTCTAAAACATTTCTCGCTCAAGACCAGTCCCCTTTCCCCTTTCCCCCATTTTCTCCCCTCTCCTCCCGCCTCACTCTCTCTCGTCGACACTCGGAGCCCTTATAAGTCCGATTCGCCGTCTCCTCCTCGCACCGAAATCTAGTCATGAAAATCTCGTTTGGAATTCACCTTTAAGAGGCTCCGGCTGAGGCTCACAATTTCCCCTCCACACCCCTCCCGTCAGAACCTCTTCCCCTCCTTCCTTGGCTAATAATCTTCACAGGCGTCTCTTTCCCCTCTAAAATTTCCCTCTTCTGAACTTGAAAGCTTTTCAATATGTCCAAAATTTAAGGTCAAATTACCTTCTTGTTGGTGAGAATAGTTTTGTTAAGCAAGAATTCACTTACATATACCGAACTATATATATATATATATATATATATATATATATATATATATATATATATATATATAGTTCCGTTAAACAAAGGGAAAGCCATCTTCCTTATACAAGACAGATGGATGATAGTAAAAAATAAAAATAAATAAATCACGCCACTTAGCGCCAAAAGTAATTTTATATTTTTATATATTGATAAAGAAATATTTTATTTATTTTTATAAATTTTATATTTGTATATATGAAAGTTACACAGAGTTTATTGGTTTAAATTATTTTTTTTTGTAAATTCAGCTATAAAACCATAAGCGAACTCCCAAGTGAAGAACGTAACCTGTCTTATAAATTACCAGTAGTTTTAAAGTATTGGTAAACAACGTGAAATTAACCAATTCAAGTCTTAATTATTGGTTCAGTTAGAACCAAACCCTTTTCAAAGTCCACAAATGTAAGAAATTACTTAGCCCAATGAACCTACGTCTCATTATCTAACATTTGAACTGAAGTTCCACCTTCAAGGGGAGAAATTTCAGGTAAAGTCCACCCCTTTTTTCCCACGTATTCTTTTTTTTTTATACAGGGAGGAGGAGCCAAAGGCAATGCCCCGAAAACGCCACCCTCCCCACGGAAGAAGAGCCAAAATCAAGGTCTAGGGTTTTCGAGATGCGTAGACACTCTGCATTTGAAAGATGGGAGGTCATAGACAGGACGAAAGATGGATTGAGGAAGATTATTCCAGAGTTGACCGGTTGAGTAGATGAAAAATTGAAAATACCAATTAACCTTTGCGTTAGAGAGTTGGAGAGAAAAGGGATGAGAAAGTGTAGAAAGTCTGGTGCTGTGTGCTCTCCTTAAAGGAGGAGAAATGCAGTTAGATAGTTCCTAAGAGCAATGTCCGTTATAATATTAATAGCGATAGAGAGAGAAGAGAGAGAGAGAGATTGAAGACAGTCAGTAAGAGGCGTGGAATTGATGAGACGAAAAGCCTTTAATTCCACCCGATCAAGTGCGGCTGTCTGGGTTGAGCCACCCCACATATGAGAAGCATACTCCATACAGGGGCGAACAAGACCCCTGTACAGACACAGCAACTGAGTGGGGGGTGAAGAAACCGCGGAGGAGGTACAGCACCTAACTTCTTAGAAGCTGTTTTAGAATGAGAGTATTCTTGTATGTAATCTTTCCAGGAAAGATCACGAGAAAAGGAAACGCCAAGAATGTTAAGAGAAGAGGAAGGATTAAGTTGTGTATTGTTGAAGATAAGGGGATAGTCGTGTGGAAGACTGTGACGAGTAGACAGATGGAGGAACTGCGTTTTTGAAGTACTGAAAAGCCACAAGGTTTTCTTTGCCCCAATCAGAGATAGCAGAAAGATCAGGTCAGGTGCCCCATAGCCATCTCACGCGATTCATGAAGTGACTGCTGTGAGGGACGCTTTGGGAAGCAGGTGGAGAAGTGAAGAGTGGAATCATTAGCATAGGAGTGAATAGGACAGGAAATGGGAATTAAAAGATAATTAATAAATAAAAGGAAAAGAGTGGGTGGCAGGGCAGAACCAAGAGGAATACCACCGTTGATAGCTTTAGGAGAACAGTGGACATCTATCTACAACCGCAGCTGTAGATCGGCCAGAAAGGATATCAGATGAAGGCACAGATAGAAGGATAGAAACCGAAGGAGGGCAGTTTCGAAATTAAAGATTTGTGCCACACTATGAAAAGCTTTTGATATATCTACCGCAATAGCAAAAGTTTCACCAGAATCTCAAAAGGAGGATGACCAAAGGTCAGAGATATGCAAGAAGATCGCCAGTAGAGCGTCTCTTGCAGAACCCATACTGACGGTCTGAAAGAAGATTGTGAGAAGAGGGGTTCAAGAATCTTCCCATTAAGGATAGATTCAAAAACTTTGGAACAAGCTGAATGAAAGCGAACTTCCAGCAGGAAGGAAAAGTACCAGATGAGAGAAAAACAAGTGTGTTTGCCTGGGCAGGGTGTCGGCACATAAGCACAGTTCTTAAGAACAACAGGAGGAACACCATGAGGACCATACCCTTCCTAGAGTTGAACCATATAGGGCAGAAAAAACAGTGAATAGCTCAAAATTGATGAATTTTTGTGGGCAGTCAATCTTGGCAATAACTGACTTCCTATTTCACTCACTTTTATTTTAATCAGTTCTCTTCACGTTAAGGATATCTTTTAGTTCTTAAATAGCAAGTTCTAAGAGTAGAAACGTCCTAAAATTTTTAAAATTAATTAACTCCTACTATTAATTATAATAAAATTCAGCTTTGATCCAATACCGTTTGCGTTATCTTGATCACAGTAACAAACATTTTCTTGATAACGTCCTGGAAAGACCTCCGAGGAGGTTAACCTACTGGACCAAAGCCGAGCCAAATCAGACGTCAGAGCCAATAGTTTATCAGTCAAATTTTCTCGAACGATATTATAAGGGAAAAACACACACACACAAATCGAGAAAATCGTTAGTAAACGAGACAAAAAAAAAGTTTGTCTATCTTAAAATAAAATGACAAAAATTTTAACGCAAATAAAATTTATGCCAAAATATTTAAGTGGTGTAATTTTTAAGGATAAGCAGCGTAAAGTGAGTTAGCGTAACAAGTTAAAATTGTGGGAGGAAAATATTCCTCGAAACAAACTGCAACGGAAATCTCCCGTTATACAAAGGATATAGATATATATATATATATATATATATATATATATATATTATATATATATATATATATTAGAGAATTTCTGTAACTAGAGATTTCACGAAATCCCTAAAATGTTGAGGGATTTCATGTATGGTTAAGTCGCGATATTTTTGTTAAAACCTACGGGAAAATTATTGAATGCCCGGTTATGTATTTTCGTTAAAACTAACGAAAATATTATGACTTAACCTTACATGTAATCCCTGAACATTTCAGAGATTTCATGAAATCCCTAGTTTCACAGATTCCCTGTAACACATACATACAAATAATTTTATATATATATATATATACATACACACGAGTATATATAAAATAATGGGAATAATAAGCGATATTCATTTCACTTACCTCGAAGCTAAGATCGCTTCACAGAACGAGATGTAAATGGGGGAAAACTGTTCGAACTTGATTTTTCAAGAATGTTGTTTTGAATCAGTTTTGGGGGTTTTTATTTTTGTTTTTTTCCCTAATTTAGGTAATTAGAACGATTCGTATCATTCATTTAGGAGACGAAATTCGCTTCAGCCAAAATGTTCACGACTGAATTTTCTTCACAGAAGGATCTGAAAGGAATTAAGATCAGTTAAATTATTTTCCATTAAATGGACTTTTTATAAAGTCTAAACAGCAAAATAATGGGAATTTTTTTTTTGTTTTGCTATAAAACTATTGTGTGATATATATATATATATATATATATATATATATATATTATATATATATATGTGTGTGTGTGTGTGTGTGTGTGTGTGTGTGTGTGTGTTTCGCGGAGACCGTGTTTTTAACAAGGCCGAAATTCGTTGCAAAGATGCTGATTGGCCAAAATTGGTCACGTGGGAAATAACTAACCAATTTAAACCGACCACCTAGCTTTGTATTATCTGGTTTCAGCGAACCTTATTTTATATATATATATATTATATATATATATAGGGTGAACCAAATGTAGGTGGACAGTAAATGATAACGTTTATTTTGAGAATACATATTTAATTTTTTTGTATACTATAATACAAAATAAAATTTAAATAAATTTAGTTATAATATTTAATATAATAAAACACAAACACCATAGTTATAATGAACACCATAGTTATAATATAATATAACACAAACCGTATTCAACATACTGTCCACCTACTTTTGGTTCACCGTGTATATATATATATATATATATATATTATATATATATAATATTATATATATATATATATATATATATAGTGCGTTCGAAAAGTGTCTCCGCAGTCAACCAATACTTTAAAAAAAGCTTTTGACAACAAGTGCAGACGAGTTGCTCTGTGCCTGCAAAATGGTGGAAAACACTTTCAACACATGTTGTAAAATCAAAAGGTTATGTAATAAAATCACTAAATCATGGTTGAATGAAAACATTGTAGTTTTTCAATTTCCTATGCGTTTAATATAGCACTGCGAGAGACTTTTCGAACGCACTGTGTGTGTGTGTGTGTGTGTGTGTGTGTGTATATATATATATATATATATACACACGGGATGAAACGGGTAGCTATTTTACGGGTAATCGGGTTCGGGTTCCCGAAGTGTAATACCCAATCGGGTACGGGTACCCGATCGGGTCTTGCAACATTATCATTAAAATTAAATTTAAATTAAAAACTTTTTGTGTGCGCGTAGTAGAATAATGTATTATGTTCCAAAAATGGCTGTTAAGCATAATAGTGAATGTTACACACTGCGAAATGCAAATACAGGTACTTTTTCACAATTTTACGCCATTTGTTTTATAAATAAAAAAAAATTATAAACAAGAAATGGATGTGTAGTGTGTGGAGTATCTTCACGACTGTTTGAGTCGCGAAGAAAGTCCCGTGTACTTAGGTTTTTACTACCCGATTTTTTGGCAATTACCCGATCGGGTCGGTTGCCTGTTCGGGTACCCGTTTCATCCCTAATATATATATATATAGACTATAAGGGGTCGCGCTTCTTAAGGTACCTAAGCGCCACCACAGGCGAAAACGTGTTTTTGATGGATATCACTATTTTCACCCTTCCTCTATCGCGTGGTTTGGGTTATAATGACCTTACGACACTGGAAGTATGGTTGAAAACCTTATGAAGCGAACTTCTTTTTTCACCTCTATCGCCAGCCAAAAGTTCATCCAAAGTTCGGCATAATAAGAAAATAAAAAAATAAAAAAATATATGTAAAATATAAAATATGAAAATCTATTCCAAAAACTCATCAACATCTTCATTAGCATACTTAGAACTCTAATTTAGCCAAAAATGAACGTTCTAGCTCAATTAATAACAGAGATATTATTGCGAGAATATTGCTGAACTTTGGAGGTGTATGTATATATATATATATATATATATATATATATATATATATATATATATATATATATATATATATATATATATATATATATCTTGAATATTAAAAAACAAATATTTACAGTAAGAAATCAATTATTAAGTGATTATCTTTCTTTTAAGCATTAAAAGAAAGATAATAATGTATTCGCAGTTATAGAATTACATTATTAAATTTTAATTAAACTTATACGATTGAACACCAAAATTAAATATTAGAAATGAAAACTAATAAAAGGGTCTTCTTGCCTTTGCAGAATGAACAAAAGTTTAAGTAATTTGCATTTTTATCTTAAAATAATTTGAGGTTGGGGGCGAGGCGAGTGCAGTATGAAATAAGTTAAATTATAAAACATTAAAATGTGGACACCTTAAAATATAAAATAAATATGTCGGGTACAAGTTACTTGATCACAGGTACAGTAGAGAGTAAGAATAAAAATGGTGGATATAACTTGTTGGTACGTAATTTTTTTACGAGTGATATTTTATTCAGGCCGCTCCCCTCGGTAAAATTTACCAACCAACGAACTTTCTATGTCCTCCAACCCAACCAACAAGTTGTATCCACCATTTTTGTTGTTATTCTCTACTGAGTCTGTGATCAAGTAACTTGTACCTAACGGGTGGCCTGAATGATTATTGCTCACTCAGTGACATTCACATTCGCGGGCCACAAGTGATAATGTACAAAAGTGAAAAAAATCCACATTTGAGAAAAAGCATTTCTTAACTTGGTAAACAATGTCACTACATTCCCACTCGCAGCAAACGGAGCTAAGTGGGAATTTTATAACCTAACTTATTTTAACCAATCAGAATATGACTTATCGTATCCTAGCCAATCATAACCTAACCTGGACCAAAGTAGGAAAGGCCGTCAATGACAGAGGAAAAAAATATATATATATATATACATATATATATATATATATACATATATACATATATATATATACAGGGTGTCCGAGAATTATCTGTACAATTTTTGGCTGTTATTAAAAGTCAACCATGAAGTGTAGAAATTCGAGTGTTGTCCCATTTTACAGAGAAACTCATTAAGTTTTTTCTGATAACACGTTTTGACAAGTTAACGTTAAAGTTAATGTGTGGTGTGGCCTGTTACATGATCGCGTGATTGGACCATTTTTCTTCGGTGAATCAACAGTGACCTCCAATACCTACCTGGACATGTTGCAACACTTTGTCTATCCGCAATTGGAAGCACTGCATCCACGCATCATTTTTCAGCAAGATGGCGCACCGCCACATTGGGCCTTGATCGTCCGTAAGTCCCTGAATGAGACATTCCCAAACATGTGGATTGGCCGTGGAGGTGCAATTCATTGGCCGGCTAGATCTCCCGACATCACACCCTGTGATTTCTTTCTTTGGGGATTCGTCAAAGATCTTGTGTACAATACGCGGGTGACAGACATTGATGATTTAAAAGCAAGAATCACAGCTGCTATTGAGCGAATTGATGTGGATATGCTGCAGCGTACATGGCAACATTTGGATTATCGATTGGATGTTTTGCGAATCACTGATGGTGCACATATCGAATGTTTGTAACAACGTTACTTTAATAAAAGAAACTTTTGAAAATACAGATTCTAAATAATCTTGTTTAAGAATTTTACGTGTGTTATCAAGAATTTTATTAAAAGATGAAATTGTACAGATAATTTTCGCACACACTGGAATTTCTAAAAAACTTGTCAAAACTTGGTATCAGAAAAAACTTAACGAGATTCTCTGTAAAATGGGACAACACTGGAATTTCTACACTTCATGGTTGACTTTTAATAACAGCCAAAAATTGTACAGATAATTCTCGGACACCCTGTATATATATATATATGAAAATTATTTCACGAAGGTAACACGTGAAAAATATTTATGATGAATAAAACCACGAAGGAAAGGAAACACAAAATGGTGCTCAAGCGCTTTCGTCTAATGACATCCTGAGGATGTCATTAGACGAAAGCGCTTGAGCACCATTTTGTGTTTCCTTTCCTTCGTGGTTTTATTCATCATATATATATATATATATATATGGGATGGATTTCACAATTAAACACGTGAAATGAATGAAAGATGTAAACCCACAAGGAAAAGAAAAAATTATTCCAAGGCATTTCGTGTATATATTGTAATATCTTGATTAAACAAATATTTATAGGTGTACTTCTGAATACACGAAAGGCCTTGGAATCATTTTTCCTTTTCCTTGTGGGTTTACACACACACTCACTATATATATATATATATATATATATATATATATATATACACTACAATTCATACGAAACTAGAGATCTTGCTCAACGCAATTATAAGGAGATCGGAATACAAGTGTCACCGTTCTTCAGTCATAGAAAATGATGACTGAATATGAGTGACAAGGTTCGCCATTTCTCTTGCGATTTGAATGCAAGTTATTAGACCTAATTGGATGGTCTAACTGATGGGAGTGGAAACGCGTGTATGATTGTGGAGGGTTCGTAAGGTTATTGTTTGTGCGACTGCTAATGCTCTACAGCGGGTTGACAATTAAATAGACACCGCTGGCATTACGCAATCCTTGTTGTTAAAGAAGAAAGCAAACCAAGCGAAGACGAGGTATTATGGTAAGGTGAATGAGAGCTACGAATCATTGATGGTTACAAGATGCCACGTAGCGAAGGTTCGTGTGAACTGACAGATTTCACCAGAGGACGAATTATTGGCCTTTGGGAAGGTTTGCGTCGTCAAAGGGATATTTCACGTCGGCTTTGTATTCCACTATCAACCATTAACAGAGTAATTGTGTAGTTGAAGACAACCAGCAAGATAACAGTTTCACCGTTTCCAGGCTGTCCAGGTCCATCACAGAAAACGTTATGTGCCCTCAGACGAAGTGCAGTGGTGAACCACGACAAAGTGCTGGTGAATTGGGTGAGCAAGCTGGGGTTAGTTCTAGAACCATCAGGAGAGATCTCCACACTTAGGGGCTATTATTGTAGAGCAGTTAGAAGAAAGCCCATGCTAACCCCTTGCAACAAGCGGTGGGTAGCATCGATGAAGAACCGGGACTCCGAGTTTTGGGGCACCGTGATATTCACAGACGAGTTCAGATTTACCTAATTTTCGGACAGTGGGCATGGTATGGTATGGTATGATGTCCATCACAGGAATTTTAAAAGTAGTACCTGCAGACAATAATGAAACACGGAGGTATTTCTATTATGGTGTGGGCTGCTATTTGGGGCACGAAACGACCAGAACTAGTTTATGCAACGGAACCGTCAATTCCGCAAAATAGAGTATTTTGGGGAAGGCCTACTGCCACTTTATGCCAATGATAATGTCTCCCCACCACTCCCTGTGCTCATGGAAGATGGTGTCCCTGCCCACACAAGGACAGGGCATGGACCAAAACCTTAATCCAAGGAAACCCTAATCCCGGCTCTCAAAGAGGAATGGGTTGCAATGCCCCACGATGACGTTAAAAACCTAATCGTTGAAATGACCCAGCGTTTTTTAGCTTTGCACAGGGCAAAGGCGGTTGAATCACTGATCTAAACCGAGTGCTTCAATGGAATTACTCTTGGCGTTGTGAAATTATTCTACAGTAATAAAAACAGATATCGAAATACTGTGTCTATTTACTTTTGTCACCCCTCTGTATATTCATCGATACAAACTTGAGAATTGGAGCGTGGTAATGCCAGCAACACAACTTACGATGCGCAATCGTCACGTGTCTGTCTAGAGCAGAGCTTTCCAAACTGGTGTGTCGCGACACATTAGTGTTTTTTGTATTTTGAAAATTTTGATTTTTCTATCAACAAAATCGGCTACAAGATAAACCACCTACTGAAAAATTATCTGATATTTGATGATAAAAATTAATTAATGTGTCGTGAAAATTGTTATGCTTAA
This sequence comes from Bathynomus jamesi, assembly GCA_023014485.1. NCBI lineage: Eukaryota > Metazoa > Arthropoda > Malacostraca > Isopoda > Cirolanidae > Bathynomus > Bathynomus jamesi. The sequence goes on along the minus strand of JAJOZX010006258.1, from coordinate 178,248 downwards.
ATAGTTTGTCGCCAACGTTAAAAGTTTGGAAAGCTCTGGTCTAGAGATGACAGATGAGCACAGGGGCTTTGGAATTTTATTTTTTAAATTCAAAAGAAATGTAATTTTTACTAAAATGAAAACATACCGAACGTTAAATTATGGATAAAATCAATTAATTAACCTATTAAATTTCCTTTTTTGTAAGAGACTCTCGTGTCAACAATAGGGACGTTTAAAATATACAATTTTCTTCTGTACTAAACTTAAGAGGACTTCAATTTTGCTGTAATTACCACCTCCTTCACATTAAATTAGAATTTCTTAATTTTTTTTTACAAAATAATGGTTTCCTTTCCAAACTTATTAACAGCGTAACCGAGAGCTTTATTGACTTCAGGTCTTCTAACAAAACTTAGGTTTCACTTGTAATACTTCATTACTCTCATTTTCAGTCGTATAATTTTAATTTCAACTTTGTAATATAACTACACGACTGTTAATGTTTAGGATTTTTCTTTTATTATTTAAAATATAATTATAAATTAGAATTTACATTTAAAATTTAAATATTTTTTGTTTTTAATATCGAAAACACGACATTTATAGAAAATGTCGAAACTCTGACTATTAAATTTCTATATACAGACTATTCTTGTTGTGTAATATATATATATATACACACACACACATGATGTAAATCCACAAGGAAAAGGAAAAAATTATTCCAAGGCGTTTCGTGTATTCAGAAGTACACCTCGTCAGGGAATTAACTGGGAATTAACCGTCATTCCCTGACGAGGTGTACTTCTGAATACACAAAAGGCCTTGGAATCATTTTTCCTTTTCCTTGTGGGTTTACATCATTCATTCATTTCACGTGTTTAATTGTGAAATTCATCCCATAATATATATATTTATTTTTAATTCTGACCATTCAGTATTTTTTGTTTAAGTTAATATTGTACAAAGTTGGGAGTCTCATCTTGCATGGATAATTGAGAACGAGTTTATCGCACAAAGATTGTAGAGCTCTCTTTTTCAACAAGCTCCCTTGTGAAAGCACAACGAGCATTTCGACGAGAATTCATACTAATGTATGTATACAGAAAAGGTACTTTTACGAGACTAGTTACGAATTTCTATAATGTTTGCCCCTTCAATTAATACTGCCTCGAATATATCGTGTTTATTACTTAAGTTCTACATACCAAGGGTTTCATAACGAAATTAAAATTTCTAAATAAAATTTCTAAAAAATCATTATTTTAATAATTTTAATAATAACGGATTCCTTACCAATTCATTGGATATCAAATTGTCTCAAATTCTTAATTCAATTTATCGCCCCAAAACTTATTTCTGTCCCCAAAGAAAAACTTATTTATCGATAGCAACCTCTTCCAACTTCAAATACTCCACTTACAAAAAGTCTTTCCAAAAACTCGAACCGATTTCTTTCTCTGGAAAGAATTTTAGTTTTTGTTTTACTTATCCATAAATTGGGGGTACTTTCTTTTATTTCATTGACCCACTTCCATTTTTGATGAAGTCTGGACTCATTTATAAATTTACTCGTCTTTATTGTAAAGATGGAACATATATCGGTTGTACGTGCAGACTTCCTAAAGTAAGAATTGATTCGCATAAAGGTGTTAGTTATAATAAGACGGGTAAAACTCTTATTAACTTAGAATCATCCGCTACACGTAGCCAAGCTAATAGATGTAAATATAAATTGGAGTACGTATAAAGCTTTTAAAATGCTTTCTTCAGCTAATAATAAACAAGACCTTTTAATCTTGGAATCATTGATTATAAAACAAAAGAAACCAAAATTAAATACTGATTAAAACTTTATTCCTTTATATATTATTTTGAATTAAAACTTTCTTCAGACAAACTAGTTATTAGAAAATAATGTTTGGGTAACTTTTAAATTATCTTATATACTTTTTATCCGTTTCTAATACGAATTGTAACTCAAATTCTAAAATTATTTTAGCGTTCAGAATGGGACCCCAAGGTCCGTTGAAACGTTGACCCTCAATTATTCCCAGATGGAATAAGGCAAGCTTTATAGATAATCTTGTTTTTATTTAAAACTATTATATACATACATACATACATATTACCTCACAAAAGTAAATAGACACCACGATGATTGTCCTCGAACACAAATGGCAAAGCTCATCATTGGAATGGCAGAACGTGTGTCACCTTTACATAATGGAAAGGGGAAAGCAACACGATTTTAAATATGTTGATTCAATAAATCCATTATTATTTATTAACTTTTATCATCAAATCAAAAACTATGGTAAAACCCGAAGGGGTGCTGGTTAAGTGTGCGGTCTACCTACGATTCGGCGGTCTACCTTTTAATTATAGCTTCTTATCTTGTTTACTAATTGTTTGTTTACATCCCATTGTCAATCGCCCTTGACGATTGGTTAGGTTTAGTCATGATATTTTCGTTAGTTTTAACGAAAATATCATGATTAAACCTAACCAATCGTAGGTAGACCGCACACTTAACCAGCACCCCCGAAGGTGTCTATTTACTTTTGTCAACCTCCCCCAAAACCACACACACACACACACATATATATATATATATATAATATATATATTGTGGGTTTCCCTTTTCTGGTGAAATTTCTCCAGATGAGCTTTAACTCGTGGCCCTAACTTGAAGATAGTTTAGTTGACTTAAGAAAATTATTAATTTGGTCAGTAAGTAAATGTTATACTTTAATTAATAATCTTTACCATTATTATATTAATAATAATTAATAATTATAATTTAACTGCTGAAACCAATTTCAACTTAATACATTTTTTATTTTTGAAATTTCAACTAATGCTTATATATTATAGCCTGGAAGAATATCGTGTGCATATATATATATATATATAAATATATATATAATATATATATATATATATATATTATGTGTGTGTGTGTGTGTGTGTGTATACATACACCTTTGTGTATATATACTATATACTATTGTGTATATATAAACTATCGTAAAACTTACGCAGAATTCCCACATCATGGAAAATTTTTCCATTAAAACCATTGTTAAATTATATAATTTATATTAAAATAAATTAACTAAAAAAAAATCTGAAAATACTTCAATATAGATTAAAAGATTTTAATACAAAACGTCATTTAATAATCATTTCCGGTTAAATAATTTTTAAATTTGGATTAATTAAATTGTGAGAGAAAATTAAAAAGATTTTTTAAAAAGTTTTCACCCCCCCCCCCCTTTCGGAGAAGATTGGTTCGATGAAAGAAGAAATTGGTTAACCACTTCTGCTTTGTCATTTTCATGGTGTACGATAGATGGTTAGGTATATTTGAAGAAATTCTGGTGGTATTGTAAGAAATAGTTAATTGGGTATTTGCCCTTGTATTATTTTGTGTAAATATAAACTTTTTTTTTTCCCCCTACATTTAGGGGAATAAACCTAAATAATTGTACAGTTGGTGTCTGACTTATTTATCTATTATCATCATCGATATTGTTCTCTTTTGGGTGCAATAGTTTGTTTGTTTGTTTGCGTTTGTTTATTTATTTATTTGTATTATTTCTGGTATTATATTTGTTTTATATCATTACTGATATTAATACAATTAATGCCGTTATAGTTATTATTGAGGACCGACTTCTTTTTGTTTTTATATTGAGCTCTTGAGCGACAACTTTGTTCGTGTGAGCGTTGGTCCACGCGCGAGTTGCGAGAGGTCGTATAAAAATTCTGGTTCGGACATTTATTTCATTGAATTTAATTAGTTTTTATTTCTTTTAAGACTTTTTTTTGTGGCTTCATAATTAATAAATGGCTCTGTAACGGTTGAAACGTTTACATTATAACTTGTCTCAATCCCGTTTACATATGTACAAAGTGCCTCTGAAGTAGCGCACCATATTTATAGCTGCGAATGATCAAAATCTGTAATGCGCAACTTCTGAGACATCCTGTGTGTGTGTGTGTGTGTGTGTGTGTGTGTGTGTGTGTGTGTGTGTGTGTGTGTGTGTGTAATGAATCGTTCGTTTTTGCTTACAGTTTTTATATTCTCGTAACAACGTGTGCACACTTAAAAAAAACTAAAGTTTAGATTAAACAACATACAATTCACACACACACACACACATTCTACCACCTAATTATCTGCGAAACATATGCAAGATACAGAAACTGCAAAACTGTGAAAAAGCGTTTTTCTCTCCATCTTGAAACAAACATTACAGAGGAGCCAGTCAAGAAAATATATTTTTCAAAATCGTCGAACACAAACAACGAGCGCCACACCAATGATAAGAACTCCCGAACCGAATAGGTTTCATAAAAGGAGAAACTACCCCAAGAAATTGGGTCAATACAAGTACAGGATCTGTTAAATCGGTTAAATGGTAAAAGCAATTTTTCGAGTGACCCAAGACAATGAAAGACACGAAAGAACAAAGCATATGCAATACACAAGGAGCAAAATGAAAGTAAAACCTTAAAAACCAAAATAAACGTGGGTTTACAACAGAGTATTGCACCGATAAAAAAGAAAAAAAGAAAAAAAAAATATATATATATATATATATATTATATATATATATGGTTATAACATAGTACGAGCCGACAAAACAGAAACACGAGATGATGATTGTGCTATACAGGATGGCCCAAGATAAAGTAGCCCCATCATTTCTCTTAAGAAAATTCAATGGGGGCTACTTTATTTTGGCCACCCTCTATACATATACATGAAACTCGTGCGGCAAAAATGATAGGAAGTAAGTCAAATATCTACGTAAAACTAGCAACAAACAAACTACACAACTCCAAATATTATACTGTGCAGAAATTTTATTTCCCATTTATTAAATACAAAAGGTTAGGAAGGAAAAATGTGATTATATATATATAGATATATATATATATATAATATATATATATATATATATATATATATATATATATACAGGGTGCGGCATAAGTCGCTTTACCGAGAATAATGAAGTCACCTTGTGACGAAAAATATTTATTACAGAAATTGTTCAAAGTGTCCTCCATCATGTTCAATACACACGTTGTATCTTTGAACCACTGAACAACAGATAGCGCGATACAGTTCTTTGTTATTATTCAACGTCTTGAACTCTTGGCGTATCAGTGTCTTCATGTGATCGAAGTTCCGAGGTTTCTGGCCGTAGACTATCTTTGATTATACCCAACATTGAATAATCACATTGGGTTATGTCCGGTGACCGAGGAGGCCATTCGATTATCCCACGATGTCCTATCCATTCTGAAAAATTATCCTTTAAGAATGCACGAACATTCTTCCGAAATGTGGTGAGTACCATTTTATGATGTTTTCTAAGTGCAGGCAACACCGTGTTCTATAATATTTCCAGATAAGCAACTTATGCCTCACAGTATATATATATAATATATATATATAGATATAGAGAGGGAGGAGACAAGAGAAAACCAGAAGAAGGCAAAAATGTTGCCGTCTCCAACAGCTGAATTTATGTCAACACAAGTAGTAAAAGATAAAAAAAAAATAACTGCTTCCATCTAGTACTCACAAACAACAACAACAACAACAACTTAAGTGATAACGTAAAAGTAACCCCAACTATAATATCAGACTACAACATTGAAATATCAACCAATATGACAACATTGAAGGGAAAAAAACCATGAATGAAACCGAAGCAAAGTGTAAAATTATTAAATTAAGCATGGCAACAGCAGACTGGAAAGCCAATATTTATGAAAAAAACGGAAGAAATATTCATAACCGCAGAAGAAAAGACTGAAAATTATTGAAAAATATACACCGACAAAAGAACCAAGAGGAAGAAAATTTTCAGAGACAAAAACGGACCATGTTCCTTAGGAGAAAGAAGAGAGCGACTGCAAAATTAAACAATTGCACAAACAATAATACCAGCAAATTGATCAATAAAAAAACTCGAGAGCATTGAATGGGACAGGCTCTAATTGAGAAACATTCAGAGAGGTGATGATGCTGTACAGTAGAAGCAGGCAGAGAAAATCCCAAATACTTCCATAACTTTGCGGGGGGGGGGTGGAATCACACATCTATCGGACGTTAAGGGAAAGAAAATAATGCACGAACCGATCATCTAAAACATTAAGAACTCATCAGTATGAATCAGTTTTCAGTACCCTCCAAAAAATAACAAAATGGTATATGATAGAAATACTTTCTCTGAAGTAGTTACAAGCAAGGAATATAGGTATCGATTTTGATTTCACACCTGATATAGCGCGAGCTATAGGATACCTGATATCACATTCAGCAACAGGTCCGGACACTGATTAAACACTGTAAGAATGAAATAGCTATGCCCCTCTATTGGATATGGAGATCTCCGAACACAGGAAAAATCCTGAAGACATCCTGAAGAGAGCGAACATTATTCCTACATATAAAGGAGATTTCAAACTACAGACCAGGCCAGTCAGTGATATCTCGGCTCACCAAAATAGCTGAAAGAATAGGTAGGGGGAAAAATCTACGACTTTCTGGAGGCACAGGAAAGATTCAGTGAGAACCAACATGGTTTCCGATTAGGAGGATTGCTCTTATCACGGCTACAGTAATAGAGCATTATAACTATCATCAACGCGCTCGTAAACAATAAAATGCAATTATGATGTAATATACACAGACTGTGTCAAGGTAATCAACACGTGTGATCATGGAATAAAAGGCACATAAAATGAAATATACGGGAGTCGCAGGTTGTCCAGAAGAATGGATTTATAACTTCAAGGAGCATCAAAAAGTCGTTACAGTCCAAAGTACATAATTGAGTACCACAAGGAACAGTATTAACCCCACTACTGTCCATAATCATAATGGCCGATATAGACAATGAAGTACCCCAAAATAGTACACAAACATCCTTTGCTGATACAAAAATGATAAATTTGATTGATATACAATTTTTACAGACTGACACAAACAATATGTACAGATGGTCAGAAGACAATATGAAATTGAACACCGAAAATTTTTCAGCCCTTAAGATATGGAAAAAATTAACGAGGATCTAAAGACTACTATGCCCCAAACGAACAGCAAATTCAGAGAAATCCAAAATCAAAAGTTTTAGGGGCTAATGACTGACAATGCAAAATCTGAGACAAAACAAGAGGGCAATAAACAAAGCGAAAAGAATAACTATACTGAGAACCTTTAAAAGAAGGGACAAAAATGCAATGGGAAACTAAGAGAAACTAGTTCCCAGGTTCAACCAAAAGCCTATAATAATCCAGCCAACGCGAGAAAATAGGAAAGGCAGAATGTGTAGCATTCCCAAACTAAAGACTAGAAAAGGTCCACCCTGAACAGTGAAGGAACATGGCTTTGTCATCATAGGACCGAGACTGTTTAACCCCTTACCTAAAGAACATCGGAACACGAATGGTGTGTGTGTGCGCAAATCTTCCGAAGAAAACTAGGCATCTGGATCAAGACAACCCAAGACGAGCCGGGGTGTACCTGGGTATGCGAGATGAAAAACTCGAGAAAGCAAATCTATACTTCACCACGCCAATTCTAGACATAGGGCAACGAACCTGACGGTGCGCAGTTACTACAAGGTTACAGGGTGTATATATATATATATACAGGGTGGGCGGAAAGTAGCTCCCTATTTTGGATTGGTAAAAAAATACGTATATTATCCATTTATTTCAGAAGAAATAATATGAAAAGGTAGGCATACATGGTAGGTTTTCTATAAAATTCAATGTGGGCTCCAACTCTTTCCACCAGCTTCTGGAGCCGCCCAGGAATGGCGTCCACTGATTTTAGCAGGAACTCCGGCGGGATGGAGGACATGACTTCCCGAATTCGGTCCTCCAGTTCTTCCAATGTCCTCGGTTTGGTGCGGTAGACTTCTTCCTTTACCCACCCCCAAAGAAAGAAGTCGCACGGTGTCAAGTCGGGGCTCCTGGCTGGCCATTGATGTGGACCACGACGACCCATCCAACGCCCAGGGAAGTGGGCATCCAGCCACTCACGGACAACAAGAGCGAAGTGCGGAGGGGCGCCATCTTGCATAAATATCAGATCGTCGATGTTCTCCCATGTGCTGACAACCGGCCAGACCTCGTTTCGCAACATAGCAAGGTACCGCTCAGCATTCATGGTGTTGCGCAGAAGGAACGGGCCCACAACCTGATCTGAGGTCATACCACACCACACCGTTACACTGAACCGATTCTGCCGTTTTTCAGCGGTAACCGTGCGACTTCTTTCTTTAGGGGTGGGTAAAGGAAGAAGTCTACCGCACCAAACCGAGGACATTGGAAGAACTGGAGGACCGAATTCGGGAAGTCATGTCCTCCATCCCGCCGGAGTTCCTGCTAAAGTCAGTGGACGCCATTCCTGGGCGGCTCCAGAAGCTGGTGGAAAGAGTTGGAGCCCACATTGAATTTTAGAGAAAACCTACCATGTATGCCTACCTTTTCATATTATTTCTTCTGAAATAAATGGATAATATACGTATTTTTTTACCAATCCAAAATAGGGAGCTACTTTCCGCCCACCCTGTATATATATATATATATAATATATATATATATATATATATATATAATATATATATATATATATATATACAGGGTGGGCCGTAAGTTTCCATACATAGGAAAAATTAAACGTTTGTTTTTATGTTTCAGATACCCTAAGAATATGCGTTTGACGTAAGATCTTGTTTACTGATGAAGCAAATTTTTACGTCAATGGAGAGGTTAATCGGCAAAACATACGTTATTGGAGTAATGCTAACCCTAACTGGCTGAGTCCGACGAAGATGCAAGGTGCCGGTAAAGTGATGGTGTGACGGAATTATTGGACCAATTTTTGTCAGTGGAAATCTTAATGCCGAAAGGTATCTTAACATGTTGCAAGAAGAGATTTTCCCATCCCTGCTAAACGAGGAAGGTAACTTCCCAGTTTACTTCCAGCAAGATGGAGCTCCACCTCATTATGGTCTTCACGTGCGTCGGTATTTGGATCAGCAGTTTCCGGATGCTTGGATTGGTCGGCGTGGTCCTGTGGAGTGGCCTCCCAGATCCCCAGATCTCACCCCCCTTGATTTCTATCTTTGGGGGCACTTGAAGGCCATGGTGTATCAGGAAAAGATACGAGACATAAATCATCTAAAGGAACGTATCACCAACGCCATTACAAGCATAACGTCAACTGTGCTAATGCGTGTTCATCAACAGTGGGGAACACGTATTGAAATGTGTTTTCAAAACAATGGCAACCATGTAGAGCATATTATATAAATAAAAATGGTTGTCCATAAAAAAATGTTTATTTTTCCTATGTATGGAAACTTACGGCCCACCCTGTATATATATATATATATATATATATATATATATATATATATATATATATATGATGAATTTCACAATGAGACACGTGAAATGAATGAATGATGCAAACCCACAAGGAAAAAGAAAAATGATTCCAAGGTCTTTCGTGCATTCAGAAGTACACCTCGTCAGGGAGTGAAGGGTGGAGGCAAGATGACCAAAAATATATACAACAGGACAGAAAAACAAAGATTAACACAAGATTAACAAGAGTTGATTAGATGCAAAAGGTATTTTAACAGGATATTGTCAATTTTATACATACCCGCACTGTTACTGAAATTATTTTTAAAATGGATAAATGCACATTCTAGAATATTTCTTTCGGTCATATCTGTGTTTTTAACGAGAGCTTTAGAACTAGAACAAGCCTGTGTCTACAGCATTCCCTGTAAAAGTTGTGATTTAGTATATGTGGGAGAAACGAAAAAATATTGAAACTCGTGTTAAAGAACACAAATATGCCTTCGGAAGTTGTAATACTTATAATGCCATTTTTTATCACGCCAGCCAAAATAATCATGCTATAGATTGGGAATCAAGTAAGGTACTTTATAAATGTAATAATTATGTCAAAAGAAAAATAATAGAATCTGTGTGTATAAAAAAGTAGATAATTTTAATTTGTGCGAAGGTACTTATAAGTTAGACCAGTGCCCTTCAACCTTTTTATGCCTACCGCCCACTTTTACTATTTTTATGTGAGATAAATTAGCCAACCGCCCACCGAAATTAAAAATCCAACAAACATATATTAAAAATTATGTATGGTACATTATATATATTATATAATAAAACATTATGCATTTCCCTTTAATTTAGTGAGATCCTTGTGCTTGATGCTTGGAAACTAAATTCGAATGTTTGGCTCGAATTTAGTGAGGAACAAACGAATGTCCCCTCTTTCAGGGATTTTTAAAGCATTCCTGTTTTTGGTAAGAATGTGATTCACAGCACTAAAACCTGATTCAACTAGGTACGAAGTAGGAAAAGCAATCAGTAATTTAAAAATCTTTTTCCACATATTGGGATATACATTTGACATCTTTTTATTTTGCCAAAGCTGCATATAACCACCGTTATTGAAATTTCCCTTGCTTTCCTCATCATGTCTGAGTTCTAATAGCTCCTCTTGACATGTTACATCAGCTTCAGTAACATTTGCAGTAAACGGGTTTACCATCCAATCATATACTTCCATGGTTAAAACATCACTGAATCGAGTTTCAAAATCCGTTTCAAGTTTATTGAGATGATCAATAAACCTTTGTGTATCAATTGTTGTTATGTCATCCTTAATAGATAACAATTCTGGAAACTGGTGAAATTCCCTTTTTGAAAGATTGTGACTGAATAAATCCAGCTTTTCAATGAATAATGAGATAACTTTTTGGCAGTTCATGTGTGTCATATTGGCTCCTTGAAGCTGCAAATTACAATCATTGCATTTCTTAAATATTCCTGCCAAATAACAAGCATCATTTTTTATAATTTTTAACTTTTGGCTAAGATCAACTTCATTTTGGTCTTCTAGAAACTGCACTACGCTCTCATATAGTTCAACAAAACGAGTTAAACATGCACTCTTCGAGAGCCATCGGACCTGTGTGTGTAATAATAACCTAACAAATTGTTCATCATTGTCATGACACAACTGACGAAACATTCGATCATTTTTTGCATACAATATTGTAAATTTTGTTGAATTTTACAAGAATTTTATAAATTTTCTTGCCGCCCACCTAAAAGCTCAAATCGCCCACTAGTGGGCGATATCGCCCAGGTTGAAGACCGCTGAGTTAGATCCTTTAATGAGATTCTTGGTCAAAAATTTGGGGGAACGTGTTCTAACCTAAGTGTGAATTTCTTAAAGGTCTCTGGATTGTTTCCTTACTCGCTTTTAGTAAATGTAATAATGGAAGTAATAAATGTGGAAATAAATATAAATGCAACAGATGTAATAATAAAGGTAATATTATAAATTTAATAATTAGGGTAAAGGTAATAATAATAAATGTTAAAAAAAAAAATGTAAATGCAATAATAAATGCAGTAATTAGGTCAAAATATTAGAATCTGTATGTATAAAACAAGAAAATAGTTTTAATTTGTGCGAATGTACTTATAAGCGGGACCCTGTAATAAAATGCCCTTCCGGTGTCGGGAGAATGGTATCTAACCTAGGTGCGAATTTCTCAATGGTCTCTGGATTGTTTCCTTCTCGCCTTTTTCATTCGTTTTTCGGTTTATAAGTTCTGTATAATAAACAACAATGTAATAACCAATGTAATAATAAATTTATAATTTCTGTAATAAATAATAATGCAATATTAAATGTAATAAATGTAATAATTATGTAAAAAAAAATAATAGAATATGTATGTTTAGAACAGGAAGATAGTTTTAAATTTGTGCGAATGGACTTATAAGCGGGTCCCTTTAATGAAAATGCCCTTCCGGTGTCGGGAGAATGGGATCTAACCTAGGTGCGAATTTCTTAACGGTCGGTCCCTGGACTGTTTTTCCCTCTTGTTTTGGTTCATTCGTTTTCCTGTATCCACCCGAGGAGGATGCCAGTGGGCATCGAAACTGTTGTGGAAATAAACTCTGTCTATTAGAGTGGGTTTTTATTTTCATATTTTGACCTTCACGTAGAAAAAAGTGAGGTTTTTTGCATTCATATATTTGCTTAATATATAAAAATTGTACTTATAAAGCAAATACAAATCTAAAGATTAGCTAATAAGAATAACTATAAAAAAGTAAATATCATTGTTGCCACGTTAAAAATAGAGAAAATAAAATTGCAAGAGAATTAAATTTAGAGGAAATGATGACCACTTTTGTTTAAATGAAAACCAGAAAAGTTGACTTTAAATAAGCGGCGAGTAGATATATTGTATCTAAAGTTTTGTAAATATTTATCAACACGCATTGTGGCGTGGTTTTTTTTTAGGGGATCCCATGTGAATACTTTGCACTAGGGCCCACAACAACGTAGTTTCGCCACTGCTCGGAATCTAAAAATTCAGGACTGACAACTCTCAATGCTCTAAGAAGCATAGCAGAGAAAATCTAAGATTTAATCGCGGAATAATGGTCGGAATAAAAATGCACATAAGAGTTATTATTAGTAGGCTTACGATAAACTTCAAATTTGAACTGATTAAAGCATCTCCGAATTTTTAGATCCAGAAAAGATAAGCTTCCGTCAATGTTTTCTTTTTCAACCGTGAACTTAATATAGATGGGACTAAACTGTTGAGCCTACCAAGAAATAAGTCAACATCCAAATTATTCGGCCAAAGCCAAAGGCATAAAATATCATCCATATACCTGTACCAAACAAGGTTAAAATTAACAATAGTAGGCAAAATTCTACTTTCAAAAGCTATTTACAAAATGTGACTTGGAAATAGAACCAATTAACGGCGTTAATAAACTAACCATTTAGATAACTTATAGGTTACGGAGCCTACTGAGCTAACAATAGGCCTCATGGGATTATTAACTGTGTGTTTTTACTAAATCGTACATATTGTAAATAGCATGGATCTTATTGGCAAACTGAAATTTCCTAATGACCCTAATTTCAAACTGGTAAGTTTTCATGTATGCTCGTTATTCACAAAAGTCCCTGTTGATGACTGACTTGATTTTTTTAAAAATAAGATCTCTGAATATTCTTTCCTTGTGCAACACAACAATCTTGAATTAATTAAGCTTTGCGTCAAAGATTGTAAATTTCAGTTTGAAAATAAGTTTTATGCTATGTCGTTTGGATTGGCGATGGGAAATCCCTCTCGCTGGTATTGGCTAACTTATATGGAATTTTTTGAAAGCAGAATTTTGCCTACTATTGTTAACTTTAACCTTGTTTGGTACAGGTATATGGATGATATTTTATGCCTTTGGCCTAATAATTTGGATGTTGACTTATTTCTTGGTAAGCTCAACAATTTAGTCCCATCTATTACATTCACGGTTGAAAAAGAAAATGATGAAAACTTATCTTTTCTGGATCTAAAAATTCGGAGATGCTTTAATCAGTTCAAATTTGAAGTTTATCGTAAGCCTACTAATAATAACTCTTATGTGCATTTTTATTCCGACCATCATCCCGCAATTAAATCTATTTTCTCTGCTATATTTCTTAGAGCAGTGAGAGTTGTCAGTCCTGAATTTTTAGATTCCGAGTTATGCAATATCATGAATATTGGCATTAAATTATGTTACCCTATTTCATTTTTAGATAACTGCCTTAGAAAAGCCAAGAATAGGTATTATAATAGTGTAACTGTAAAGAAATTTGAGCGTAAAAATATCCTTAGCCTACCTTACCATGTTAATTTTTAATATGTTCCGACTTTACTGAAAGCAATTGGTATCAATGTAGTCTTTAAGTATAATAATACTGTAAAATCACTCTTAATAAAGAATAGCCAGAATAATCTAGTTGGTTATGTGCATTCCATCGGATGTACACAATGTGACTTAGTATATAGAGGCCAAACGGGTAAAACGTTAGTAGGGTAAAACAGCATAAATATACGTGTAGAACAGCAAATAATTCTAATGCATTGTTTTTAACCACATGTATGGATGTAATCATAGTATTAAGTGGGATAGTTCTAGAGCTCTCGTTAGAAAAGGAATCGAAAGGAATATTCTAGAATGTGCATTTATCCATTTTAAAAATAATTTCAATAACATTGCGGGAATGTATAAAATTGACAATATCCTGTTAAAATACCTTTTGTCTCTAATCAACTCTTGTTAAATCTTGTGTTAATCTTTTTGTTTTTCTGTCCCGTTGTATGTATTTTTGGTCAACTTGCCTCCACCCTTCATTCCCTGACGAGGTGTACTTCTGAATACACGAAAGGCATTGGAATCATTTTCTTTTTCAGTTTGCATTATATATATATATATATATATATATATATATATATATATATATATATGTGCCTCGGTGGTGTAGTGGTTAGCGTCGCTGACTACGAATCCATCGGCCCCGGGTTCGAGACCCGACGGCAGCTGGCGCGCAGCAAAACCCAGCTGTTCATCCTTGCACACAATAAAGAAAGTGGTTGGTAGATAAATGGGTACCCTAGGTGGCCTAGTGGTTAAGGACACTGGGCTGCTGCTGATGGGGCGTGGTTCGGATTCCACGTTAAACTGCAGGTCTAAGGCGGAGTGAAAGGCTTGACTTTCGTCAGAATGAACAATTCGGGCGGAAGCTAAACAAAGGTGTGTGTGTGTGTGTGTATATATATATATATATTTGGTAACCTTTGGTTTGCTTCCGGCCGAATTGTTCATTCTGACGAAGGTCAAGCTTCTCACTCCAACTTAGACCTACAGTTTAACGTGAAATCCCAACCACGTCCCACCAGCAGCCCAGCGTCTTAACCACTAGGCCGCCCAGGGTACCCATTTATCTACCAACCACTTTCTTTATTATGTGGAAGGATGAACAGTTGAGTTTTGCTGCGCGCCGGCTGCCGTCACCAGTTCTCGATCCCAGGGCCGATGGATTCGTAGTCAGCGACATTAACCACTACAACACCGAGCGAGCCGTAACCAAATTGCTTATTATATAGATATATATATATATATATATATATTATATATATACTGTATATACAGGGTGGGTAAAAAAGTTACCCCTTAGAGGTAAACTGTCATATTAAAAAAAGTAAGGGGACTAGATCTCCCAAACCTCATTGATGCTTACCTTTGCATGTTGTTCGTCTGAATTGAGAAGTTGCTCGATGTGTCACCCTTCCTGCTGAACGCAGGCTTCCAAATGTGGACGCCACTGATCAATTCACCTGTTTACCTATCATTGAGACACCTTCTCCCAGCCGAGCAGAATTATTTCGCGTAGTTCATCTATGTCTCTTATATTGGTACCAGGGATGTAAACTTTGGACTTCTGGCTTCCCAAACACCATAATCTAATGGTGAAAGATCGGGCCACTCTATCTGATATTCGACGAATTAGTGGTGAAAGATATACTTTCCAGCAAGATGGAGTCCCTGCTCACAGAGCACGCCAAACTGTCACATTCCTTGAGAACGAAACACCGTATTTTATCGAACCCAATATGTGGCGGCTAGTAGCCCCGATCTTTCACCACTAGATTATGGTATTTGGGAAGCCCTGAAGTCCAAAGTTTACATCCCTAGTACCAATATAAGAGAGATAGATGAACTACTGCGAAAGAATTCTGCTCGGCTGGGAGAAAGTGTCTCAACGATATGTAAACAGGTGCATTGATCAATGGCTTCCACGTTTGGAGTGCTGCGTTGAGCAGGAAAGGAGAGACATCGAGCAACTTCTCAATTAAGACGAGGAACATGCTAAGGTAAGCATCTATGAAGTTTGGGAGCTATAGTTCCCTTACATTTTTTAATATGATAGTTTACCTCTAAGGGTCATTTTTTTTACCCACCCTGTATATATATATATATATATATATATATATATATATATTATATATATATATATATAGTGTGTCTCCAACATTCTAACAATTTCTGCTTTCAAAATCGTATAAATTGCTATGATGGTCCATTACGGCTTTCAGACTATATTTTACTATATGTTAAAACAACAATACATGCATCTGTTAACAGTTTGCCCATAATTAAATATCAACATGCAATTGCAAGCGGAACTGCGCATGCGTTGCAAATTGGGTTTGCAAAATTGGAAATTTATTAATAATATAAAATATAGTAGAATTCTAACATAAATGAAAAACAATATAAGTTAGGGTTTGGAAGCTATAATATGAATTCCAAGTAGGTCGGAAGCAAATCCCAAAAAGGAATATGCGACTTCTTGCACGTAAACATCCGAACAGATCTCGACTTGTTCTTACTGGACCATGTGACGTTTTTTTTTAACCAATCGGCTGAGAGAGTATCAGCAACGCGATGCCACGCCTATATTTCATCCAATCACGTGTTCGTAAATAGTCTTCGTTTTCAAATAGTACCCGAAATATATAATTAAATAATTCAATACTGTCAAATATATCATGTAAGTTAATCAATATAAAATAGCTAGAATTTTCTAAAACTCAAAATAATGTATTTAGCGTTGTTTACAAATTCCAGGTTTATTAGAAAAGCCCCACTAAACATTCTGGCTGGTGGCACAATCCCAGCTTGGAAATGAAGATCGAGACGAAACAAGAAGATCGGAAAACAGTCGTGAACAGTTTGTCACAGGGAGGCGGTCGTACACAGTCCATCAGAAGATCGTATTTGCCTCCCCTGTCATTTCTATTTTAATATCGCGACTCGGGACCGTGGTAAATGGGGCCTATTTTTAAGATGAACTTAGGCCAATAATTTCATTCAATTAACCTCCAAGGTAATCCTTGACGAACAATAATAGAGTTCTACCTAGGCCTTTAGGCCTATTTCATTTCCAATCAAGGCCTATGCCCTTTATTAATTATATAACGTAAGTTTAAAAATAATTTAACCTGTAAATGAATTCGAGATTAAATATTAAAACGTTGGCGTGTTTTATAAGAGTGGAAATCATTTTTGTAATTTTAAGATTCGTGAATGAGGTACGATCATTAATATAAAGGTAGAGAGAGTTTTACTTAGCTGGAGTGAGTAACCTTACGAAGAAGAACATTAAGATATAATTGTCCGCACTACCGCACTACCAGACGTGCATTATTAATATCGTTAACACCAACTACCACGGGGTCACCGGGAAGATGATCATCCCGGGAGAATGATCATCCCGGGAGAAACCCCGCACTCAACATCTGTATGAACCAGATCCAGACTGTGCCATGAAAGTAAATACGGTATCGCAACTTATCTCCTAAATATCAAATTTACAATGAAACCATCAGAGTTCATTATAAATGCAAAAAACTTTTACGTGAAGATCAAAATATGATAATTAAAACCCACTCTAATAGACAGAGTTTATTTCCACAACAGTTTCGATGCCCACTGGCATCCTCTTCGGATGGCTACAGAAAAACGAATGAACCAAAAACAAGAGGGAAACCAGTCCAGGGACCATTAAGAAATTCGCACCTAGGTTAGATCCCGTTCTTCCGACACTGGAAGGGCATTTTTATTAAAGGGACCCGCTTATAAGTTTAAAATTTGTGCGAATGTTTTCCCTCTTGTTTTTAGTTCATTCTTTTTTCTGTATCCACCCGAAGAGGATGTCAGTGGGCATCGAAACTGTTGTGGAAATAAACTCTGTCTATTAGAGTGGGTTTTAATTATCAGAGTTCATTATATTTATAGACAAGAGACATTATAAATTAGGACTGGAAACTAGCTACATACCTAAAAGAAATAACCTTCCTTTTCTGCAAACGAGATACAGCGGAGGGAAACCAACTAACAAATTTATTTATTAACCCGTAACAACTAAAAGTCTCTCCTCTCCCATCTGATAAAGAGTTGGAGGCTGATCCTTGTTGATTACTTTATGGTACTTTGTTTATTTTGTAAGAATGAATCTATTTTTCTTCCTTCCTTCCTTCCCTTCTCAGACAATATTAATTTATGACGAGTTCAGTTCATAAATGAACCCCCTCTCAATCACACGTTTTTTGAATAACCTGTCATCGTCTATCATATATAGGCCGATTCTGTTGGGCAAATAATCTTAAGGGTGTCAATCTTCTAAGTAATATTGTACATTATTTGGCTTCTCCTCACTATTACGTAACAGTAATTATTATAACACACACACACATATATATTTATATATACTGTGTGTATATATATATATATAATATATATATATATATATATATATATATATATATTATATATATATATATTATATATATATTCATTTCTTAAAAGAAATACTACTTACATAATTATATGCAATTCTATAGAAATTATATAATTTCTTGCATAAAATTAAACTGGTATTTGCAAGGAAGTTTTATCTCTTTGTTGGAAAAGGTAATAAAGTGAGAAAGTGGGAGCTAGTGAAATTCGAACCCGTCATGTGATTCAGAAGCAAGTCAACGGTTCTACCGATGATGCCATCCAGAAGCGAAAAATATTTACTTTACTTGAATAAATTGAATTTACTCAACACAGGTTCGAGCCTCACTAGCTCTTAGTTTCCTATTTTAATGCCTTTTAATTTCTATCTTATTTAATTTAGTGCGGTTATTGCACCAAACGCATTTTGTTGGGCAAGAAGGATTATTCTTTTAATTATACAGAGCAAGAGTGATTTTTTGTTTTGTAATGTAGATTATATTAACAAAGACCCAAAGAGCCACTCCAGTTTAGCCCAAGACGGAAATAAGGAGCTAGGAAAATGAGGGGAAGTTGCCTGTTAGATATATAAATACAAAAGTAACAACTAGATTTCCTGTTACGGCACACATAAAATTTGAAAATGAAGTAAGCGAATGTTAATTTTCGATATAAAGCAACTAAAACAAAGGTTTGTAGAGGATGTTCAGGTGTTAAATGAGGGATAAGAGACAATTAAGACTAGTAAAATTGAATTAATTTATCTCAAAGCGTTTTGGGAAAATTTTAATGAGTTTGATTCTAATTTCCCAGTTGAGGCTGTTCCAAATGTATACGGCTTTTGCAGTATAAAGTGTCACATAATCCAACGCATAATTTAGTTTTCTAATACGTGGGTAGGATTATCTTGTGTCAAAGCAATGCAAAGTTTGAAAAGAAGATGCTTTTCCATAAGACTTTTATAGCATTATTGTTGTATATTTAGCACAGGGAAGAAGCTACGTCTAGTGTGTTAATATCTTCTAGTTGAAAATTTTTCGAGTGGGGAACATAGTTTCTTTTTTGCGTGACAACTGCAGGTTCAATTAGATATTATCCCGCACTTACAGGCATTAATACTGCATTGTGTAGGGTGGTCCATAATTCCCAATCGGTTATAATTAAAGCGAAAATACAAAAAAAAAATCAAAAAGTAAAAAGTTTATAACAAATTTAGAAATATTTATTGATTTAAAAAAAATTTAAATCCGATACATGGATTTTAGCTTTAATTATAACCGATTGGGACTTACAGGCCACCCTGTACGTATGAATGTAATACTGTGCAGTATAATGTTTAAGACAACTTTCGATAGTTTCACATAAAGTAATAGTAAGTTTTGATAATTCGTCGCACACGCATTTTTGAATGATAACTAAACGGAAGTTTTGTTGACTTGTTTAAGAATATACGTACAGTATATTTTATTTCAAGCCATAATACAATAAACAACAAAGCAATCTTCTTGGGAGACTAATTCTTCTCTTAAATTGTAGTATACAAAGAGACCCAAAACAACTCAAATGGAATGGTAACGTGTGGTTTCTATCGAAATATTACATGAGGAGTTTCAGTCGGAAGCTCCTCCGGAAGACATAGCCTTTGTGCCTGCTTCCCGGAGTTTAGCGAAAGACTCCACTATTACATAAGCTACGCGTGAAAACAATCATAAAACATGGACGTTTACTGATCACGTACGGAGCTTTAAAGGTTCACAAAATTCTCCTCCTGGCGATTTCTAACCACTTCGATTTCTTGGCATTAAAGGGAGCCATACAATTCCGGAAAAATATCGTATAAGCTAAAAGTTAGGAATATAAATGGAAATTTAGATAGACTTGAAAACAAACTTAAACAAAATAAATTATTGGTCATTAGTATCTGAAGGAACAAAAGACATAAATGAAAAATATGTAAACTTTTCAGACAATAAAAAAAAGGCATTTAACGATATTTGTCGTGTAACCACGATAAATACGAACTAAAAAAAGGCAAAATAAACCTCTTAGACGCTATCTGACCAAAACATCTAATCTACAGACAGGTAAAAGGAGGTACACTACCAAAAGAAATATACACCAGTTGCAGAAACGTTAAACCAACTACTAAAAACGCAAAATCTTGAGTATTACAGTAAGAAATATGAGGAATACAAAGACGATTCTAAGAAATAATGGGAACTGATTTATGAAACTTCACATTAAAAAAAAAAAAGAGCAAAATTTAACTATAAATAATACCACTGTAACGAACCCTTAGATATAGCTAGCCATTTAAATACCTACCTATCTTGGTAAAAACCACGGTCGAACAAATAACGCCTTCCAAACACACCTATGAGGAATATCTGGGCAATCCCTCATCCCATATATTCCCCCTCTTCACTCCTATTTCTAACAGTGGTTAAAACGTAAATTTTCACCCTTAAAAACAAATGTCGCGTGGATACTGTTCCTAATGCATTATTCAAGGTACGGATTCTTTATCTCCACCTCTAATAATAATGTCTTCCGCTCTCTTGTTACTGGGCCTCTCGAAAGCCTTCGATACAGTATGACATACTTATGCTATAGTGAGATAATTTAGTAACGAGGGATATTGCATCAAAATGGTTCAAATTATATTTGTGTAACAGAAGTCAATAAATACATCAAATACAAAATTATTGGCTCTGAATTAAAAATTACACATGGAGTTCCACAAGGAAGTATTTTGGGTCCCCTAATATTTTCTATCCGAAAGGTCTCTCTACCCATGGGAAACACATTTACTTATGGAACTATCATAAATGTTCAAAATGTGTAATTTATGTAGTGTAATGTAATTAATGTAATTAGTGTAATTAATTAATTATATAAATGACTCATAACTCAAAATGGCAAAGTTTATGGTAGTAAGTAAATAAAGACATTGTGTGGTAGTCTATGAATGGCTGAAAGCCAATAAATTATCCTTAAATAAAAATAAAACAACCTTTGTTAATCACAAAAAAGAAAATACCATACCTCAATACAATTATTGACTCGCATGCAATATCGTGTGTCACTGACGAAAAAAGATTGGGAGTTGTGATTGACGACAAACTATCATTTTGACAACACATTGAAAATGTAGATCATAAACTCTTCAAATTCTCGTTTATGCCAACGAAATTAGAGTTTTTACCCACAAATACACTTAAACGATAAACGTTTCTTCAGTTTATACACAAAATTCACATATAAAATAATAATTACATATGGGAAAGTATGTGATTACATCAATCATTTAATTGCGAACCAAAAGAAAATTAAACAAAGGTGATTATAATGTTCGCACTTCAGAAATCTTTAAGCAGTTTTTATATTAAAAATCATTCAAAAATAAATATGCGCTCTTTAACGTTCAGAATTATAGAACAAATTGCTCCGATAAATAATAATTGAAAAAAATGGTGGAAAATCAAATACACGACGAATATAGAACAAGGTGTATCTAGAACGAACATTTCAAAGTTATACCTTTCATTGTAGTAGAAATTCTTACGCTTATTCAGCGATGGAATTATGAAGCAATCTATCGAATGAATTAAAATCAATGTTCACTCAAACTTTCCTAAAACACTTACAATTTTATAAATTCCAAGGTTATTGAATGTGTTTTAGCTTTCCACTCTAAAAATATATAATCAATTACATTCCTTCCCCAAATATTCAACAAAGAAAAATTAATTAATTATTAATATCATCTTCTTTGAATACTTTTTGAAATGGCATTTTGCACATACATACAAAATGAGCGCATGTATATACAAATGCACATACATACAAAATGAATGCATATAATATACAGTATATACGAATGCACATACATTCATACAAAATGAATGTATGTACTAGGGGCACTCAATGTATTTTTCCTCACCCTTTTTTCTTAGCTAAATAATAATAAGCCACAGGGCTGAAATGTCTTTTGGGCCGTAAATTTAAACTTTCTGCACTTCACATAACTGAAATTTTCCAGTTTGAACCTCCCCTCCTTGTATAAAACCGCTTTTAAACGCCCTTGTATAACACCGATGGTTAACGCAGTTTCGAAAATGGCGTCTGACAGTGATGTGCGTCGTAAACAGAGAACCGTTATCGAGTTCTTAACAGCAGAGAAGGAAACAGTTGGAAATATTTACAAACGTCTACGAAGATGCTTGCTGTTGTTGATCGAAGCACAGTTGGACGCTGGTCTAAACGTGTGAGATCATTGGAGAGAGGGAGAGCCAGCCTCGATGATAAGCCGCGCAACAGTCACACGGCATCGGCTGTGACATCTCACACTGTGCCACGTGCTAACAGAATCATTCGATCAAATCGGCGCATCACATACAAGGAGCTACAAATTAGTGAAGGAAGTGTGAATACGATAATTCAGCAACAGGGATAGTCAAAAGTGTGTTCACGGTTTGTTCCTCGCGAACTGACTGAAGATCACAAAGCCCAAAGAAAAGAAATTGCTTCTGAGTTGTTGGTTCGATACGAGACAGAAGGGGATGACTTCCTTTCACGAATTGTGACTGGGGATGAGATTTGGGTACACCACTTTGAACCTGAAACAAAACGCCAATCCATGGAGTGGCATCACGCAGACTCCCCATGCAAGAAAAAGTTCAAAATGGCTCCCTCTGCACGAAAGGTTATGGCCACCATCTTCTGGGACATGAAAGGGTTCTGGCGAACATTATGAAGAAAGGACAAACAATCAACTCAGAGGCATATATTGTTACCCTACAGAGACTCCACAGACGTATAAAGCGAGTTCGACCGGAGAGAAAACTGGAAGACATCCTTCTTTTGCACGATAATGCAAGACCACACAACAGTTTGCAAACAAGAGAGGCCGTCACAAAAATGCGCTTAACTGTGTTACCCCACCCTCCATAAAGTCCGGATCTGGCACCTTCAGACTTCCATTTGTTTGGGCCAACGAAGATGCTATTCGTGGAAGAAAGTTTCAGAGTGACGATGAGGTTAAGAAGTGGCTCCAGCGGAACCCAGCGGACTTTTACCAGCAGGGAATAAAGGCCCTTGTTTCGAGGTGGAGGAAAGCCGTAGAAAAGGATGAGACTATGTGGAAAAATAAAAACTTGTAAAAAAGGTATGTAACTATGTGTACAAAATTTCTGGAACTTACAAGGAAAATTGGAAAAAAAAAAGGTGGGGCAAAATATATTGAGTGGCCCTCGTGTATACCAATGCACCTACATACAAAAATGAATGCATGTTTATATATATCTACCAACGCACATACACACACAAATGAGTGTATGTATGTATGTATATACCAATGTACATACATTCAAGAACCAGCTGGACAGATTTCTGTGCAAAGTACCTCACCAGCCACCATGCGTGGCTGGCTACGAGGGCAGGAGGAGAGATCAGACAGCAATTCCCTCCTCCACCAAATT
Source organism: Bathynomus jamesi (assembly GCA_023014485.1). Taxonomy (NCBI): domain Eukaryota; kingdom Metazoa; phylum Arthropoda; class Malacostraca; order Isopoda; family Cirolanidae; genus Bathynomus; species Bathynomus jamesi. Next base: position 154,564 of record JAJOZX010006258.1, on the reverse strand, counting down.
CCGCAAATGAGGAGGGATGCTGCAGAGGGGTCGACCGCAGGTCGATCTTGAACCGTCGTTCGAACCCCCACAAAGTATACACAAAGTAAGTATACATACAGAATGACAATGTATGTATGTATAATGTATATGCTGTACGAATGTACACACAACAAAATGAATGCATGTATATACGAATACACATACATACAAAATGAATGCATGTATAATTGTATATATGAATACATATACATACAAAATGAATGCATGTGTATATATGAACCTTACAAAGGTTCCGCGCGATGATTCCTCATTTCGCGAAGGTCAAGCTTGTCGCCCCTCCTCTCGAGTTGGCCTGGTGAAGTAGTGAGTTGGATTCTTGCGCTCTCCACCTCATATAGCCAGGTACGCCCGGCTCATCGGGGATTGTTCTGAGCCAGGCGTCTAGTCTTCTTTTGAAGATTTCCACTGCAACTCCCTTCGTGTTTCTTAAGTCTTTGGGCAACTGATTAAACAGTTTTGGTCCTCTCACTACAAAACTATTTTCTTTCAGGGTTAAGTATGTTCCCTGTCTCGCCTTTAATGTGGGAATACGACACAGTCTACCGTTTCTACTTTTCGCCGTTGTTTGGGGAGTTATAGGGTTCAGAGTAAGATTAGGGACTAGTTTCTCCATTATTTTCAGTGTAAATAATAGTCTCTCTCTCTCTCTCTCTCTTCTCTTTTCCAGTGAATATAGGTCTAGTTCGCGTAACCTTTCCCAGGAACTTAGTTCTTTACACCCATTGATCTTGGCTGTGAAGCCTCTCTGGATCCTTTCCAGCTGTCTAATGTCTTCTTTTTTATATGGGGATGTTAGGACCGAGCAGTATTCCAATTTGGGTATGATTAGGGTTTTCAGTAGAGGAATCATTACATTCCTATCCCTTCGTTTAAAGGTTCTCAATATCTGTCCCGTTATTCGCTTTGCTCTGTTTACTGCTATCTTATTTTGTGTTTCAAATTTCGCATCATCTGTTATTACAACCCCTAAATCTTTTGCTCTGGAATTTCTCTGAATTTCCTGTCCATTTGGGGTATAATATTCCATGGATTTTAGGTCTTCTCTTTTTCCGTACCGTAACAGCCGAAATTTCTCGGTGTTAAACTTCATATTGTTGTCTTCCGTCCACTTCTAGATTCTGTTTATGTCGGTTTGCAGATATCCTATATCTTCTGGGTTTCTTATTTTTCTACTGATCTTTGTGTCATCGGCAAAGGATGTTACCGTGCTGTCTCTGGTAACGTCCTCATCTATGTCAGTTAGCATGATTATGAAGAGTAGTGGAGCTAATACTGTCCCTTCTGCTCCTGTTCTGCACATACAAAAAGTATGCATGTATATCCGAATTAATTTTTGCATTTGTCTTCTCGTTTTAATAGTATTGTTAATGTGTTACATCAACACAGACGTTTATTTTAATTGCTGAAGAAAAAAAATAGAATTTAATATCCATATAGAAGTTATCTTAATATCAAATTTAATCATTCAGGAACGTCAATTATCCGAATGTGTAATAAACCTGTTACCTTTCCTTTCACCTTTTCAAATGTTCCGTGCGATGATTCCTCATTTCACGAAAGTCGAGCTTGTCGCCTCCCCCCCCCACTCCCCTGTTACGGTGAAAAAAAAATAATTTCCAAGTTTGTGCATTGAAATAAAATATCAAAATAATACCATTTGTTTAAGTTCTATTTAGTCTTTAAAGTCTCTATACATTTTTCTAATTATTCCTATGTACATTGAGGATACGACGTGACCAATGTTAACACCGCTTCCCGTCGATCAGCGAAGTTAAGTGATACTGGGTCTGGGTAGTAGTTGGATGGGAGACTTTCCTCCGCGTCCAAATCAACGGCTTTACGTGCGATCCCAACCACGGGTCGCACGTAAAGCCGTAGATCCCCTCCGTCATGTAACCTTAGATGTTGTGAAGGAACTTAAACAAACTGTAGTGTACACCCTTATTTATTTACTTTCTTTCATTATTTACTCTACTTTCTGCTCTCTATTTCATTTATCACTTTGTTTCTCTACACTCTTTTTTGCCGTATCGTATAAAGATTCCGGTAGCCACGCCGAGACCTGACTCTGAAAGACCGTTACAAAACAAAGGGGGAAGGGGGGTATATTAATACTCTTTTTTAACACTTGTGAACGTTTTATTAATTCCGAAAATGGTTTAGTTAATTTAGGGGATGCGAGTATGAAATTTATATTATAATAATTTAGGTCGGAGAGGAACACAAAACAATTTGACTTTAAGATCACATGGCTCTAAACTTACGCGTATCGCGCCTGCCTCAAGACTGACTCAATTATGGGTAGCCCACTCTTTTTCGGCCCCTATTCAGGACTGCCAACTCTAACCATTTTAAACAATTTAAATCTAACAAACATACTTTTTCATAATTTCATAATTATTAGTAAATGATTTACATTAAACATTATCTTATTTAATTAAACAGAAATTAATATTCTTAACTAAGCATTACTACACTCGCATCACCCCCTTGAAAATAAGTTTTTCCATTAGTAAAACTTATTAATATCGTTTAACAATGTTAATAAATTTATTCAACAAATTTATATATTTTGCAATTTTTTTTTTTTTTTTTTTTTTTCTTTAACAATTCAGAGTTGAGATAGACAAGAAATAATTAGAATGACAAATTCCACACATATTTTGTATCATATTATAAAAACCGAAAACTTTATAATTTTCACATTTGCATAAAATAACATTTCACACTAATAATTAAATTACAACCTGTAACTAATCTATACATACCAAAAAAATAACGGAAAATTTTCTTACAGTGGCCACACAAATCTCAAGTTCACAATCTATTCCAGCGATTTCTCATCAACGATCGCTTTACATTCGAAACAATTATTTGTATAGTTATACAGTTCCTATCAGGGCAACAGAAAAAAAATAAGAAAGTTTACATAAAATACTGACCAAGAGCGCACATACTATTTCACGAAAAACACAACAATTATGGGCAATAATCGCACCCTTTCACTTATAATTTCATTACATAATAATCAGTACATTACTTTGCTGGACGTTGTTTAGATGACACTCCGCACGCTGACAACGGACTTCAATTTTCAATCGCAGCTCTCCTGCTCACTTCGCTAGAATGCAAGGGATTGCATCAATCAACATGCAACAGGGCAGCACGCTATAATGGTTCCGCTCTCTCTCCAATGGCGAAAAAAAAAAAAACAGAGACGTCCAATTCTAAAAGGATCAGGGGGGGAGATATCTGAAAGCGGGACCACGCGCTGGAATTGGACGGAATTTGCAATTCTAGAAGTCGATGAAGAAACTCGCCTTGTCTCATCTCCACTTTTGTCGGTGAACGCTGCTCTTCCTACGTCCAGCTGAAAGACTCTTCTACTGGCAACAATCAAACGATGACTCCGCCGTAGGCCGTTTCCCAACGAACCTACTGTATGTCTGTATGGACAGTACAGTCGTAGGCACCCGTTCAAGCTCTCGTGGCTTGTCTACCGCGTGCTGCGACACATATTTAGCGAAGCATTCGAGCAGCGTGACCAGCTACTGCCCGAAAAATACCAGTAGACCATCTTCGATCGAAACTTTCGTGTGCCAAAACTCTGCACACGTAAATTTCTCTTCCCTTCCGAAACTGTCCTGCGCCAAGTCCCTGCGCATTCGGTTCCTCTCTTCTGTCTCTTCTCTTCTCTTCCGAAACCATCCTGCGCCATTTGGTTTCTCCTCTCTCTCTCTCTCTCTCTCTCTCTCTCATTGGTGATCGATCACCTATCCGGTCGACTAAACTCAATGGATGGAACTCGGATTTCAACTTGGTTGTCTCCAAACCGAGCCTCTCGAAATTTTGAAAAAAAAAAGTTTATTCGAACGTTTCTGTACTGCTTATCATTTTTTTTTTTTTTAATATTGAATTTACCGAATTTTCTCGACAGTTCACTTCGAAACAATAACTACACATTTGATCTGGCCAAATTCACGAAAAAAAAAATAATGACTTCTAAAATTTCGCAAAAATTTAATCACAATAAGGTCACTTATGGCAGTTACAGCGGAAGATAAAAAGTCATAAAACGCACGAAACAAAATTGTACAGTATAAATATAAAAGCGCCCATACATAGTAACTGTTAGTATAATTTAAGAAATATTATTGTTCAAACTACCGTCAGAAATCACCTCAATACTTTTAAATACAAAAGACAAAAATGAACCCCAGAAACTGCATATTATCACTTCTCTGACAATCATGAACCCTCCTGCCCTTTCAGGGGGAGCACACTAAGACGCCACAAAAACGTTACTGGCTATCTAGAAGGCTCCATTTCCGAGGGAACACTCGAGCCAATGTTTCAAATGCATTAGTTAACTCCCGACTGAAGGTTTAAACAACAATAATTTTCCAAAACAGTTATTAAAAAGTTAAAAAAAAAATTTAAGTACTACCGAAAATTATTTTAATACAGTAATTCCAACTTGAAACGTTAAATTTCATATGAATTGAACTCGCAATTCGCAACTTACATCCGAGATACAACTCTCTCCTTCAACAGAAACCCCAGTATGGTTTGCAAATCACAAAAATCCCAGCAATTTATCGTTTCCAAGTGAAAATACAAATTTTATCGTTATACTAAATAAGAATAGATATATGCACTCACAAATACACGCAATCCACTGTAAACGAAACATTGCCTAATTGAGAGCGGTCGCTTTGTTTAAGCGAATCTCTATACAAATATCCCTAACCGAATGAAATTGCATTATATCCTAACATAATTTTGTAATATTTTCCATGCAAACGCTCGAACTAAAAAAAGACATTTTTCATTTCTAATACCAAATTAAAATAAAAAATCAAACATCCTTTTTGCAATACAATCTAAATTCCAAATAAAATTTTACCATTTCATTTTACTGGAAGAAAGAAATAAAAATCGGCTTACCTATAAAATAAAATTGAATGAATTTAAAAACGTAACAAACATATATGAAAAGAATTTTCTACACAAATTTCTGTAATTCAAAAAAAATTATAATATCCAGATTTAGTAAAATATGTGTACCGTAACTCACCTTGGCCGTCAAAATAAAAATAAAATTTACTGCTGCACTTTTAGGCCTATATTTAATAAATTCAATGTTACGCGTGGAAAGAGCTATTAAGAATTTAAGTCATAACATTTGTGCTTCTTAATGAAAATCCTGTGATTATTTATGTTGAATCAATTAAAATTTTGTTAAATAACTAAGAATTTAATACTCAGACATATACCGTAGTGACGGTCAATATATGAACAATATTTAACGATAGGCCTACAAGAAATCCTTCTTTAGTACAATACAATAGCCATTTTACAAAATACCAGTCGAAATTTGTCGTGAAATTGAACGAAAGGCACAGAAAAAATAGATAAATCAGCTTACCTACCAAATTTTATGAGTATATAAATATATATAATTATATATATAACTAATAAATACGTATAAGTTAATAAGTAAGTATATAATTAATGAGTATATAATTAATGAGTATATAATTAATGAGTATATAATTAATGAGTATATAATTAATGAGTATATAAAAAATCCAAAAAAAAAACTTATAGAAAATTTCACAACACAATTTCTCTATTTCAGTTAAACGAATTCTGCTTATTTTGAAATTTAACACAATCCTATGCGGCGACTTATAATCTGACAAATTTAATATGTTTAAGATTACCTTTCGACTGTCAATTAACTGTAACTTAACCTATATAGCGCGAAGCGAGCGAAGCAAAAAGCCCGTAAATCTATATAAACAAAATAATCCTATTATTATATACAAGCAATCGAAATATAATAAAAAATCTGCTAATGAAACCCAGAAAATTTTTCATGTTCATGAAATGTTTTACTATATATGTATATATACCTAGAAATGCGGTACAATTTTCGCTGAAACATTTTGAAAGGACCATATAAAATGTGTATCATACTGTATTTAAACTAACAATTCACTTACGTACAAATCGTTATTCTTATTATTATGATTATCACAATTATCACTAATTCCAAAAGTTTAAACAACAAGTAAACAAAAGAGGTAAGCTGAAACAGGCATAACAGTGGAAGAGACGAAAAAAAAGAAAAATTGTTCTTAGGCAGAACGCTAAATTTTCAAAACTATGTCCTCTCCGACCTAAATGAACGAAATTTAACGTAATAATGACTCGCAATATTGAGTCAGACAAATGTTTCTACCGACTCTGTACCGCGACAAAAAGAAATTTTGAGTCACTAGACTGCGAAAAGTAACGGAACTGGACGATGAAAAATGGAACAAAGGGAACATTTCAGAATCCAACGAACTCCCACGAAAAGAAAGAAAAAAAAACAAATTAAATTTTTAGGCGCGAAGTTTGTCAGGGACGCTAAGGATGCGAAGGCGATGCGCCATTTTTAAATTTTATTTACAATGAATTTTTAAGGAATGAAAATCGAAATTTGCCTGCAAACGGGATAAACTTTGCATTTAGATATTTTAATAATCGAAATAAAATATTCATTAACGCTATTGGCTAATATACCGGGTTTGAAGAATTTTAATCGAAATAATAGACACGTGGGTAAGCCTCACAAAATATGATGTAAGACCACCGCTCGCCACCAGATGTAGTGTACACCCTTATTTATTTACTTTCTTTCATTATTTACTCTACTTTCTGCTCTCTATTTATTCTCTATCCGCTCTTTATTTCATTTATCACTGTTTCTCTACACTCTTTTTTGCCGTATCGTATAAAGATTCCGGTAGCCACGCCGAGACCTGACTCTGAAAGACCGTTACAAAACAAAGGGGGAAGGGGGGTATATTAATACTCTTTTTTAACACTTGTGAACGTTTTATTAATTCCGAAAATGGTTTAGTTAATTTAGGGGATGCGAGTATGAAATTTATATTATAATAATTTAGGTCGGAGAGGAACACAAAACAATTTGACTTTAAGATCACATGGCTCTAAACTTACGCGTATCGCGCCTGCCTCAAGACTGACTCAATTATGGGTAGCCCACTCTTTTTCGGCCCCTATTCAGGACTGCCAACTCTAACCATTTTAAACAATTTAAATCTAACAAACATACTTTTTCGTAATTTCATAATTATTAGTAAATGATTTACATTAAACATTATCTTATTTAATTAAACAGAAGTTAATATTCTTAACTAAGCATTACTACAAAACCCTATCATTACATTTCCTAACCAGTAGATTTAAAAAGGCTCATCCGGTTGCTAAAAGTTGCTAAAAGGCATTTTAAAATTCTAGGGCTGAATGCTAGAAGGGCCAATGTCAAAAAATCAATTTTTTTTCAAATAAGGGTAGGGCTGAACTATAAATCAGCTGCTCGTTCAGTGCTACAAGGGCCAATGTCATCAAATCGTTAGGTGCAACGCAATGAACCAATGTCCTGAGCGAAGATGATGTGGATGAAGAACGAAGAACGAATTTTTTTAAAGCCAAAACAGGCAGCATGATTTTGAAAAAGGCATCAATTTAGAGTGCATATGTATGCAATTTACTGAAATAAAGGAATAATGTTTGCTAATAAAGGTTGAATTTTGATTACAGAAAAAACCTTCAATCGTGTTTCTCTCAAAATGTAAAATTTTGACATTGGCCCTTCTAGCTTTCAGCTATATAAAAATAATATATATATATATATACACGCAATTGTTTGTACATTCTGTGTACATTTATAAACAAAGAAATGAACCAAAATGAACAACAACAACAACACTAAAAAGATAATAAACTAACTAAATTTTTTCAAACCAACTCTTTCTTCGCGAACAGTAAAGCCTTTAATATATAACACTGATAAACAAAACATTTTTTTTCTGGTTCCTGCATAAACATAGCTGATCCTAAATGAATTTTTCACGCTAAGTTCGACTCTGTTTTCAGAATTTTTCTATCACATAGAGGTTTTGAGAAAAATGCAGTTTTATACAAGTATAAACAATTTATTTTATTATACAAATACAGCTAAATAGAAAGCTACTGAAATGATTTAGTGGAATATTTTCGCTTGCATGATGGACGAGGAGCTTCTCTTAACAATGACCAACAGTAATCAGCTAACATATTAGGGTTCCATCTGCTCTGGTACCGTTTTTCCAACTTTAAAATATCCTGATGAAAGCGCTCGCCATGCTCATCATTTACAGCTCCCAAATTCTCAGGAAAGAAGTCTAAATGGGAGTGGAGGAAGTGAATCTTTAAGGACATGCTACACCCCATTTCATGGTATGCTACCAGCATTCTTTTAACTAAATCTTTGTAGTTTAGTGCTTTGTTGTTACCTAAAAAATTGGACGCGACGGATTTAAAACACACTCAAAGCATTTTTTTTCTTTTCCTTCTAAAACCATCGAATTCATCAATTCTCGTATTTGGGGTCCCACAAATATTCCTCCTTTTATTTTCGCTTCACTGATTTTGGGGAATTTTTCTTTAATGTATTGAAATCTTCTGCTGTTTCGATCCATACCTTTCACAAAATTTTTCATGTCCTAACTTTACATGCAAAGGTGGTAGATAAACATTTTTTGGTTCAACAAGGCTTTTAGGCAAAACCTTTTTTTGACCTTCTACTAACTAGTTTTCTAGTTGGCCAATCGCTAACAATGTAATGTTTAGACTTAGCACGGCTGTCCCATTCACATAAGAAACAGCAATATTTCGTATACTCCCAGCTGCATTCCCAAAAGAAGAGCTATAACTTTTAGGTCACCACAGATGTTCCAGTTATACTTATTGTATTCTAGGCTGCTTAAAAGATATTCCATATTTTCATACGATTCTTTTAGGTGAAATGAATGAGCAATGGGAACTGATTGAAAGATATTCCCATTATGTAGCAGAACAGCTTTCAAACTCAATTTTGATGAATCAATGAACGAACAACCGTCATTCTTCAATTTTGTGTTCATGTGCAAGTGCTTCCATCAGGGCATTAACATTATTGCAATAGTAAAGATTTTCTTTCATTGAAAAAAAATGGACATTCTTTTTCCCGGCTACAAAACAGACATGTTTGTATTTTTCTCCAAAAGATTCCACCCTTGTAATCTTGAACCAAGTACCTCAGCTTGATTTTTAGATAGGTTTAGATCTCGAACTGGATCATTGAACTTCGCTTGAGAGATCATGTGTGGCTCAGTTAGGGTGGAAGGATTGAAATCTGGATCATTAGTAGGACCTGCTTCACCACTTACCTCTTCATAATCATCATCATCATCCTATACAGTATATGTTTCGGGTGGTACTGGAACAGGAAGATCTGGACCATGAGCGACAGGTCTTATTGCCGATGCCAAATTAGGATATAGAATGGATTTCTTGTTTTTAGCAGAAAATCCTGATGTTTTAGTCAGAGAGAAATAGCAGTCAAGTGATCCTGTTGTTCTCGCCAAATCATTGGTATTGCGAAAGACATAGATGAACGAGTACCTTTAATCCACTGTCGGAGACGGTTTGCACATGAAATGCAACAAATATGGGGTGCCCATTGTTTATCTTAATCTCCTAACCTTGCATCCGAAGTACAAATAATAAGCTTTTTTTTATAAAAGGAGTAAAGCACCTTTTCTGATTTTTAACAGTAAATTCTCCACAAATGTAGCAAAAATTGTTGGCATCATTAATTGATTAGTGAAAGTGATAATGATAGAGTTTTCAATTGAAAATGGGGCTTTGAATGATTTTTTGAGTGGAAGAGAGAGACTTAATATTTTTCAGTTTTTTTTTACTATTTTAGGTGATCCATCAATATTCTAAGCATTTATTTCACAATGACCTGTAAAAAATATTAAAGTAACATTAATTAAAGATAACTATAAAAAATAGATGAAAGCAGTAACTATAAATAAATAAATATTATATATGTATATGCAGTATACATATACATATATTATATACAGGGTGTCCCAGAATTAACTATCTATTTCAATGAAATCGGACAAATTTTTTAAACACTTTTATTTATGTTTATCATGTTTAATATGTGTTAAAAATGTATAAATTTCTAAATTTTTTTCATAATTTTATTTTCATAATTTTTTCATTATCTGGTCCAATGAAAGACCGTCTGAAGTCATAGAATGGCAAGAGACTCTCCAAAAGTTAACGTGTGGCTTGGAATGACCAATCCAAAATTTATGGCCCATTCTTCTTTGCGGTAGCACTGTAACAGGTACCGTCTACCTTGATATGCTTCAGCAGTTTCTCGAACCACAGCTTCTTGATGATGGCATTCTTGATAATGTTGTGTTTCAACAAGAAGCATTGATCTTTTGGCGATAAACCTTTGTTTTTATGAAACCCCATGCAAAGAATCCAGGGTGTCAAATCCGGAGAACGCGGAGGCCAAGGTCGAGGTCCTCCACGTCCAATCCACCGATTCGGAAGGCGTCTGTTGAGGTATTCTCGAACAATTAGAGCATAATGACATGGTGCTCCATCTTGTTGAAACACAACATTATCAAGAATGCCATCATCAAGAAGCTGTGGTTCGAGAAACTGCTGAAGCATATCAAGGTAGACGGTACCTGTTACAGTTGCTTCCGCAAAGAAGAATGGGCCATAAATTTTGGATTTGGTCATTCCAAGCCACACGTTAACTTTTGGAGAGTCTCTCTGCCATTCTATGACTTCAGACGGTCTTTCATTGGACCAGATAATGAAAAAAGTATGAAAATAAAATTATGAAAAAAATTTAGAAATTTATACATTTTTAACACATATTAAACATGATAAACATAAATAAAAGTGTGTTTTTAAAAAATTTGTCCGATTTCATTGAAATAGATAGTTAATTCTGGGACACCCTGTATATGCGTGCGTGTAGATGCATTAAACCATTTATACATCTGCTAACAAATTTTTCGTCTTAATATTTGGAATATACATCCAAACAAGGTTTTTGGTTCCTGAACCAAAATAGATTGTTCCTATGTATTTTTTGTACTGAATCCGAATCTGTTTTTATAATTCTTAAATATATTTAACCTTTTCTTCCACTCAAAAATTCATTCAAAGCAGCATTTTGAATTGAAAACTATTACTATCACTATCGCTATTTATCAATTCATTATCATTTTTACTACCACTAAATGTAAGAGCTTGTATATATTTTGCACTAAGGCAATCTACCTTACCCTTTCATTGCGACATATTGATGGTATGTAGGTAGTGGTATTCAACTATTCATCACTTCAATGGTGAAAAGATGCCATCAGTGGCAAGATAGAATCCATAGGTTGTCATAGGAATGCTGAACTAGTGTAATTCATGAATGGCAACTTGCTTATAGAAATTGCGGTTAATCAATAGAGCTGAAACGGTCATATCTCAAAATCTATACGTGATAGAAGATTCTAAAAACAGATTCGAATTCAGTGCAGAATATAATACATAGGGACCATCTATTTTGGTCCAGGAACTAAAAACGTTGTTTTTCAGTGTAATTTAAAAAATTTTCCTTAATTAACTTGCGTGTGTATATATATAAAGGTGGCATTTTTACACCGAAAACTTGGTTCAAAACAATTAGAAAATTGGTTCTTGTTAATATTTTTACTTGGTCTTTATAACACGATTCTAATTTCGAAGTTTGGTTAAATTTCATGTCAATTTTACCGACGTTTCGGAACTTATCGAGTCAACAGAGCAATATTGCTAATTGTTGCGGAAGCAATTTTTTTTTTCTTGTAAAATTTTTGCAACTTCATCAAACTTAAAATTAAATTTTTGGATTAATGATAAATTGCCAATCCAATTCCACGATATGTACAATTCGATTCCTTGTGTGTGTGTGTGTGTGTGATTAGTTAGTTTTGGTCAAAATTTGCAGTATAATTTAGTTACCTTTTCATAATTACTTGTGTGTGTGTGTGTGTGTGTGTGTGTGTGTGTGTACGCGCGCACACGCGTGCGTAGGCAACTAGACATAAGTGAGGTCGAGTGTGTGATAATTCACAGATGTAATGAGGTAAATATTTTTGTAAGGTAACACTTTGGGTACTTCGGAACAATAAAAAATTTATATAAAAACTTTAGAAATATTTAAAAAAATATGTTGCTCATGATTAGGTTAGGTTAGGTTAGGCTAGGTTGTTAGTTAGGGTTTGGTTAGATTCGCGAGTACCTCATTATGTAACCTCTTTTGGACCACTGGGTCAAATATACACCGTTTCCCATACAATACACACACTCTTATTTAACCCGAGGTCCGGTGCTAGTGTCTCCGAGCAACTGATACAATGAGAAAACGGACAAACGAACCTACAAAAACTTCGGTCGTCAAGAGGTTAATGACTTAACCAAAACAACCTTTCGAGCCCTCATTTGTGTATGAAACACTTCAAGCTCCCTCCTCGCGGTTCGATAACACTAAGGTTTGATTAATTATTTTTTTAGATATATGGATTTAAAAAAGTAGGCGTGTGTGTGTGTGTGTGTGTGTGTGTGTGTGTGTGTGTGTGTGTGTGTAATTCAGTCTGGTATATAAAAGTCAACGAGTGAAATATATTTCTACAATACTTATTTCCGTTTCAAATTCAAAGGTTTTTTTCCCATTTTCAAATTTAATCACGATATTGACATGATCCTTTTCGATGTCTTCATTTCATTTCACGGCCAATTGCGGGAAAACCGCGTCTGTGTCGATGTCGAAAGAGGCATTTTCAAATCGGTCTATTCCCAATTCATACCACTCTCATTCACGGCTTTCCCACTTTGATCCAGGTTAGATTGGGTTAGATTAGGTTAGGTTAGGTTAGGTTAGGTTAATGGTAGTCATTCCTATTTGCCACCTTCACCGCGAACGAGAATAGAGCGACATTGTTTCTCAAATGTGGATTTTTAACTTTACGGATTTTCATTTAAGGACCCACGAATGGGAATGGGAATGACATTGAGTGGGAAGTAATCATCCTTTACCTTTGTTTTCGCGCTTTTGTTTCCCGGAATCAATCATAAACAAATGATGAAAGTTCACAACAATGACTTCGATGCTCAGTGACCATAAAATAGCGGTCATATTCAGCCCCAATGGCACGTCACATACGCGAGATAAAATTCTCTATATTGTGTTAATTTACTTTTCGGTTCTCTTCTCTCTCTCTCTCTCTCTCTCTCTCTCTCTCCTCTCTCTCTCTCTCTCTCTCTCTCTCTCTCTCTCTCTCTCTCTCTCTCTCTCTCTCTCTCTCTCTCTCTCCGCATAAGCGAGGTACCGACTTTTTTTAAAGCTAAAGAATTAATTACCAAACCTAACTTAACTCCGTGCCGTCGAGCCGAGAAGGGCATGATACTCGTTAAGTGTTTTGGACGCAATTGATGGCTCGAAGAGGGGTTTCTGTTAAGTTATTAAAAAGTGAGGTACTCGCTAATCTAACCCAACCAAACTTTAATCTAACCTAATCAGAACCAACACCAAAAGTGATACCTCAAAAATATTACCCCACTACATTTAAGAATTATCGCACACTACCTCACTTATGCCCAGTTGCCTACACACACACACACGAAATATATGTATACATTATATATATGATAAAAAAACTATATTTGTTTAGTATTTAAATAAAATTATTTTCTTGTCGGTTCATGAACACTTTCGGAATTTTCGAATTCGGAATGTATACAGTTTTTGAAAAAAGTTCGCCTACAAAAAATTTATACAAAAACAAAAAATTACAAATTAGTAATTTTTCTGGGTAGAAAGAGTTATGGAAAACACGTATGAACGATAAAAGTATATCATGAAGTTCATGTTAGAACAAAATGGAGATGGAGTGTATTTTTCTTCGTTTCTAAATACCCTGAAATTTATTGTTCTCGAATAATGTCGTGAAAATGTTATGTCATTGCGACCGCATAGTCTGCTCTAATGAAACGTGAGCGGGCAAAAATATGAGACATGGTATGAAACCTGTGCCAAGACAAATCATGGCATTCTTGTGCTTCACGAAAAGAAAAGCGGGAAAGAATAGTTTATCTTAGTAATTATGAAATTATACCGGTTGTTATTTAGAAGCTTAGAAACAAAAATTACCATTATTACAGCATATTTAAAATAGGCCTAATATAAATTACTGTTTATGCTTTATATTACCTTAAGGTGGTATTTACTAAACTTTTTATCACACTGCCCCCCCCCCCCGTCGCCCTTTGAAAGAAGCAAATGATACACACACACACACCTCACATTTCATTGTACTAGGCCATCCCAAATTACATACTAAAAATTCTTTTTTGTAACTAGCAATAATTAAGTAACAATGGCTGACAACTCGGAATCTCTTCTGTCCCAATTCTTGGGTGTAGCTGGGTAGTGATGTTTGTCAGGGCCGTACCAACCTGTAATGGCGCCCTGTGCAAGGCATTCCTTTTGCGCCCCCCTACCCGATTCAGTTCGGAACATATACAGGGTGAGTCAAAAGTCTCCATACATAGGCAAAATGGTCATGATAAATAAATGATTATTTATTTTTTATTTTTTTGCGGGTGATGTGTTGAGATTCTGTCCCAAGAAGAGCGTATAGAGATCATTCTTCTGGCAGGATCAGGAAGCTGTCGCAAGGTTGCCGAGATTTTAGCAGGAGACACGCCCCCGGCACGCACATCACACACGACACCGTTGCCAAACTCATTGAGAAGTTCAAGAAGACTGGAAGTGTTGCAGACCAACCGAGAAGTGACCGTCCACGAACAGCCACCGATGAAGGCACAGCGACCATGGTGCTGGCAGCGTTCGCAGAGAGTCCCTAAAAAAGCACTCGACGGATGTCTGCAGAATGCGGTGTCAGCCAAAGGAGTATCGCCCGCATTATGAAAGAGCACAGATGGCATCCATACAAAATGCAAATGTTGCAATATCTTAGCGAAGACGACCCGGACAGGCGGCTGGAATTCTGCGAATGGGCAAGAACAAAAGTGAACGAAGACACGGAGTTCTCGGCTGGCACCCTGTTTTCAGATGAAGCCAACTTTTATGTTCATGGAGAGGTTAATCGTCAAAACGTACGTTATTGGAGTGATGACAACCCGCACTGGATGAGTCCCTCAAAGACGCAAGGCGCTGGAAAAGTGATGGTGTGGTGCGGGATATGGGGCAACACAATTGTTGGCCCTTTTTTCATTGACACCAATCTGAATGCCGAAATGTATCTAAACATGCTGCAAGACACAGTCATGCCGTCCTTGCTGAACGAGGACGGGGGATTTTTACTTTCAGCAAGACGGGGCGCCACCCCATTACGGTATCTGCGTGCGCCAGTGGCTGGATCAGCAGTTTCCGGGTCACTGGATTGGCCGCCGTGGTCCCGTGGAGTGGCCTCCGAGGTCCCCAGACCTCACCCCCCTTGATTTTTACTTGTGGATGCACTTGAAGGCCATGGTGTACCAGGTGAAATACAAAACACGGACCACCTAAAGGAACGCATTCGTGATGCGTGTGCACATAACACCAGACGTGTTAACGCGGGTTTGCCATGACTGGGGAGAATGCATCCGTATGTGCATTCAGTATAATGGTGCCCACATAGAGCATATTTTGTGACTTACAAGTGATTGCATAATAAAGTGACCATTTTGCCTATGTATGGAGACTTTTGACTCACCCTGTAGAACTTGATTATGAAAGAAATACATAATTAATTAAAATACATAATTATTTAATATATAAACAATACATAATTAATTAAATATTCAAATTTCATTCTACCAACAATTTGCCCCCCCCCCTCCCGACACACGCCGGCGCCTTGGACGGCCGCACCGATCGCCCCTGCCTTAGTACGGCCCTGATGTTTGTAACTTTCTTCTTTTCCTTCGGAGACACCGGCACTCCCTAGGGTGGCGCGCTCCACAGCTTGAGAAACTCTGTGTTAAAGGTGCATACATTTGCATTCTAATCACGAGAAACCCCATTTAAAAAAAAAATGAAAAGGTGAAACCATGATTGTTGAACTACTTCAAAATAATTTCTAACCAAAATTGTATTTATGCATTGGGGCCCGTAGGGCCAGGCCCCACCTTAAACTACTTCTTTGTAAATATATTACTATACACTGAAATTATGTACGTTTACCGTATTGCAATACGGGCCCGGCAAAAAAAAAGAAAAAAAAGGAACGCCACTGAAGCAAACAAAACAGCGAAGAAATAAAAAAATATTTCGCAAAAACCAAAAAATGAGTCCCACAAAGACCCATAAACTGATTAATCCTTTAATTAAAAATGTCAAACAAATCCGTTGACGACAAAGAATAAGTGATTTTATAGATACACACATTTGCATTTATGCAATACCGGACTTTATATCAAACAGAATTCTAGTTCCCTTCATCTGGTCAGTCAACCGCCCCCCCCCCCCCCCCAACCCCTCTTTTTTCAGTAAAATCAAAACTAAAATCTTTTTCATAATTCAGTCGAAAGTAATTTAATTTGTTACGTTATGCATGTGGTCAAATTGCTATAACCAGTTTGAAAATAGTTTGTAATAAAGGCATTCGGAAAGGAGATATTTTGGTTTCCTTCTTAAATTACATTTTTGCTTCTGTAATTTCTAATTTTCCTTCAAACGGATCAAAATCTGTTCAAACATAAAATCAAGATGTAATTCGGCGTCCACTTACCGAGGTATCTCATTACCCAAATTCAAAAGTGCTCTTATACAACTCCATTTCCTTGCCATTTTTTCTTCACAGACGTTTTGTTGAAATGTTCAAAACAGGATAATTTAATTCATTCCTTTTTATTAAATTTGAGTCTCTCATTTCAAAATGGAGATAAAATTATAAACGAAGGTAGAATGAAGAAAAACTATACGTGTGTGTGTGTGTGTGTGTGTGTGTTATTAATTTTATATACATATATATGGAGAGAGAGAGAGAGAGAGAGAGAGAGAGAGAGAGAGAGAGAGAGAGAGAGAGAGAGAGAGAAAAAATGTTTATTTAATCTCCATTTGCAGGAGGAGAATCGCGGATGACTTTCTGCGGCACCGAAAGAGCCATTTATTCCCCGTTATACAACCCTCGCCGCCACAAACTCTCTTGAGCTTTCCGAGCACGCGAAAGGCGACACTGAAGAAGGCCAATCACAGTGACAGACATTTCGCCCTTGGGCGAAGGTAATGGGAAGAGAGAACGCTTAAAGAAGAGGTAAACAAGAAAACAAACAAACAAACGCGAAACATTACGACGAATCGCTTTGTCCATTTGAATTTTCTTCCTAATTTCCTACAATTCCGCGCGAGACAAACGCAGCTCGGTTCTTCAAACTAAACTGAAGTCCACAAATACAAAGTCAGATCATCTTATTCCGAATAATAAACAAGGTCTTATTATTTGGTATATTTCACACTCAAATATTTCATGTCATGGAATACAGACGTAGGATGCAAATTATTTGAATGAACTCACTCTCTCTATTTTATATTGAGGGGTCCCGCGTCTTACGGTACCTAAGCGCCAAAATTAAAATTCGCCAGAAATCGCCTCCAAAGTTCAGCAATATTCTCGCAATAGTATCTCTGTTATTAATTGAGCTAGAACGTTCATTTTTGGCTAAATTAGAGTTCTAAGTATGCTAATGAAGATGTTGATGAGTTGGAATAGATTTTCATATTTTATACATATTTTTTTTAATTTTTTGATTTTCTTATTATGCCGAACTTTGGGTGAACTTTTGGCTGGCGATAGAGGTGAAAAAAGTAGTTCGCTTCATAAGGTTTTCAACCATACTTCTAGTGTCGTAAGGTCATTATAACCCAAACCACGCGATTGAGAAGGGTGAAAATAGTAATATCCATCAAAAACACGTTTTCGCCTGTGGTGGCGCTTAGGTACCCTAAGACGCGCGACCCCGCAATACCCTGGGTGGCCTAGTGGTTAAGACGCTGGGCTGCTGGTGGGGAGTGGTTCGGATTCCACATTAAACTGTAGGTCTAAGGTGGAGTGAAAAGTTTTACCTTCGTCAGAATGAACAATTTGGGCGGAAGCTAAACAAAAGGTATATATATATATATATATATATATATATATATATATATATATATATATATATATATACAGTATATATTATATATGTGAAAATTATTTCACGAAACTAACACGTGAATAATATTTATGATGAAAATATCATGAAGGAAAAAGGAAACAATGGTGCTCAAGCGCTTTCGTCTAATGAGTGTGTTCCTGTTCCTGAGGATGTCATTAGACGAAAGCGCTTGAGCATCTTTCTGGGTTTCCTTTTTCCTTTGTGGTTATTTTCATCATATATATTATTCAGGTATTACTTTCGTGAAATATATGTATAGTAGGTTATGGTTTTTTGCGAAATCAGTTTCTTTGCAAATTCTCCAGTCAGTTTACAAAGAAACCAAAACAATAGTAATTTTACAAAAATGACCTTAAATGTTTGGTCATTTTGCAAAAACACAAAAATCGGTCAATTTGCAAAATCACCAATAATCTTCTCGGTGTATTTGCAAAATCTTTTGTTCTAATACTGTAGAACCTTCTAGCTCCTAACCTAACCTACGTAACCTAACGCAACCTAAACACAATGACACTGTTGGTTAGGTTAGGTTACGAGGTTCTACAGTATTAGAACAAGAGATTTTGCAAATACACCGACAAGATTATTGGTGATTTTGCAAATTGACCGATTTTTGTGTTTTTGCAAAATGACCAAACATTTAAGATCATTTTGTAAAATTACTATTGTTTTGGTTTCTTTGCAAACTGACCGGAGAATTTGCGAAAGACCAATTTCGCAAAAAAAAAACCATGTCATATTTATAAGAGGATCGCCTCTAAAAGACTCGACTCCTCAGTTTAATCAGGACCAAGAACAGAAGATTCGATCTTCTTCACTAGTCGACATTTCAGGTTTTTTACCATTTTCAAGAATTATTTTATATTATATACAGGGTGGCCATAAAATCTGGAAAAAAATTCTCAGAACTGTATGTGATCTGCAAAGGAGAAAAAACTATCTTAATATATCTTGTTTCCAGACTTTAGGCCACCCTGTACATATACTGTGTGTGTGTGTGTGTTTGTGTACTGTGTATATATAACAATCCATACATAAATGAAAAAAATTCTTATAGAAATTGTGACAAAGAAAAAGTTAAAATTCACGTTTTCCTATTAATTACTTATTAATATATACAGGGTGTCTCAAAAGTCCCTGTGCACCTATATATAATATGGGGCGTACGAATTTGATTTTTATTTTGGAATGAAATCAAATGAACTAAAAGTAAAATAAAACAATTCTCCTTCACCAAGTTAAAAAAACACTTCTTTGAAGCCGAAATGCAAGTTCAGTTCTTTTCCCCAACTCGGTGCTCGACGCGCTGAACGGTACAGTTTCGGAAGAAAATTCGCCTAGAAATCTTAAAGTTCTAAAAAGCATACTAACTGGTAATAGCTTGGTTTTTCTTCCGATATTTTAATCTCTTTTGGCGACATTAATACAATTTGCAAAACAAAACCCCAAATTATTACTAATTAGTAATTTTTTTATGCTTTTTATGAAGTTTATAGGCGAACTTTCTCCGAAATTGCACTTTTACTATAAGTTAATTAAGGTTCATAAAATGTTCATAAAAACGTTCATATAATATATCTGATTAAAAAAATAATGTTTGGAGGGTTCGTATTATAAGCCTCTTTCCAAAATCCCTCCAAAATATTCAAAGAAATCTTAAGAAATAAAGTATGCAATGAAGTTTCTTTCTTCAGAGTCTGCAACAGACTTGACATTAAAATTTCAACCGCAGCTGCGTAAAATTATTATTAAAAAAAAAAAAAAAAAAAAATCCCGCCAAAAAATAAAACACCCGCTAAAATATTAAACCCCTAAACAAGGTTATTTTAAATATGCATTTTAACACCCCTAAAAACTCTATTTTATAGAATAAGTTTAGATTTTTTACCAAAAATTACCATTATCAAAATTATAATCCAGTTTTATTTAAAATTTAACCAAAAAAAAATTTTATTTCAAAGTAAATTTTGTTTAAATTACACACAAAATTATATTTGTTTCGAATTGCGCTTAACTTCACGTGGCCAATTTGAAAATTATGTGGCCAATTTGAAACTTACTACTTCCAAATAAATATAATTTTATGTGTACTTACTGTGGACCAAATTTATTTTAAAGTAACATAACTTTGCTCAATTTCAACAAAATTGGGTCTCATAATTCTGAACAGAGTACTTCGTTAGTCTAAAATCATCAAAGTAAATGGCTTTTTTTTTTTAGTGAAGCTTAAAAAAAATTTATTTAATGGTATTTTAATTGAAGATGGTTTAGAAATATATTGTTTCGAGTTGATAAAATATTACTACTTTAATTTTATTTTAGATTATTACTTATTAAACCACATAATATAGGCCGCTTAATATTAAAACAACCGATAATTTCACACAATATTTGGTATTGGTTACATTGTTGACATTTTGTTTATTTGATGGCTGGATTCATTCTACTTATATCATCTATCAATTGAAACAAAATTTTAAGCTCTCTCTCTGCGTAATACAATAATAAATTTAGAAAACTGGTTAAAAAAGGGGGTTTCTATCCCTGGTCTGCGTTGAAGATTTTAAAGATGATAGGTTGAGAAACACCAATAATGCACACGGACACAATCCAATTTTTCTGATAGAATTTACTTAACTTCACGTAAAAGGAGAGAGAGAGAGAGAGAGAGAGAGAGAGAGAGAGAGAGAGAGAGAGAGAGAGAGAGAGAGAGACCCTACGATCCACTCTCGGCTAGCCTAAGAAGGAAGTAGAAAAGTTAGAAATGGCAATGAACAAAAGAGCACTGAAAACTTATACCACGTTTACATTTATAAAAGTGTAAAGCTTTCACGCATAAATAGTAGTAATAGTAAAGTATAGAACAGACAAGGCTCTCTTTATCCTCCGCCAGCCACTGCTGACAGAAAATAGTGGTGAAAGATGATGTATAGGAAAATAGGAAAAACTACAACGAAAAGAATAACTTCAGAGTTCATTCACACCATGCGTACACTTATCTCGCGTACCCAGTTACGCATTAGATGACAGCGGAAAATAAAGGACAGCATGAATACTATCCTAATCTAATTTACACCATGCGTCTTTTTAAGGAATTTTTTTATTTATTTATTATGTACAATTCATCATCATTTCCTCGTTGCATCATTTCTCCTTAACTTGCCAAAACCACCACACCGAAGACTTATCATACATTGCGTCCGATTCCCCAGCTAATACGATGCATTTCCATAAAACCCTATCTAGTCTATTAACAAGGTAGGCGAGTGTCTGAGCCAGAGCTACAATTTAAGAATCCCCCATACATAATGGGGAATAATAATGCAAAAAAATTACTTAATTTTCATTTACAAAATTTATTAATTTTTATTGCGAAATTTGATAAACAATATTTAAAACTAAAGTTTTACTATGAGTAGCTTCCCTGGATAGTATGACTATTCGGAGATGTTGACTCCCAAGAGTCATCAAGCTTCCCATCATTCGAGAACTCCCAGTGCTCTGAAGCCAGACCCGACCAGCAGCTCCTACTAAATATTGCAAAAGGCAACATCACTACTTTTGTATAAAACTATAAAACACGAGAGAGAGAGAGAGAGAGAGAGAGAGAGAGAGAGAGAGAGAGAGAGAGAGAGAGAGGAGAGAGAGAGATTCCAAACTTTTATAAAGATCAAATACAGGATACTACCGGGTGTGTATAAAGTAACGCGAGTGAACATGGACAAGTAATATTTATTACACGTATTTTATAACAACTGTATATTCGATAAGAAGATACAAAAAAAGTTGAAACTAGTTTAAACTAGTTTAAATTGGATTTCTCTCTTCATTTGCGTTACGAAACTACATAGGTAAAGTTAGTTCAAATCAGATTTGTCTCTTCACTCGCGTTACCCTGTCCTATAATGCGTGCCTGTTGAACCAAATTATGATATACGATAGAAACTGCTATAGTTAAAAATAACTGTCATTACAAAATGAATGGATCTTTTCCATTTTATGGGAACCACCATTTTTTTTAAATAAATACATGGTTTTACAGCATATTTTATGCTGATTCCAAATATATTATTCTTTTTCAGGAGAAATAAAAAATAAGAAAGTTATAGTCAATAATTTTTTATTATTTATATGATATGCCACGATGACGTCATTTGTACGATAACGTCATCGTAAGCTCAGTTAGGGCCTAATAGCCTATTTCTAATAGTTCAAATCAGTTGTTAATTTACCTTGAATGAAAATATTTGCTTCGACTTGACAATATGGAAAATTATAACTTAATTTGGCTAGCAACAATCGTGGAACAATCGTGGATTATAACAATTACTTTAGAGAGGTAATTAAGTTTTAAACAAACAATTAACCAACCTAACCTAACCTAACCTAACCTAACCTAACCTAACCTAACCTAACCTAACCAACCAACCAACCAACCAACCAACCAACTAACCTATGCAATATGAGAAAATAAAGAAATATCGTATAAATAATAAAATATTAATGACTATAACTTTCTTATTTTGTATTTCTCCTGCAAAAGAATAATATATTTGGAATCAGCATAAAAAAATGCTTCAGAACAATATATATGCAAGGTCCGTTCATCCATTACTCTATTATGATAATGATGAGCTTTATTGGCAGGATGCAAGTCTCATAAAATATATCGTAAAATATTGTTGAAGGTAAAAAACGATAAAAAATCAAAATAATAAATTTAAAAAATTAAAAATTATAACTAAAAGAACTAAAAAGGTACTAAAAAGAGTAATAATATAAACTACCCAAAACTAAAATCACAAAGAAAAAAAAAAGGGAAATAAATATAAAAAGCGTAGGTAGCGATACCACCAACATACACATGATAATAATAATGACAATAATAATGTTTATGGGTAGGAGAGATCGCTCACACACACACACACACACACACACACACACACACACACACACCCAAAAGAAAAGTAGCCATGAAGATAATGAACGACAACTAATTAAACAAATTTTCAAAACAAACAAAATAAAGGACTACGGTAATGGAGAAATAATAATAATAATACACGAAAAGAAAAGAACCCATAAATATTAGTAGAAGCTTAACTTGTACAGAATTTGAAGTTCCTTACAATCATGTTTACCTTTAAACACAGTAATTTCGATATTGTTTCCTTTTGTCTGAGTAGTCACTCAAGGAGCTGGGGATAGTTTGACCCAAATATTTAAATTCTTGTACCTGCTCTTCTGGTTTGTCTCTCATTTTGAAAATAATAATAGCTGTTTGGTTTGAGTTTTTAGGATGGAATTGCAAAACCTTAGTTTTACTAACATTAAAATTAATGTCATGGTTTTGTGAATATGATGTACATATTTTTTATAAGAAGATCCAGACGACTTTTCACTGAAGGGCTTATTATCACCATATCATCGGCATAGACCAAGTTATTTATCTTCATGTTATCTACACAGCATTCCACTCTTGCTAATTAAAAGAAACAATTAATCCATATATATATATATATATATATATATATATATATATATATATATATATATATATATATATATATATATATATATATGTATGCAGAGGAGAGAGTAAGGAGCCTTGTCTAACTCCGCATGAGGAACGAAGACATTCGGACAATACACCGCCTCATCTAGCAGTGAAATTTGGTGTGTGTATACCAAAATTCCAATAAATTTAGAACCTATGCTACGACATTCCTGTCTTCTAATTTTTCAAACAGAATAGTGTGAATCACTCTTTCATATGCTTTGCTTATACCCAGAAAAACAACTATAAGTAGTTGAATT
Organism: Bathynomus jamesi; assembly: GCA_023014485.1. Lineage (NCBI taxonomy): Eukaryota > Metazoa > Arthropoda > Malacostraca > Isopoda > Cirolanidae > Bathynomus > Bathynomus jamesi. The sequence continues at coordinate 130,594 of JAJOZX010006258.1, read as the reverse complement.
ACTGACAGTATATCTAATTACAATCTTTCAAAACATAAATACACAGGTCAGTTGAATGGGACCTTTTAAAACCAAAATGATTAGACGTCCATAAATAATCATTTGGCGTAGCCAAAAGTTTCTCAAGTAATTTTGAGAAGTAGAAGGCAACAGCAATAGGTCTGTAGTTATCGCTGGATAGAATGTCCCCATATTCATTTTTGACAAGGGGTGTGATATAAACCCTCATAAACTCTACAGGAACATAAATGAGCAAGCATGGCTGAGAATAGTAACGAGACACGAAGACTGATCACATCATTAACATACTTTAAATGCTCATTCGGCGGATCATCTATCTATCCCTGGTGAGGCGCCTGTCTTTAGCTTTTTAATCACTCTTCTTAATTTCAGGCACTGAAGTCGCCATATTTTCACTGGCCCCACCTAATGTTCAATTGCGGCCTACATTAAGATTAACTCTTCCCACGCTCTTTCGACTGTCTGAGTATTTCGTTTTCCATAACTTAGTTATTTATGTACAGTAGAACTCACTTAAAGTGACCACTGTCGGAAACAAACAAAGTGGTCACCTGTTTAAAAAATAAAGATTAATTTTTGTACTGAAACTCGCTCTTTTCAAATTTCTATTTATTTTTTTGTCGAACAAATTTCAAGAAATTATAGGGATAAATCGTGACGAAATTAATTTGTTAGACCACTTTGTTTTATTAAAATCGGTACTGTTATTTTAACAGATTTAAATTTTGAACAAATGTTATTTTCAACTGGGGAAAACTGGTCATTTTCACAGATATGTATGTGGTCATCATACTGAAAAAATTTACATTGTAAATATGTTTTGACGAGACCGCAGAAAAGTGGTCAATTTAGTCGGGTGGTTAACTTTGCAAAGGTGGTCACATTGGCAGCCTTTCACACACACACACACACACATATATATATATATATATATATATATATATATATATATATATATATATATATATATATTGAACTGTACACAGCATAATACGCCGATAATGCGGCGCTTGATAACACGGTACGCGAATAACACGGCAATAAAATATATATATAAAAATATTACGCGGGAGAAGACGCAAAATACGCGATATTTTTTAAGCGATAAGAGCAAAATTCAAACCCAAACCAAGAACAGAAGCGAACACTTAGCAGCTTACACGGCGTACCTCGGAGCCGTAAATTACGACTGCTATATTTTATTTGTATTTACATATTTATTATTAAATTTTAATTACAGATCAATATACTAGTGTGTGTGTGTGTGTGTGTGTGTGTGTGTGTGTGTGTGTGTGTGTGTGTGTGTGTGTGTGTGTCAAAACATAACCCTGGTGTTATCAGCGTATTCTACTGTACATGCATAGTCCGTCCATCCATCCATTTGTGAATAATAATAATAATAATAAATAATAATCTGAATATTTCCTAAAGAAATATTTTCGTCTACACCTCAAAATAATTCTAAAACAACCTCATGGCTTCACTATATATTAAGATATTGCCCAGTTCAGTGTGTAACACCGCTCCCTTTGAGCGAAGTGAAGATACCGAGGTGGGTTCGACTTCCGATAGTACTGGTAATAATAATAATGATGATAATAATGGAATTAGCGCTCTGCCTGTTTGTGGCCATTCTGACTTATTATTTACAGTTTCATTAATGTTAATGAAACGCGGGTTTCATTTCCCAAAGATTTTCGTGATTTCCGTTTCCAATAAATTGGTGTCCTTTGGAACTTTCCCACATGTTCGTTATCTTCATTGTTTACGTTTAAAATGTTTTGAAACTGTTTGGCTTTTCCTACGCGTCTTCATACGCGAAAATCTTTCAGAAAATTTCAATGAAAGTAATCATATTCAAACAACGACTACACGGGAAGTATCTTAAAATAATACTGCCGAGTCTATTGTCGTAACATTTGAAATGTGTCAAATTTCCTCGTTTAATTTGTTGTCTGAACACAAAAGCAAACTTGGCGTTTCTATTACATTTTTATCAGGATGCATTTCATCCATCACTGCCTGCGTGTATCTCTTCACAAAGTTCCATCTGACAATAGTTTAGTCTCTGCAAGCAAGCAAATTTTGCAACACGATAACTGGCACGAATCATAACACTTTTTTTTTAACATACAAACTTTATAACTTAATTTCACGCAACAATCCTTTTAAATTACGATATTTGTCCTTACTTTCAGAACAAAATACTTGTTTCCTTACGTAACAAACGCAAGCTTCACTACACTGTCCTCTAAAATCCGACATTCCGAGTCAACTTTTCGTTTCATCGACAAATATATATTAGAATGATGAATAAACGTTTTAAAAAGACAATACAACTGTGTAACTCAGGATGTCATGAAATCCCTAAAATGTTCAGGGATTTCATGCAAGGTTAAGTCGTGATATTTTCGTTAGTTTTAACGAAATATCACGACTCAACCAATCGTCAAGGGCGTACAGTCGACCTAACCAGGCATTCAATTAACCTAACCGGGCATTCAATAATTTTCCCCGTAGGTTTAATGGAAATATCACGATTTAACCTTACATGAAATCCCTAGTTACACAGATCCCCTGTAACAGTCACACACACACAAAACTTTATATACAGGGTGTCTCAGAAGTCGCGCACCATAGGGTTTATTCAGATTTACGAGGTTTACGAGTCGAAATGGTTTATAAGATGTTTAATTACAATATATATTCGATAATGTTCAAATAATAAAATTAATATTATGTACAGTTAATCAAAAAGCGATCTTAAAATAATTAAATTGAATGAAATTACAGGTGCTGGTTAAGTGTGCGGTCTACCTAGCTTCGAGCAGTCTACCACAATTAAGTATGCGGTCTACCATCTGAGTTTTGACAGAATATAAACTAACGAAAATATCACGACTTAACCTAACCAATTATCAAGGGTGTACAGTTGATCTATTATTAATTATAACATTGTTTGTTTCTGGAATAGTATTTACTATTTACTAATAGATCAACTGTACGCCCTTGATAATTGGTTAGGTTAAGTCGTGATATTTTCGTTAGTTTTAACAAAAATATTCTGTCAATTTATATAAGTGTAATTTATGATGATGTAGACCGCACACTTAACCAGAACTCAGATGGTAGACCGCACACTTAACCAGAACTCAGATGGTAGACCGCATACTTAACCAGCACCAAATTACATTAGCTAATGGTGCGCGACTTTTGAGACTCCATTGGCTAATGTAGCTTCATTCAATTTAATTATTTTAAGATAGCTTTCTGATTAATTGTACGTACTATTAATTTTATTATTAGAACATTATCGAACATATATTGTAATTAAACCACTTATAAACCATTTCGACTCGTAAACCTCGTAAATCTGAATAAAGCCTATGGTGCGCGACTTCTGAGACACCCTGTATAACAAATAAACTAGTTCTGTTGATGTAAAAGTTTATCTCGCATGAATTTCAACACACTCGCAAAGTTTTACTTCAAAACTTAAAGTTTTAACTTGAACTCGCACTGAAAGAAGAACTGAAGCAATGTGAGAAGTAACTTCAAATATTTGCCAAACACGACATCAACAACTTCAACGACTTAGAAATTAATTCGTCAAAACTTAACGTTTACAAATTCGATGTACGCATGATTAAACTCGGTTAAAAACTGTATTTATATAAGCAAGTTGGATAAGGTTGTGAACACGATCGTCATTACGATCGTCATCAAGATCGTCAACACGAACGAGAATCAAGAATGTGAACGAATAATTTAGCGTGTTACATCTATTATACCAGTGGTTGTTAATCTTTTCAGGCTGCGACAGAAATTTCGGTTAGGGATAACACAAATAAATGATAAATGACAATTTAATGACCCAATTTTGGGTCGCGACCCAGGGGTTAAGAACCACTGTCGTTGTAATTCTGAAGTTTGTTTAATTCACACACACACACACACAAAATACTTATTGGCTTCTGTTTTACTCGTATTTACAATTATGATTTGGAATTCTAAAAATAATAACGAAAGTTACTGGAACTTCGCCTCCATGAATTAACCTAAAATTATTCCGCCCAAAAATGATTGCATAAAATCATTTAAAAACGAAAGTCTAAAATAAACTGACATTTTTTTCTCATTTAACCCAATTGTTGTTGAATGACGAATTTTCAGTTACAATTTACTCAAAACAACAAAATTTATGTCATTTAGTCGGTAAGGATTTATTTATAATGTAAATTATATGCGCAGTCAATGTGCCTCGTTATTATTAGTGTATATAAAAAAATAGCCATACATACTTAGCATTTTGCCGCCCCTAGACAGGGAAATTGTCACCCCAGTGGCTTATAGTTGCACCATTTGATATCGCAAATTTGCTATTAGAGGCTGCTGTTTTTTTTACTTTAAAACTTATAAGCACTAACAAATTAAATGGATTTACAGATAAGTTACTCTATTTTTGTTTTATTTGCCCTATTTATAGTTTGCCGCCCTAGGCAGGTGCCTACTCTGCCTACAGGTAAGGTTTATTTGAGACTGTCACCCATAAGAGAACATGAAAATATGAAAATTCCAAAAAGTTTGCATATCGTTCGAAAAGGTTAGGTTAAGTTGGATTTCGATTAGATTAGTTTAGGTAATTATCTAGTAAAATAAATGACCCAAGAGTCTAGTCAAATCTACACTTTTCTAGTGACCTTCACTTGTGTAAAATTAACAAAACCTAACCTAACCTCAAAAAAGGTCTTCAAAAGACCTTGTTGGGTAATTTTCAGTTAAATTGTTAAATTAGTTTGCCTTCTATATTACGTGTAACCAATGGTAAGGAAAATAAAATACCTGTAGGCTACGTACTTTTTATTTTGTTGAATTCGGCCTATGTTAATTTAGGTCTACGTTTACTTTTCTTAATTTGGCACAAGAAATGAAGGTCAGACTTGAAAAAAAAAACCCTAAATTACATTAGAAAAGTGTATATATTTGACTAGTATTTTCAGTCATGTATTTTACTGCATATTAACCTTAGTTTATGTTATACAGGGTGTTCATAGTCACGCAAGTGAATATGGTGAAGAGTACATGCATATTCACTCGCGTGACTTTATGAACACCCTGTATTGGCTTAAGAGTAAATAAACAAGGCAAACCTAACTTATCACTGGCAGTCTTTCAGATGAAAGGCGAATAAGGCGTTCGCTTTCGGACCGAAATCCTCTTGTCGCTACAGCCGTACATTAAATTGGTTCTGAAGAATTCGATCCGAAAGACAACTTTGCTTCCTGTGCGGCTGTTTTACCTCCAGTCAAATAATTGTCGAAGTCCCGCCCATGTTAATGCTTTGTTGAATGAATAACAGTCTCTTATAAAGAGTGCAGATATTGGTAGACATTTATTTTTTTTTTTACAGGGAGAAAACGAACTTTTGGAATACATACAAAACTATTTTTTATGTTTATGGAACTTAATCCTGTATAGTTTTCTCAATCCATGGCAGTGAGACTCCTGAGAATTCTCTTGAGATTCGAACTCTTCCCCCAATAGCTGGTGATTATGTTGGTGTCCACAGTTCACAAACCCTTCTCGTGGTCGTGTTTTCTCGAAATGACCTCAATTATATGAAGGAGATTCTTCTGCACTGAGCAGTGATGCTTTAGAGGATGGAGATGTAACTGGGAGAAGCTTTTTACCAGTCTCTTTAATTTTTAAATGTCACGTCTATCTTTCGTAATAGACGGTTTAGATGCGACATAATAGCGAAATGCTTAGGTTAATTAATACGAACGATCAAGATCATCAGTTTCGTCAGTGTTTTTGATGACGCGAGTTCTGCAACATCAGTCAGAATTATCTGTTATTCTCGAAGTCTCCACGGTAGATTCGCCTTATATAATTCACTTTTATTTTTACATTAATTTAAATGAATTTGCAAATGTATACTCGGCGTCATGGAACACACACACACACACACACACACACATATATATATATATATATATATATATATATATATATATACCTCGCAGCCTTGTATAACAGTTTCGTGTAAAGGTTCCTCATTGGTTTCTGGACATGCTTCTAAATTGGTTCGGTGGAGGAGAGAAGTGTGTGTGTGTGTGTGTGTGTGTGTGTGTGTGTGTGTACACTCTTCCTCCCTCTCTCTCTCACGTACGTTTGGCTACATTACGCAGCTGTGACAATCATATTTTCAGTTGTACATGCCGGCATTTAACCTGATCAAAACCTAACTATAACTAACTTAACCTTCCCTTCATTTTATGATATTTAATGATTTTCAATAGAAAACGTATCAAACTATGCAGCGGCGCTTCTGTCACTACCCGCCCGTTGGTGTCCCGATGAGTTTGGTGTGTATCCTAAAGACCGTCGTAGTTTCATAAAATAGCCAAGAACACAAACACACACATACACACAAAAACTCGCGCACACAATCTCAAAACCACTTATTTGCGTTTCATATGTACATACATACATACATACGAAATGATTCTCCAAATTTATGCACAATGTTTGATGACGTCTGACTCTCCAATTCTCGAAATCGAAGGACTTAAATCGCAGTCCGTATGAATCCTTTCTCATCTGAATCGTACCTTGCATTTCAGCTCTTAACAACTCCAATTCACATGTAAAACCCATACAATCTACAACAAATTAATTCTACGCATACTGTGATTGACAAACCTGAAACTACATCATTCTTATTCCTTTTTTTTCATATTCATACACTTGCATTAAATGTGTGTTACACACAGACCGTGCATGGAACAAGACCTCTCTTCTTGGAAAATTAAATCCACTATAGTTCGAATAAGTAATGGTAAATGACGAATACTATAGTTTTTCTTTTTCATGATGTTAGCTCAACGTGGGCAACGGGTCACTCGCAAAGAGGTCCCAAAATATAGGTTCCCTCAACAGCTATCTGCGAAGCAGATAGGATCCAGCTTTGGGACAGGATCTAGGGTTCACAGCTACACCTAGCCTACTATATTCAGAACCTCAATATACGCAAGAAACTCGTTGCATTCACGTCGGGTTAAATATATCAAAGAAAAAGGGTAACTATTGTATTTTCAGCCAAAAACCAAAACTTAAAAACTCAACTGGCAGAATTGAGAGTCCACTTCTTAAAGCACTTAAAATGTCCGTTTCATGATGGGATAGAACTCAGAATGGTCTCTTGACAGAAAATGGTGAAAAAAAATGTATACGAAAGTAGGAAAATTATAATGAGAATATTTTCAGAGTTTATTCAGTACTCACACCATGCGTACACATATCTCGTGTACTCAGCTACGCACGGGAAGACAGCGGAAAATAAAGGATAGCATAAATACTAAACTACTAATCTAATCTACGCCATGCATTTTTATAAGGAATTTTTTTATTTATTATGTACAAGTCATCGTTATTCCGTCGTTGCATCATTTCTCCGTAGCCTACCAAAGCCACCGTACCGAAGATTTATCATATATTGCGTCCTTCGCATAGGAATTACTCCAGATAATAATATGCATTTCTATAAAACACTCGCCTAGTCCAACAAGGTAGGCGAGTGTTTGAGCGTGTTTTCTGTAATTTGATGTATGTCATATATACGTGTCTGCCAACTCTTTGAATGTCGCTAGTATTCAACTTGGGTCTCCCGCCGTGAAAGGTGTTTATGCAGTAAGTGATATATTGAGTTGTTTATGCTTCGCGGTGTTGCGCCACCACAAGAACAGAGAAAATCTCTTTCCCGCGAAGGATATCAGTGGAGGGTTCCTGATTTCTTAGGTGATCACCCGTTGTTCCTACAACGAATTCAAGAGTTTCTCACTTAGGTGTTTATGAGGCAAGTGATCAACAGATGAGTTGCCCCATTTATGTGGGGCACAATACAATCAGAGCAATCTCTCTGAATGGGGGAGGACTAAGTGCAGGAGGAAATTTTTAAACAAAGGAGCACTGGTTCACACTTCACAGGGTACCTCCAACTGGCCAGACCTACAATTTACTAATTTTTTATGCATAATGGGAAGTAATGATGCATAATATGCATAATTTTTATTTATCTTGCGAAACTTATTTATCTTTATTGCGAAATGTGTGTATAATATTTAAAACTAAAGTACGACTATTCCGAGGTTTTGACTACCAAGAGATCTCATCAAGCTTCCCATCATCTGACAACGCCCAGTTCTCTGAAACCAGACCCGGCCAGCACCTCCTACTATATTTATTGCAAAATAGAACATCACTACTTCTATATAAAGCTATAAAACTTTCTCGAAGTTAGATATTCCCAATTTACCCGAAACGTACAACATTCTTACACTATAAACCCAAGTAGCGTCCCTAAAATTGAAAACATCTATTCGAAAAGACAGAGCAACTTCGAACCAGCTGGTGAAAACTCAAACTTGCATCTCGAGATAAGTCATTTAAACGTATGGAAAGAAAGAACACGTTACTCATTTTTGCCAATTCCATAAATTTTACGAGGATTTCCCTCCAAACTGGCAGGAATAACTTGAGGCATCTGGAGAAGCAAAGCAATTTTTTCTAAAGCACCTCTTCTAGTTGGAAAGAACCTTCGCTAAAGAGAAACAAGGTTCACGTGTACAATTTAGTTAGTTTTGATTTTCCATATGTATAAAAATATAAGAAAAAGACAGCGAAATATCAACTTTGTGATTGTTTTAGTTAGAGGTAGTTCATTTATATAGATTTTTAGTTCTTTTTCATATAGTCACAATCAGTTGTACCAAAAGCATTCGTGTATTCTAAAAGCACGTTTATAATTAAATATTTCATACCATACTGAACACTTAAAATGATAAAATAATTATCTAAAATACCAATTTTACGTTTTAAATGCTTAGTATGATACCAAAAGTTGAATTAATAAATTTTAATTCGTGTGTGCATTTCCATACCAAAATAAATAAATAAAGTGTGTGTGTATATATATATATATATATATATATATATATATTTTTTTTTTATTCCAAAAGTTCTTAAGACGTATATAGAAATTATTTATTTATTATTTGCATTGAAAGTAACAGTTTCATTTTTGTTTCGATTTGAAGATTTGAAGATGTAAGCTATTATTTGTGGTCCTGAATGTTCGGAATAAGGTGGTAGTAGTGCTTCTTGGCGTTTCACGATTCAGTGCTCGTGATGCAAGTAATGAATATCTCGAGATAATCCTGAAAAATAAGCACCGCCAAGTAGGATTGTTTCAAGATCCGAAAGGTTGAAGGTTAACTAAACTCCTCGAGGCGTTACTTAGCACCACGTATCGTATTCCAATGTTCAAAGACCTGCAGATATTGAATACCTGCTGTAAATAATAATTTTCATGTCACGTAACTTGGGGCACTATATATTAATGGAGATATGCCAAGGTATAAAATAACATGTTAGTCTAAGGAATTTTCACGTTCTCAACCATGATCGCCCAATAGTAGTAGTTCATTATTACCAATTAATTTCTGTACTTACACAAGGATAGGCTAATCTTCGAACACGTATAGTTTTCGATTTTTTTTTTTTATTATTACTGTCGTCAAAAAGCAGAAATTATCGAAAGTAAAACAGACTATCACCAATTAGCAATTTTTATGCCTTTTATACATTTTATGCTTTGAGGCGAACTTTTTTCCAAAATCGTCGTACGTTTACACGTTTTCTTCCATTAATTATTTTGGACATATTTTTGTTTTTAATTTAAAAAATGTTTTTCTACTTCGTTTTTAGTTTCAGTTCTTAATTTTTTTAAAATTTTAACCCCATACCAAAAAAATATAGAAAACAAAAAAAAAAAAACCATCATACTATTTTGTACCTATATTGTATCTAATGTGGACCTCATCTCCCAGTGTGAATTCTATCTAGATCTTAAATTGACCCCCCTTTCTAATTCCTTCCTAGACCAACCTTCAGTAAATGTAAACCAACCACTTGCAGAAAATATATAGTTTAGTTTATATACACATTTTTATAAATTTTAAATTTTAATTATAAACATTAATAATAATATTACTCTCTCTCTTTCCCTCCCTCACTCTTTTTCATCCAGCTTTTCTTCTTTCTATTACCTTTAATTCACAAATGTCGGCTTCCATCCACAACATTCCAGCTCTTGAACAGAGAAATTTTAATCACACTTTCCGAAGAGACGAGTCTCATAATTGACAATATAGCGAAATTAAATTTCAATTGTCCCCCAAAAAAGTTGTAGATCAAATAAACTTAAATTCGCTCTAAAATAGATTTCCAATCCAATATTACCATCGGATTTTTATCAAATATTTAGGAATCGTTGATAGATGCTCTGAATTTAATTAAAACAGAATTAATACAAAATTCGCAATGAAATGCGGTGACTTAGACAAAGCTTTGAAACTTTGAAACAGCGCGGGTAATCACGGTGCCGGGAGGAAACGCTGTAGTTGAACTGATTGCCTGCGCAGTTCCAAAGCTCTCCTACCTATTTACTAGCAAAACTTGGCTAAACTACACAAAGACAAGTTCATCTATAAACAGTTCCTAAAAGCATAAAGTCACTAATCGATAATGATTCGTTAAAAGCCTAAATGATTTTCATACATTTCGATAAAATGAAGGGCGAGGTGGTGTGTCCTTTGTAAGGAAAAATCTCGAAAGTACCAGAACATAAACAACTAACTGAAAAATACATGAAAAGCGGAGGCGTGTCGATAAATGCGGCCAAACGTCATTTCCTTGACAAGTTCTTTAGGTTAGATTAAATTAAGTCACGCAATCGTAAGCCTAGTTAGCTTAGTTCAAGTTATAGTTATTAGAGTGCCACAAAGATTCGCCGACTGTGAAATGTCAGTAAGTGTAGAAACCAATAAAATTAACATAGGTTTATATCGCCCTCCTAACGGAAGCCGTTTGCAATCGAATCATCTTGAATGAATATTACCATAACAGTTCGTAGGATAAACAAACCCGTTTTTGCAGATATGAATATAAACTTATTGAAAAGTAATAATAATACATTCAAATATCAAACTGGTTTTATCTTTGAATACAAAAAAAATCTCTGCATAAACGCTGCTTCAGAAAATCCTAGCCTTATTGATCATATAATTAAGCAATTTGACCCATAAAATAAAATAATTTGTTTCACTCTACGTACAAAACTTACACAGGAAACACGATATAATACAAAGTTCAAATGCTTTTATTGAATAATTTCTACTCTAAATTAAGGAAGCAAAATTTTAAATATTTTTCACGAAGACTCAAATTTAACGAGTATGGAATCTAAACAATTTGACCCTATTTTAATTAACAAATATTTATACAATGAAACGCATCCAGTATTAAAAAAAAACTCAAACAAACAGCAATTACAAGTATTTCCTCAACAGTAGAAAGTGGGCAAAGAAAACTGTCTTACAGTCATCTAATTCCTTTAAAGATTTCATGGATAAAAGACAAACTTTACTCCTCCTTCCCAAATAACTTCTACAGACGTAAATACAGACAAAAAGTCTGAGAAACAAAAATGTCGTCAGAGATCCCATTTCAAAGAAAATAAATAAATCGCGTGACAACATTTATAAACCGCTCACTTCCTCGCATAATTTTTATGCTCAGGTGGCAAATTACCCCAATATTCTATAAAAGTAGCTCACGTATGTCCTTTATTTAAAAATGGTAATTCGCAAATCACTTCAAACTATCATCAAATACATTATTCATCTTGCTGACCCAGAATTTTTTTTTTTTAAAGAAAATCATGTAGGTAATTAATAAGTTCCAAAGAAAAGCTTTTTACACACACACACACACACACACACACACACGTGTGTGTGTGTACGTTTCTAACGCCAAAACTCGATAACTATGGAGTGAGAAGCGTGTCATTAGACTGGTATCGAAAACAATATGTCACATTAAACGAACATCAATCAGACTTTCAGTCAGTCACGTAAGGAGTACCAGTACCCCAGGGTTCAATAATGGGACCTCTATTTCTGTCATACAAATTATTTCAATAACTGCCAAAACGCAACCAGCATTTAGTACGCAGATAACATACGACACTCCTCATATCTGATAACTTAGACCAGTGGTTCCTAACCTTTTTAGGCTGCGACCCAAATTCTGGTCGAGGGGTTAGCTCGGCGACCAATACCTTCAAACAGTTCACTCGTAGTATATAATAAAATAAATAATTAATGGTAAAATCTCTATTATTTGTAACTGGGTAAATGCTAAAAATTATCTAAATCTCTCAAAAACTCGTAAATAATTAAAGCAAACAAAAAAAAGTATGTAAATATATGCATAAATTAATTAATACAATGATAGAATAAGAGATAATAATAGAGTGTAAATTTTCAAAACTAACTTCCGAAACGCACATCGAACACGTTAAACTAAAAATTCTCTTGTATGCTACTAAAAGTGAAATATCACATTAAAGGAAATATATATATATATATATACAGGGTGTTTGAAAACTTTCTGTACAAATTGTAATGGGGGATAGGCAACACCAAGACAAACCCTTTTCGTCTATAAGTGTATGTCCGCTGACGTCACCATTCGGCGCGAGAGGGCGCCGCTGCAATTGGCTAAAAGGTGAAGTGGGCTAGACTCGCGCTTGCCGCGGGCATTCTTAAATCGGACGTAGTACGCGTAACATGGAGCGCTTCACGACTGCTGAGATGGTGACATGCATATGGTGTATGGGGTTGCCAATGGAAACGGAAGAGCTGCTGTGAAGTTGTACCGACAGCGCTTCCCAAACAGACGTGTGCCAAACCACCAAACGTTGCGCATTTGCATCGGCGACTGCGAGAAACTGGAACATTCCATGCAAACATGCATGACACTGGTCGGGAGAGAAACGTGCGCACTCCTGACGTCGAGTCGGGCAGGCAGCAGGTACGGCCCAATCAACTTGCCATGGACGATACCCGCCCAAACATTGACGGCGAACCGTTCTTGATGAGCATGCACCCGTGTAGCATGTGGATTTGCGTGCGCCCACACGTGAGAATTGTGCATGTTAAACACACCCTCACGTGTGAAACAGGCCTCATCTGAGAACAGCACATAAGCCGGAAAATTAGGCTGCACCGCTGTCTGCTGCAGAAACCAGCGTGCGAATTCCACACGAAGAGGGTAATCCCGAGGTTGTAATGCCTGGACTCTCTGACGATGAAACGGATGTAACTGCTGCTCGTGCAACACTCTCCAGACCAGGTCGTGGTTCACACCGAGGATACGTGCAACACCTCGCGTGCTTGCGCTTGGATTGTCCTCAAATCGCCGTAGGATTTCTTCTTCCATGTCAGGAGTGCGCACGTTTCTCTCCCGACCAGTGTCATGCATGTTTGCATGGAATGTTCCAGTTTCTCGCAGTCGCCGATGCAAATGCGCAAACGTTTGGTGGTTTGGCACACGTCTGTTTGGGAAGCGCTGTCGGTACAACCTCACAGCAGCTCTTCCGTTTCCATTGGCAGCCCCATTAGGCCTGTTCAAAAATCAACTTTTTCTTATTTTCATAGGTTTCTGTACATTTTCCCATGCTTTTTGACCTGAAAAAGCCGAAAATCACAACTATTTTGACCTAGGATGTTGGGAAGCATTGCCGCATGGAGCTTTAAATTTTCTGCCTTGAAATCGGCCAAAGCGCCAATTCCGGGGTCCCTTGAATTATGTTTTGCACTTTAACTTTTGATCTAAACAAGATAGAGCAACAAATTAGGTATCAAATGAAAGAGCATAAAATTAATAAATAATAATAATAATAATAATAATAATAATAATTAATAATTATCTATATCATTTTTCAGGAAACAACAGAAACTCAATCAGAATCTAGAAAACCATCTACAAGTTACAACTTCACAATGGCATTAAGCAAGGAGCTGAGGGAGCTCCGTGGGCGCACAGTTGATATCTCAGAACCTCCACGTACTGTCCACAGGCAGGTGTCAACTGGGCCATCTACCAGATCTCTCACTGAAACTTTCCTGGTTGGATACCCTTCAGCTTTTATCAGTGGTTCCCAGCTTCCCACCAACAGACAGGCGTTCCAGTATTTCCTTAATCTTCAGAATTTACCGGAAAATGCAGGGAGGCCCATGGTTCAAGACCTTGCATATGAAACAGTTGAATCTATCATCCCATTCTGGCAGATGGCTAGGATCAAGACAATGACCAAGTACAACGCAATGAAGCTCTTCATGAAACTACATGAGAAACATCGTGCTCTGGTGAAAAGCAAAGGAAGAGCAAGTAACCCTGGAGGAAAAAGAGGAGCATTTGTGCTGGAATTAGACAGCCTGTTCGATATAGGAGCTCCAGATGCAATCCAGGAAATACAGAACAACAGACTGTTATCCAGAGAGAAGAAAGATGAGGATATCAGGTTCTACGAAGACCAAAAGACTGAGAGGAAAGGTCATATGTCTGGTCATGACAAGATTTTTGAGACAAGATCCCTGCAGCAAGCAGCGAGGAATGAAAGACTGCAGCATAGACAAGAACAAGGTAAAACTAATTACTTTGAACGTTACAAAAAGTTTTAAGTTTTACTCCATTGCGATATTTAGCATGTACTTAACAATTACTGTCTTAACATGTTGTACTATTTTACAGCTGCAGCAGAACAAGAGGCAGTTGTTCATGTGGATGACATTACCTGGGGTGACTCAACTGACAACGACGCTAACACAGAGGACATGGATTACCATCAGCCTCGTCCTGGATGTTCTCACCATCAAGACACTGTGACTAGTGTGACTTTGACGTTTCCAAGGAAGGTCATGGAATGTGATGTCATCTGCAATACAGCTGATCGTCTTGGTTTATCAGACAATCAAGTTACTGCCATGGTTTCTGCCACCTTGAAAGCTGGAGGGGCTGATCTGGATAACTTCGTCATCTCAACCTCAACAACACGTCGCAACAGAATGCTGTCCAGGTATAATATCAGCCAGAGTCACATGTCCAAGTTTTGTGAAAACCCCCACAGTACGCTGCCTTACACTGGGATGGAAAGTTGCTCAAAGATGTCTTGGGCAGTGAACCTGGAAGTACCTCAGAGACTTTAGCTGTGCTAGTGTCTGGTCCACCTTCATACACTGAAGGAAAGTTATTGGGAGTACCTGTCATCGACAATTCTTCTGGCACAGCTCAGGCTGAGGCTTCAATGGATTTACTGGAGACATGGGAACTTACGGATAATGTTACTGCCCTTGTTTTGACACTACATCCAGTAACAGTGGAGTTCACAGAGGAGCTGCCAAACTGCTAGAGAAAATGCTGAACAAAAAGGTGTTTTATCTGGCCTGTCGACATCACATCCTGGAAATCCTAGTAGGAGCAGTTTGGGAGAAGCTGTTTGGGAAGGTGAAGGGGCCAGATAATCCCTGGTTTGAGCATCTGAAGGATGTTTGGACGGACTTGTCCAAGGAAAACCCAAAGATGCTGGCTATCAACAGCAAATGGCTGAAGGAAAAGAAGAAGAACAGTGAAGAAATACTCCAAGACATTCTAACAGCAGAAAGGCTTCCAAGAGCCGACTACAGGGAAATGGCTGAACTGACAGTCATTGTTCTTGGAGGAACGCCTCCTCGAGGTATTCACTGGAGTCGACCAGGCGCCATTCATCAGGCCAGATGGATGGCCAGAAACCTGTACTCCATGAAAATGCTGATGTTTGCAGATCAACTTGAGTACGACGAAGACACTGTATCAAAGCTGGAAAGACTCAACACCTTCCTTGCGCTGTTCTACACTCCTGTATGGATGATGTCAATGTCTGCTGCAGATGCTCCCGTGAATGATCTAAGTCTAATCCAGGACATGTTGAAGTACAAGAAAACTGACCCAGAGCTTGCTGATGCAGTACTTAATAAGATGGAAAACCACAAATGGTACCTGACGCAGGAAGTCGTGCCATTTGCCCTGTTCAGCAGTAGATTGAGTGACACATTGAAGCACGACATTGCTGCCCAGTTACATGCCACTGAGAAGCCAGACAGCTTCAGAACAGGAAAGCCTCTATTCCAGAGAGTCACAGCTAAGACCACCCTGGTTGATCTCATTGGCCCAGAATCACATTTCCTGCTGGACACACTGAACATTGGATCCGAGTGGCTTCTGGAACCTGTCACGTCTTGGCCACAGAATGAGGACTACAGAAAAGCGTTGGACTATGTTAAGAATCTGAAAGCGGTGAATGACATTGCTGAACGTGGTGTCAAGATGATGAGCGACTTTGCAAATGTCATAACAACAGATGCCAAGCAAAGGGACTATCTCCTTCAAGCTGTGGAGTTCAACAGACGCCGCTTTGACAGCTTCAAGAAACAAACTCTCAACAACTGACTGTGTAAATGTCATTATGAAATTAATCATCATGTAATGCTTTCACTTCTTGATCGATTAGACTTGTGACAAAATGTTAATCTCAAATTTGTGTCATGAATAAGGCGCCTTGTCTGCCTTGAGTGTGAGAAAACGAATTTTGTGATATTTCTGAAATCTTTGTATGTACCAATGTGCCATTTCTTGTTCCAAGACTATCATAATTGTATAAGTTAGAAAGAGGATTAAAAACACTTTAATTTGGTGCCTATTTTGTTGCTCTATCTTGTTTAGATAAAAAGTTATAGTGCAAAACATGATTCAAGGGACCCCGGAACTGGTGCTTTTGGCCGATTTCAAGGCAGAAAACTTAAAGCTCCATGCGGCAATGCTTCCCAACAACCTAGGTCAAAATGGTTGTGATTTTCGGCCTTTTCAGGTCAAAAAGCATGGGAAAAAGTACAGAAACCTATGAAAATAAGAAAAAGTTGATTTTTGAACAGGGCTACAGCCCCATACACCATATGCATGTCAGCCATCTCAGCAGTCGTGAAGCGCTCCATGTTACGCGTACTACGTCCGATTTAAGAATGCCCGCGGCAAGCGCGAGTCTAGCCCACTTCACCTTTTAGCCAATTGCAGCGGCGCCCTCTCGCGCCGAATGGTGACGTCAGCGGACATACACTTATAGACGAAAAGGGTTTGTCTTGGTGTTGCCTATCCCCATTACAATTTGTACAGAAAGTTTTCAAACACCCTGTATATATATATATATATATATATATATATATATATATATATATATATATATATATATATATACACACACTTGTGTGGGGCGTTCTTCTTCAGAAAGGTAACAGATTGGGGTTTATTCCGCATATACCAATACATTTTTAATCTTTCATTACTTAATAACTAATAAATATTGTATATTAAAACATCAGATTCCCAGTGGTTTCAACAGGATGGAGCACCACACACAGTTTGTGAAACTGGCAACTTTTTGAGGAAGCATTTTTCCGGGCGACTAATCTCCCTTCATGAGCCACTGGAATGACCCCCATACTAGCTTGACCTCACACACCCTTACCTTTTGGGGGGGAGGGGTACAAAAAAGACAGGATCTATTCTACCGAGCGTAAGACACTTGAAGACCTAAAGACCAAAATTTATGAGGTAAATTCATCATCATCCCACCTGAGCTATTTCCAAAAATTGTCACACACTTGTGTAAGGTTGAATATTGCGTTATAAAAAATGGCAATTACACTGAACATGTTTAATTAAGGTTAAGAAACTCCTACGTTTTGTGTACCTATTGCTTTTGTCTGTGTCTAGATTCCTTTTCTTTTTACCTTTGAACATTTATTTACTAAAAAAAAAAAAAAAAAAAAAAGACATTTTTGGTGGACACCTGGTTATATGTTTGTTTGTTGTATACCCTTGCACACCTTCAAATATACCATACTAGTTTGAGTAAATACAAGCCGATGTATTATTAGCTGTCTCTTAAACGTATGGCATAATAAAAATTTTAAGAATCATATCATATATATATATATATTATATATATATATATATATATATATATATATATACCAAAAACCAACATACAAGCCCTCTATGTTCGAATCCTGAAAACGACTCGAGCTAAATGACCAATACAAGATCAATCTCTGGTCACATTCATGAAAATATTTTATTAATAAGCTCGTGTGTTAATTATTCAAAACATCAAACCACCAAGTAAAACATTCGAGGAATCTAAGGTACAACAATTTGTATTTCCTAAACTAAACACTTAAGCTATTCCCACATTTGGGCTGGTCCAGCTCAACTTGTATTGCATGGATTGCAACGACAACACACACACAATTGGGCTGGAAAGTTGGTACCAGCCCAAGTGTGTGTATTGTCATTACAACCCATGCAATAAAACGAGCTGGACCAGCCAAAATGGGTGAGTAGCTTTACACTCGAAATATCAAATCAAGGATATCTCTCTCTCTCTCTCTCTCTCTCTCTCTCATACGAAGGAGTTGATATCTAGAGTAACCTAACGTAAAAAAGCAAATTTAAAAGGCGAATATTTCTTTTAAAAAGTTAAAAGATTAAAAAAAGAAAAACTGATGAATACTGCAACTATTTTCCCCTTCAATTCTTTCATATTCAATTTCCTTCAATTTTTCTAAAATCCTTTGGAAATCTCAGTTTCATTTTTGAATCTTTTGAATCTTCGTTTTCTTTAATTTAAAATACCTACAAAACAAACGTTTTGCGTTACAGAGTTCGAGTTACGGGTTAACAAAGACCCTAAGATCCACCCAAGGTTAGCCCAAGAAGGAAGTAGAAGAAGGAAGTAGAAGTTAGAAATAGTAATAAAAAAAAAAAAAAGAGCGCTGAAAATTTGTACCATGCTTACACTTATAGAACGTGTAAAGTTTTCACGCATTAATAGTAAAGTATAGAACAGACAAGGCTCTCTCTCTCTCTCTCTCTCTCTCTCTCTCTCTCTCTCTCTCTCTCTCTCTCTCTCTCTCTCTCTCTCTCTCTCTCTCTCTCTCTCTCTCTCTCTCTCTCTCTCTCTCTCTCTCTCTCTCTCTCTCTCTCTGCCAGCCACTGCTGAGAGAAAATAGTGGTGAAAGAAGATTTATAGGAAAATAGGAAAAAGTATAACGAAGAGAATAGCTTCAGAGTTCATTCACACCATGCGTACACTTATCTCGTGTACTCGGTTACGCATTAGAAGACGGCGGGAAATAAAGTATAACATGACTACTAAATTACTTAATCTAATCTACAGAATGCATTTTCTTAAGGAATTTTTTATTTAAAAGTCCTCATCACTTCGTCGTTGCAGCATTTCTCTGTAGCCTGTCAAGGCCACTGTGCCAAGATTTATCATCTAGTTTATATTACGTTCTTCGCATAGGAATTATCTAGATAAGGGAACACTGATCTAGAGGGCACATCCAGCTCGCCAGACGTACAATTGAAAAATTCCCAATGCATAATGGGGAATAATGCATTTTTTTTGTACAACAGTTAGACGGTTGAGAGCCAGAGTAATCTATCTACAAAAACGAAAGTAGTTGTCCTTCTTGTAACACGATGAGCGAGTGAGTAACGCCTCAGAACGCTTCAGGCAAACTACTTGCTCAACGCGTTACTAAGTGATCAAATTGTATATTGATCACCCGCGGAAAAAAAGGACAAGTATTTTTGTTTTTACAGAGATCACTCTGGCTTTCAACCGTCCAATTTTTGTTTTAGTTCAAATCATTGTAAAAAATGTCCGTAGCGTACATCTTTTATTTAAAAACTAAAATAAAAACAACCCCTCCGAATCTGACATAGGCCTATATATAACTGTCAACTCTGTTACACAAATTGGGTGTAATGAATGTCAGAAATTTTTGCTATGAAAGACGATTCATACTGCTTCAAATTTGACAGTTTTTTAAATAGACTTGCTGAAAATGTCTCCCCTTGTTGGAAAACCTATCATCGTATAGTCTCCAGGGGCGTAACCAGACTTTTAAATTCTATACGCAGGCGCGGATCTACGTCGAGCGAAGCGAGTTATTGTGGGAAAACCTGCCGAGCGTTTCATTTAATTTTTATGCAAGTTTATTAATATTGTATATGCTAAGCTTTTAATTGATTATCTACTATCATTTTAAAACTTTTTCCAGTGCCAAATGACCAACTATCAAGACATGTTATTTTCTGGCATGATTTTCCTTAAATCAATACTCATTAAATATATGTGTAAATATATTTTACTGCGGGATATTTTGTATCAATAACTTAATAACTTAATAACTTTTTAAAAAAAAAATTCTAAAGGATTTTTTTTAAAGAAATCTTGTTCAATTGCAAAAAACTCAAAACTTTCCGGAATTACGATATGAGCAAAAAAAAAAAAAAACTATACGCACGTGAGTACAATGTGTATGCCTAGTTACGCCCCTGGGTCTCAGTACCCATCTTCTGGACAATATAGAAAATGAATTTGAATAATTATTATTATTATTAATTTTGTAGTTACAAAATACGATTTCTGTAACCTTTATTATACGTGGTAGTCCCACAAAATCTGGAATCATTGAGAACTACACTGCGTTCGAAAAGTCTCTCCACAGTCAACTAACAATTTAAAAAGTGTGTTTGACAAGTGTAGACGAGTTGCTCTGTGCCTGCAAAATGGTGGAAAACACTTTGAACACATGCTGTAAAATCAAAAGGTTATGTAATAAAATCACTAAATCATGGTTGAATGAAAACGTAGTTTTTCAATTTCCTATGCGTTTAACATAGTTACTACGGAGACTTTTCGAACGCACTGTATAATTTGCAACTATAGACTATTTTCCATTTATTCCAGACTTTCTGGTCACCCTGTGCAATAAAATATTGAACAAGAAAAATTAAGTGTCAGCGGATATAAAAATGTAGCGGAAAAGTACGAGCAATTTTAAAATTCAGCGACACTTCTTAACTTTGTTCAAATAATCAACCCAAAACAAAATAATACATTCGATATTCAATTCTCTCTTTTGTAATGATTCGTTTATATTTCCAACTAATTATGAATTTTTACTCAATTTTCAAGTTATTATTTCCTCCATCTTAGATATTATTTCCTCGGCACTTTCTTTTTTATGAATGTACAATGTACGTACAATTTTTCACGTAAACACTGATGTATCAGTTACTAAAATTATTGATTTCATCTACACACACACACACACACACGGTATATATAATATATATATATATATAGATATATATATATATATATATATATATATATATATATATACAGGGCGTCCCAAAAAAATGTATACACACTTTAAATAATTATAAAGGCAGTGTTATTAAAATACATTTCATTTTCAAAATGTAATAGAATCTACAGACATTATTTAATTGTTTTGTCAACGCCTGTTTTCAAACTGACGTCCGTTCTGGTCCAGGCACTGCTGATAACGCGAAGCAATGGAATCGCAAACATCACGAAACATTTCGTTGGTATTTGTGTGCATTCTCGTTCAATGGCTGCTCTCAATTCAGCGACTGTTGCAGGTTTTATAGCGTAGACTTGTCTTTTAAGTATCCCCATAAAAAAAAAGTCTAGTGGTGTGAGGTCTGGTGAACGCGGAGGGTATTCTACGAAACCCCTTCGTCCAGTCCACATCCACATCGTGCCAAGTACCACTCGCAATACTCCACTCTTCGGTCCGGATCATCTTCATTAATAGCATGGACTAATCTTGGAATGTAACTTTTCCATTGACAGCGCTTCAAAATGCGTTGGACAGACGATTCTGAAATTCCTACCTCACGACTCGCTTGCCGCACAGATTTTCTTGGACTTTGGTGATACGTTTCCAGTACTCTTTCTTGCTTTGTGGGGCTTGTCGATGTCCGTGGTCTTCCGGAACGCTTCTTGTGGACATTCTGAACAGTTCCATCGGCTTCAAACTTATCTCTAATTCGAGTGATGGTAAGTCGCGTTGGTGGATCTGTTTGAAACTCCCTCCTAAACTGTCTTTGCACTTCAACTGCGTTTTCACACTTCCAGTAGCATTTTAGAATGAATTTCCTTTGTTCAAAGCTTAGTCTGACTGCCATTATTAATTCTAATGGGTTTAACTTGGAAAGAAAGAAACATCAATTGAGCTATCAGCTGTTAAAATGTGTATAATTTTTTGGGACGCCCTGTATATGTATAATATATATATATTATATATATATATGGCCTTGCCGATTGTAATGTTTCGTACACTCTATGACATCTTTCAATATCGTTGAGTGTAGAGTCATCAGTTAGAGGTGCATCGCGGTGTTTCACTGTTCGTATTCGTAACTTCTTACCGTGAATACGTGCAGTCCAGTAAAAAAAACCTTAAAAGTTTTTATGTTATTCAGTGATAGTGTGCATTTGACGTGAGAATGGAGGCTTATTCAAACAGAAATGGCAGACATGCATCTCATGTATGGACTTGCCGAGTGTAATGCGGCCGCAGAGACGTCTGTATGTGGAAAGGTTTCCGAATCGCCGTCTGCCAGATAAGAAGACCTTTCAGAGAATAGACGAGCGTCTTGGTGATACAGGATCATTCAACAAGCGAGTTTTAGATGGTGGTAGACCAATCAGTGCCAGAACTGTTGCGTTGGAGGAGCGGGTCCTGAATAGCGAAGAGAAACATCCTAGTATCAGCACCCGAAGGATAGCAGCAGCAGAGGGTGTATGATACACAACTGTGTGGAGAATTTTACGGGAACCGCAGCTTTACCCATATCACATTCAGAGAGTACAAGGCCTTACTGAAGCTGATTTCCCACCACGAGAGGCTTTTTGTACCTGGTTCCTTCAACAGTGTGCTCGTGATCCTCTTTTTCTATCCTCCATGTTGTTTTCTGATGAGGCTGCCTTCACAAGAAATGGCGTGATCAATTTTCACAACACTCATCACTTGGCCGAAGAGAATCCGCATGCCATCATCCAGTCAAGGCACCAACAACAATTTAGTATCAATGTATGGACAGGACTTATTGCCGACAACTTAATCGGTCCTTTTGTTTTGCTTGGAAGATTAACAGGACAATCCTATTCCAATTTTTTTAAGGAATGATTTAAGCGATTTACTAGATGAAGTCCCTCTTGGTGTCCGAAGTCGTATGTGGTTTATGCATGACGGCGCTCCGCCTCATTGTAGTCGTGTAGCCAGAGACTATTTGGATGACCATTTCCATGATAAATGGATAGGCCGTGGAGAACCCATTGCGTGGCCTGCTCGCTCCCCGGACCTGAATCCACTCGATTTTTACCTGTGGGGTGATCTGAAATCCATCGTTTACGTGACACACATTGACAACGTTGAAATGCTTCGCCAACGTGTAGAACAAGGATGCCAGAAAATCCGAGCAATAACTGGAATGTTTGAACGCGTCAAGCAGTCTATGACGAGGCGTGTTCAGGCGTGTATTCAAGCGCAAGGCGGTCATTTTCAGCACTTCCTTTAAAGGTAAGGTGGATACTTGCTGGAACACACAACGGGCTGTAACTCGGAAACAAAGCGATTTCGGGCATATGTTTATATGAACTTTTTTCATCGTTCTCGGGTCCTGAATCCATCCTTGAAGTGCGTCCCACATGTTATGAAACACCCTGTATACAGGGCGCAAAAGTCAGGAACCATAGGCACATTTTAATAATTTGTTTTAATGTTTTTCTTCTTTTCAGATTTGTTGTTGAACCTATGGCACAGAAATTGACAACAGATCAAAGCTGGGCACTTGCGGGTTTTTTTTGCGGTACTGCGGTACTACCGCACTACCAAACCGGTACCGCATAACGCAGTACCGCAAAGGATCGCTGAAAGTACAGGCTGTACTTTCAGCGATCCTTTGCGGTACTGCGTTATGCGGTACCGGTTTGGTAGTGCGGTAGTACCGCAGTACCGCAAAAAAAACCGCAAGTGCCCAGCTTTGCTTGAACAGATGAACGGGTGGAGATAGTTTTAATGTGTGCAAGGCGTGGTAATACACATCGATCAGTTGCTATTGCTTTTAATGACAAACACCCTGAGAGGCGGCCAGTTGTTCAGGGATCAGTTGGAAAACTGTTTACTCGCTTCAAAGAAACTGGAAGTGTTCATGATCGGCCGCGTAGTGGCCGGCCAAAAAGTTCAACCGATGCAACATCACTAACGGTACTCAGTCACCTCAAAAACAGCCCACGTAAGTCCTTAAGAAAGTTATCCCAGGAAACGGGTGTCTCCAAAAGAGCCATTCAACGAATTCTTACAACAAATCGTTTCCACCCCTACAAAGTCCAACTCGTTCAGGAACTGCACGGTGACGACACATACCGTCGTGTAGAGTTCTGCCAGTGGTTTCTACAACATAGACAGCTTCAACGAAGGATCATGTTCAGCGACGAAGCGATATTTCACCTCAGCGGTCGTGTCAATAGGGATAATGCACGCTAGTGGGCCAATGGCAACCCCCACTCGATGGAGGAAGGACATGTGCAATTCGATCCACGAATTATGGTGTGGGCTGCCCTCTGGGGGGGATCGGTTAATTGGTCCGTACTTTCTCAACGGCAATGTAACAGGTGAAACATATCTGTATATGCTGCAAACATTTCTAATGCCCATACTGGACGACATTCCATTGGCAGAACGGGCGGAGATGTGGTTTCAGCAAGATGGTGCACCCCAAATTTCGCAACCATCGTCCGGAGCTTTTTAGATGAAACGTTCCCAAGCAAGTGGATCGGACGGCGAGGGGCCGTCGAATGACCACTAGATCTCCAGACCTCACGCCTTTTGACTTTTTCATGTGGGGCCATCTCAAGTCGGTAGTCTCTGCTGATCGACCCAGAACCATACGTTCTCTAAAGTATAAAATCACATCTGAATGTGCCAAAATCAGTACCAATGTGTTGGGGGAATGTTCAAACATCATGCATTCAACGCGTCAGAAAGTGTCTCCAAGTGGAAGGCCACCAATTCGAACCCTTATTACAGTTTAATAAAATGTGCCTGTGGTTCCTGACTTTTACGCCACCCTGTATATATATACACACACCAGACATGTTGTAATCGTAACCAGGAATCGTAATCAATGGAATCGATTCCACATTTTTGAGGAATCGTAATCGATTCCATTTGTCCCGGAAAACCAAGGAATCGTAATCGATTCCGTTTGTCCTCGAAAATCAAGGAATCGTAATCGATTCCATTTGTCCTGGAAAACCAAGGAATCGTAATCGATTCCATTTGTCCTGGAAAACCAAGGAATCGTAATCGATTCCGTTTGTCCTCGAAAACCAAGGAATCGTAATCTATTCCGTTTGTCCTGGAAAACCAAGGAATTGCAATCGTAATCGATTCCATTTGTCCTGGAAAACCAAAGCATCGTAATCGATTCCGTTTGTCCTGGAAAACCAAGGAATCTTAATCGTAATAATCGATTCCACGGCAAAAGGAATCGTAATTACATGTCATGATTAAAACATATCAATGAATATGAAAGTCAAGTTGCCATTACAATAAAACCTACTCTTTGGACAGAAGTATGTCTGGAAATATATATACTTCTATCTAAACAGTGGGTTTTATTGTCATGCTTTAACATTCACATTATGGGGAAATATTCCATTTATGAAGTTGACATTGTTTCGTAAGAGTGAAAGTTTGTGTTTCAAAAATCACAACACGCCAAAACACACGACTCAAAATATTTTCCAAAATTTGGAATCGTGGGAATCATGGTTACAGTTTTCGATTCCATTAATTTGGAAGTAATCGTATAGATCATGTCTGACATATACCGTGGGTAAGGTATATACATTTTTATTAAACTACATGGGGTGTTTTACTTAGTATCTCCGTCACAGCAACTACTCCATCCCACCTCACTGTAACCACTTCAGGATGCTTTCCAGGACCTTATCAAGAATAATTCGTGTTTAAGGAATAGACGTAACTGCGTTCAGCCAACGCATATTTCAAGCTCAACAGTCAAAAACTGTCTAAACTACTACTAAAAACGGGGTGCGTAGGGGAAGGTGAACGGTGAAAAGCCTGATGTCTCGACGATTTCAAAGGTCTTTTAATTGCAGTATAAAAAGATACTTTGGTTGATTCTATGCGAGTGAGTGAACTTACAGAGCAAAAATTAGGGGTTTCAATAAAACTTAATTCAGTGTTTTACTGAACTCAGAAAAGATTACAGTAAATTCAGTAAATTCTGTTGAATAATTCGATCGACAGCAAAAATTTTTTAAC
Source organism: Bathynomus jamesi (assembly GCA_023014485.1). Lineage (NCBI taxonomy): Eukaryota > Metazoa > Arthropoda > Malacostraca > Isopoda > Cirolanidae > Bathynomus > Bathynomus jamesi. The sequence continues at coordinate 104,393 of JAJOZX010006258.1, read as the reverse complement.
AGATTTACTGGTTAATATTACTGTAGTAAATAAGTGGGCATCTAACCCAAGTGAGCATCTAACCCAAACTACGTACAGGTCAAAATTAGCAACATGCACGCGTCTACGCGGGATTACATCTAATCGACAAGTATACTGTGGGTTAGATTAAGTTAGGTTAGGTTACGCCAAGTTAGGTTTAGTTAGTTTTTTAGAGTGTCGATGATATGGTTACGTCGATCTGATGGATATAGGTCCCTCCCTCCTTTGTGCGAGGTCATAGGGGGTTACGTAACGTTAACATAGATTAGGTTAAGTGTCGATGATTCTGACCTGTGCGTAATTCTGAGGTATCACGAACGAATATTTTATATATATACATACAGGGTGGTGCAACAATCAGAGTCAAAGGAACCAGAGCTTTACTTAAATTTATAAATATAATTTTTAGTTAAAAAAAATTTAGAATTTATGCAATGATGACCTGACTTCTGCGCCACCCTATATATACTGTATATCAGGTCATCCCATAAGTAATGTCGTTTTTTACGATAGATTAAGTTTAAACCAGTCCTACTCGGTTTAAGCATAAATTTTCCGAAGGTTATATCTAAGAGGAAATCTATTGTTTCGCTACATACTTTACAGACCTTGACCAGTGAAGACGTGTTTTTTGCTTATGTGAACCCCTCATAAACATGGCGGTATCAGAAGAGCATATCAAGCATATAATGCTTTACGAGTTCAAAAAAGGAAATAGTGCTACTGAAGCAACGCGAAACATTCAGCACGTTTATGGCAACGATATTCTGCATGTAAGGAAATGTCAAAGATGGTTTCAAAAGTTTAGGAATGGTGACTGTTTGACAGATGCAGCACGCTCTGGACGCCCTGCTGAGTTTGATGATGACCTGCTGTTAGCCGCACTTGAAGAAGACTGTTCAACAACTCGAAGAATTGGCCCAGAAACTCAATTCATCCCCGTCCACCATCCATCGACATTTGCAACAACTCGGGAAAGTGCCTAAGTTAGGAAAATGGGTGCCACATGAATTATCGGTCGACAATCTGAGTGTGCGGGTAAACATTAGCACAGCTCTTCATTCCCGTGAACTCCAAGATCCGTTTTTGCACCGTTTAGTGACTGGTGATGAAAAGTGGATACTGTACCAGAATGTTAAGCGCCGTCGACAGTGGGTTTGTGCCGGAGAACCAGCGACACCACAGCCAAAACCAAATCTTCACCCTCGGAAGGTGTTGCTTAGTGTTTGGTGGGATAAAGGTGGTTTAATACACTTTGAAACCTTACCACACAACCAAACAACCACCGCTCAAGTCTACTGTCAACAACTGGGTCGATTGAACACTGCACTAAAAGAAAAGAGACCTTCTTTGGTTAATCGGAAAGAAATCGTGTTCCACCACGACAACGCACGTCCTCATACCGCTCGGATCACTTCCGCAAAAATTGAGGAGCTTGGGTGGGAAAAACTTCCACATCCTCCAGACCTAGCGCCTTCAGATTATCATCTCTTAAGGAGTCTGCAAAACTATCTTGACGAGAAACAGTATACTTCTTTAGATGACCTGCACATCAGTCTTTGTACGTTTTTGGCCTTAAAACCGCCTGAATTTTATAAACATGGCATTGAAAAGCTTGTAGAACGTTGGCAGAGTGCCATTGAGTCCGATGGAAAATATATACTAGATTAAAAAGTTTGTTGAGTGTTTTTTTTGTCCTTCAAATTCCGATCTAAAAAACGACATTACTTATGGGATGACCTGATTATATATTATAATATATATATATATATATATATATATATATATATATATATATATATATGGTGATCCAGAGAAATGGGACCCAAAAGAAACCCCTGTAACTCTTAAAGTATAAGTCCTTTTATAAAATCATACGCATCAATCGAAAGAGGATAGTTACAAGTTTGTACAGGATTGTATAGGTTTTGACATACAAGACAAGATAAGATACAAAACAAAATAAAAGTGTTAGTTAAAACTAACCCTTCAAGATGACTGCATGGACTGTGGAACAGCTGCGTTTCATAACTGAGCAATATTATGAGCATGGAAGAAGTGTAGTTTCAGCTCAAAGATCTTTCAAGACAAATTTTCAGATGTCAAAATCACCTTCTAAGAAAGCAATCCGTCGGTGTGTCAGAAATTTTTCCCTAACTGGCAGCATTGGAAAAAGAAAACCAACTGGAAGAGTGCGCACAGCAAGGATAGACGAGATCATTAACAGAACTCATGAAATTGTACAGGATAATCCTAACATAAGCATCAGACGTGCTTCTCAGCTGTTAGGAGTTGGATATGGAACAACACACCGTATATTCAAGCAAAATTTAATGCTCTTTCCATATGAAATTCAAACAGTGCAACAACTAAACGATGAAGATTTCGCACGAAGACGACAATTCTGTCAATGGATCCAACAGAAGGTAAATGACACCACCAATTTTCTAGCAACTTTGATTATGTCAGACGAAGCCCATTTTCACTTGAATGGAACTGTAAACAAACAAAATTGTCTTTTCTGGGCAACAGAAAATCCATTGAATATTACCGAAGTCCCGTTGCATAGTCAGCGTGTAACTGTTTGGTGTGGTCTTACTGCATCTCAGATCATAGGGCCGTACTTTTTCGAGGATTCCACCGGAAACACGGTCACTGTAAATGGTGATCGCTACGAAAAAATGTTGACCGATTTCCTTATTCCTAAATTAAGAGATCTTTGTCTAGAAAACCACTGGTTCCAACAAGACGGAGCTACCTGCCATACCACGAGGAACTGCATGGCAGTTTTGCGTCAAACGTTTCCAGGCGAGTTAATCTCAAGATTTGGAGACGTTGAATGGCCCGCAAGGTCTCCGGATTTTTTCTCCCTTAGATTATTATCTCTGGGGATATTTAAAGAGTAGGTCTACAGAAATAACCCAACGACCTTGCAAGAATTGAAGGCCGCCATCACAAATGAGATACAGGCCATACCACCGCACACTCTTGCAAAAGTGATGCAGAACTTACAAGCGAGAACACTGGAATGCTTGGCAACTAATGGAGCACATTTGAAAGGAGTCATTTTTAAAAAATAAATATTTCATAATAAACTTGTAACTCTACTCTTTCGAATGATATATAGTTTTTATGAAAGGAATTAAATATTAAGAATATTTGGCTTTTTTTTATGGGTCCCATTTATCTGGATCACCCAGTATATATATACTGTGTGTGTGTGTGTGTGTGTGTGTGTGTGTGTGTGTGTGTGTGTGTGTGTGTATATATATAATATATATATATATATATATATATATATATATATATATATACTGTGTATATATAAAGCACGAAGTTTTCATTAAAAATTAAAACCCTTTACTTATATATATATCCAAGTTTCTCCCTTCTCGCTACTAAAATTTAAAATTCTTTATATCTATATTTCATAATGAAGTTTTAATTTAATCAAAATAAATTTGATTTCGTATTCTTATGCAAGATGCATCAGAGTCGTGAGTAAGTCCAGCAGAACTCGCGCATAAATTTATTTCATTTCAGAAAGAGAGAATTTAAAAGTAGTAATATTTGATCTGACCTCTCGGTTACTCCGCTTTGAAGACGATATATAGCGAAGTTATTGAACTTCATTGTAGATAATTGCGAGTTGTTAATGTGGTTTTTTAATCAGGGTTGGCAAAAACCCGGCAAAAACCCGGCAAAAACCCAAAACAACCCAACTACCCAGCAAAAACCCAGTTGGGTTTTTGTCAACCCTGTTTTTAATGCGTTTTAATATCATGGGTTAACATTAACGAGGGTTTGTATCAAAGCCCCCCTCCCCCCTTTCTCACGGACTCGCGCAAACTTTTTTTAATCCATCATACTTGTTTGTTTTTTTAATGCTTGAATTAAAGGTTATACTCCTATACAGTGTTACTGTATAATATATTTTACATTTACTATTTACGGCGTTTGGCGTGTTAAATTGTAAACTAGTGTTTACGGACATCTCATCAATAAACGATAGAAGATAAGAACGTTTTTTTTTCAAAAATCTTTTCGATCCTATAAAAGATTTTGGGAAAAAAGGTTCTTTACAAAAACGGTTTAGCGAAATCTCCTTTGCGCTAAAAGGGTTTACACGATTTTATCAAAATATATATTCTATACCCGAATGTAAACACAGAGAGTGCCACGGCACCTTTTAACTCTGATTGACAGTCAGGATTCAAATCACGACAAAATAAATAAGTAAAATTGTAAAGGCTTTGCGAGTTTATTCTTACAGTTTATTGTAGGAAAAGTTTTAAAAGTTACATTCAAACGGCGTGACAAGTGTCACTTTTTTTTTGCAACCTGATGACACGACTGATGTAAACATTCACTCAACGGAGTCACCCACCGATATCAGATGGATGATGTGGTTCATATGTTGGCATTTAATCAATCGACTAACTGTACAGGGTGTTTCAGGTCGACCCTAGAAATATGGAAATTGACGGAATTTGTAGCAAGTAGGTAGTAATTCAATGTTTCAGGTCAACCCTGTTGCCAAAAGATTTCATTAACATCCGGGACACATTCAGGAAGAATGGGCAAGACTTTGTTTTGCAGAATTTCCAGATAACGTTCTCCATTCACCGTTTCTTCAAAGAAATATTTCGACCTGAAACACCCTATATTATTATTATAACCTGATGAAGTTAATATAGGGTGACCAAAAAATCTTTACAACGTTTTATTTTTTACTATTCAAAAGTAAAATCATCATGGTATTTGACGTATCAATAATTGGAATTTCCCATAAAGTAAAATTTTATTTACACTTTCACCTTATGCTCACCAATTCCCAAACATTTCAGCCATCGACTCGCACATTCATTCCCAACATTAGCGAGTTCTTCACGACCAACTACTTCAGAGGCAGCTCATTTTCTCTTCGAGTTCTGTAAAGTACATGGTTTTGTAGCCTGACCTTTATTCCTGATGGACTCCATAGAAAGAAACCAAGAGGCGTAAGGTCACGTGATTATCAATGTTTACATTCACCCTTAAAAGAAAATGGACCGGCGATCCCGTAGGCAGAAACGGCACAATAGACATTTAACTTTGGCGAGTGACGCTAGTGCTGAGACGCATAAGGATCTTCTCAGCCACATATACAATACGAGATATAACGGATGACCCTTGCAGAAAAATGAAAAAAGCATTACTCACTCGTCACTGAACTAGTGTACAATTTACTCACAATAGGTGAAAACTATTTGGTAAAATGGTTCACAAACGTCTCTCACATTTCCAAGCAGAGATCGTATAATCTTCGGGACGAAGCATTTGAATGATTTGTAGCTTATAAGGGTAAACTCCATCTCTTTTTAGCATCCTCTGTATGGCAGACTTACTAAAACTGAGCCCCAAGGTCGTACATCGGATTGATTTTGTCTGGCTACATTGGCAAACCGCTTCCCATTACGTCATTGACGAAGTTGGTTTCAATAAGCTTTTTGGTGATGCTCCAAATAATGTTGCGTGTGGAAGCATCTCTGCAGTGGAAAAACTGCAGATACTGTCTTTGAACAACAGACAAAGATTTACCGTATATAATTCTTGCCAAGCTTGTCAAGCCGCAATTTTAAATCTTTGCGAAGCTGACATCTCATCAGCCATTAATAACAACAATTACCAACTTTTATTACGACAAAAACTACAATTATTGCACATTTACACAACTTTTTTACCCCATTTAGATCTGACTGGAACAAGAAAATATAATTTACATCACTCAAATTTAATTATTATTAAGATACGTCAAAAACATTACCCATCATTCTAATTAAAAGATCATCACGCACTTGATCATATTAAAATAAAAAGAACACTTTCCTGTCAAAAAAACATTCTAATGAAGTGAACAAATCTGTGTGTGTGTGTTACCGCGACAATCTTTAGGATACACACACAACCCATCGCGACATCAGCAGTGCTGCCGTAGTTCCACATTTTTTTTAATGAAAATCACTATATGTGAAAAAGGGGCTATAATGAAGGTTAGGTTAAGTTAATTAGGCTTAGATTAGGGTAAACGTATCCATCCACAATTGAAAATGTCGGAGTTTTGTAAAGTAGCCAAGCGATCGCGTGTGTGTGTGTGTGTGTGTGTGTGTGTGTGTGTGTGTGTGTGTGTGTGAAACAAGTCAAATCCCTCAGGTTATGCATCTCGGTAGTGTTAGTGGTTAGCGTCGCTGACTACGAATACATCGGCCCCGGAATCGAGACCCGGTGACGGCAGGCGGCGCGCAGCAAAACCCAGCTGTTCATCCTTCCACAAAGAAATTGGTTGGTAGATAAATGGGTAACCTGGGTAGCCTAGTGGTTAAGACGCTGGGCTGCTGGTGGGGCGTGGTTCGGATTCCACGTTAAAGTGTAGGTCTAAGGTGGAGTGACAAGCTTGACCTTCGTCAGATTGAACAATTCGGGCGAAAGCAAAACCAAGGTTATATAAACCAAGGTTAACCAAAGTTATCGTTTCCAAAATCGTTTTCTGTCGCGTTATTGGCAGGAGTAGTGAAGACTATTTTCAACATACTTTCATCTTATATTCTGCCTTTCTTAAACAAATTCTTAGCTACAGAAGTGATATTACTACTACATACGGTTTCTTCCACGGGATCCCGGCTGTTTTTATTGGATTTGAAAATCCCGGAAAATCTCGGAATTTTAAAATGACTTAATTTATTTTTTATTGATTTATTTGTTTTTTCTTTTGTTATTAGAAGGCTGTTGGGTAGAATTAAAGAAAACTGCATAATATTTACCACATTTTATTCTACTTTTCTGCTTTCTTAAATGAACACCTACTAGCATTAGCAACTTAGAGCAATCTAAAACTGGGCCCGTATGCCAAAAACTAGCCGAGGGAATGTCGCTAGCGCTGCGTATAATACAAGGAACCGAGTCTCAGCATATTATCTAGCGATCGCAGGCAATTCATCTTGCATGCAACTTCTTACTGACTCACAGACAGCGTTGCCAGACGTACGATAATTATCGCATAAATACGATAATTTTGACTTTCGTACGATGTTTTGAAGTGAATATTATTTGTTTTGAATTGTGATATTGAATTTCAATTTTACTACTTTTTTTTTTACAAAGCTGGGCTACTTTTTGTCAAATAGTTCTGGCAACTTTCTTGCAGTGTTTCCAGAAATTTTTAGCCAAATTATGTTCAACCTGCTGCTAAATTATGCTAAATCGCCTAAAATTATGCTAAACCTGTTTCCATTTTATGCTAAACATATGGTAAATAATTATTTTCATTTTATGGGCTATTTTTAGGGAAGAAAATACATAAAGATGCTCATTTTCTTCATTTTAGTCAGTTTAGCTACTTTTATAATAAACTCTGAATCAAAAAAGAAGAAAAAATGGGTTTAAAAAATTGTGGAGAAAGATATAATTTTCAGTATTGTTTCTACATCAAAAATAAAAAGGCATACTAATGTCACTCACTAAATCATCATAATACATGAAGCCATTCTTATTTCCTGAGTACGCATGATAAATATTATGTTTAATAAATAATAAATAGCTACCACTGATTGGTAAACTCAATTCAAGTATTACAATACAAAGTGGTCATCTAGGCATAAGTAATTGGTTATCCCAATTCTAAAAGGGTATTTTATCACTGAACAATAAAAAAAATTACCGTTCTCTTAAATATACAACCATTTCCTGGATTTCCCGGGAATTGGCTTCATTTTTCCGGGAATTCCCGGGATGAAGAAAGCTGCATATAAGGAGAAACCCTACTACTACACGTTGATATCTGTTGTGTACAGTTGTAGAACACACACACACACACACACACAATTACTCGTTAGTAATATTCTCTTTCGGTACTTCATTATTTTGGGTGAAAATTAAATTTTCAAAAACCAAACCAAAAATTTAATAGTTAACTAATACAGTTTATTACATCAGTAGGAGAACACACATTGTATTCTACAAGATTACTCACGCATTAGATTCGTATCATACGAGGTTTTAACATTCTTATTGTGCTAACTTGATATAAAATGCATCATCAAGAATGTGTGGCATTTCGCAAGGACTTATAATGCTCATTTTATGACTACTATTAACCTAATTTAACACATGATCTAAGCCAGTGCTCTTCAACCTGTGTATACGGTATACCCAGGGGTATACAAATTCTATTTGGGGGTATACGGCAGAGATGGGGTATACAGCGGGGTATATGAAATTTTTGGGGGTATACATATACATGACGACTGGGCTGATAAAATTCTTGCCATGTGTAGACAACTTTTCAAATTTCCAAGCAAAATAAAGTAATAAATAAACAATAAAATCGTCTTTCCTTGGGTACCCCCTCCTAAAAAAAATTAAAAAAATAGAAAACGAGCAGAAAATGCGGATTCTCGTCTCTCCTTGCTTTGCCATTCTTATAATAGTAGTGTTCAAATTTCGCTCTTCAAACTTATTCTTTTAGCGAATGACTAGTAATCTTAGCTTGTGATAGTGCTTTATAAAGTGTACTAGTTTTCGTTTTCCTTTTATCAATAAATGGAGTTGTTAGGAAAATCAAAGAAGTATCTCCGGATTGTGTTCCCACTCACTGCGTGATACATCGTGAGGCACTTGTTGCCAAGCGGCTGAAACAAAGTGGTGGACATTGCAGCCAAAAAAGCGAGCTCGAGGATCTTCTTGACGAAGTTGTGAAAATGTTGAATTCCATTCGTTCTCACGCAAAAAGGCACAGATTGTTCAGCGACTTGTGCAAAAATATGGAGGCTGAGTTCCACAAATTTGTTGTACCATGCTGAGGTGCGATGGTTGTCGCGTGGTCAAGTTCTCCGTCGTGTGTTTGAACTGAGTAACGAACTGCGTTTTTTTTAACTGAGGAAGGAGATGAGAAAGCATTCAAACTTTAAAACAATTTCTGGTTGGCGAAGTTGTCGTACATGGCTTCAATTTCTGAGCATTGAATAAATTGAACCCGTCTCTTCAAGGAAAGAATCAAGATATTTTTGCGGCTATGAGCAAAGTGGACAGTCTCAAGCGAAAACTGAAACTTTGGAAGTCGAAGGCAAAACAGCTCGACTTTAGTGATTTTCCAATTTTTTTATGGCTTTCTGAAAACCTGTGGATGGGAGTCAGAGATGTCAGGAGGAGAGCCGTTGGACTCAAAGATCGTACATCTCATCAACGAGCATCTCAAGCTTCTCAGCGAAAATCTTGAAGTATATTTTCCCGATACCGCGAGTTCAAATCTCAACTCTCTGCTGTGGATCGTTCAGCCGTTCACCGACGAGGATTTTGACATCGGATCACTGAGCGGAGAGCTCATTGACCTGAAGACTGATTTCGGTCAGAAAATGTCCTTTAGGTCCTTCGAGAGCTATGGCGACTTCTGGGTATCCCTTCTCTGCATTCCAGAGTACCAGAGGCTGAGCCAGAAGGCACTTTCCCTGCTCATTCGTATGCCTACAACGTACCTGTGTGAACAGGGGTTTTCCTGTTTAACAGAGATTAAATCGAAGAAGAGAAACTCAATACAGGATCTCGATACGCTCATGAGGGGAGCCCTGGAAAGCCGTTTTACTCCAAGGTTTTCAAAAATATCGCAAAAAAATCCAACAACAGCCAGCACATTAATTATATATATATATCTCTTATTTATAAAATAAGTTCATAATTTTTGTAGGGAATCGTGATTTTTGTTGAATTTGTGAGGAAGTGATCCTAATAAACGGTTTTTTTCCTTTTCTTTCCTGATCCAGGTATCGAGGATATATGACTCTTTGGTGATGTTTGCAAAGGGTATACGACTGCGCAAAAGGTTGAAGACCACTGATCTAAGCTAACATAACCTAAATTAATGTAATAAAATCCAGAGAAAATTTGTCGATAAAATGTTCGGAACTCGTCTAAAAATCTGTGGAAGACTATATCTTCTGCGATTTCAATATCGATGGCAATATTGCCAACCCTCGTAAGAGTCACCTTCCCATTTTTTTCTTTTATATCTATTTAATTTTCGTTTTAACCATTTAACGGCGAGAGTTTTTGCATGGTTAATTTTTAATGCATGTATTTGAAATTGTACCTATTCGAACCTGTCATCCATAAAGGGTTAATTCGTCGTACGGACGCAATCGAACAAAAAATTTGAATCATCTTCCCGTTCTTTCGTATTATAACAAGTAGGTTTCAAACACTTTTAAACACTCAATACATTAGTAAGATTTTTCTTCCGTGAAACTGTGGTTTTAATACTTACGAGATTTTAGATCACCACCATCAATATGTACTCTTATTTTTGCTTATTCTCAGGTAAACAAACATCTAATTTACCGCCGGAAAATTTTCCTCAAATTCGGTTTACTGTAAAAAATTGCAATTGGAAATTAAGTATCAGAAAATCCCTGCCGAATATGCGCGTGGTTTACTGTAACATTCTAAAAACTATGTAAATCTTTTTAAACCAAATTGATGTTAAATAATGTTCGACTCTTAAAATCAGTGGTACCCAATCTTTTCTGGTTGGAGGCATCCCAATGCCATCTTCTTTGGAGCACCCCTGAGAATTTTCCGCGTTCTTTCGCGGCATCCGAGCGGTTTTTCCATCTTCCACTGTCCAACATCGAGTTACTCCCCTGAGTACCACGTATCTTGAAACTGAGCCTATATAGATTCCTTATGGACGAAATAAACTGTGAATGTTTTTGTTTGATTTGAAATTTGCATATGGTGCATAAACTTGGAATTCTGACCGAATTAGATTTGTGTTGAAATTTACCAGCACTCCTGCTGAGAAACACTGCATTTAAATAGTTAACATTAGCATTACTTGGGTAATTCTGAAAATAAAGAAAAAACTTTTTTTCAAAATTACCGAAGTAATGTAATAATTTTAAGTACTTTTGGGTCGGAGATTTTATGACACCAATTTGATTTAAAATTAACTATTTAGAGCGTAGTGTCAGTGTGGTGTGGTGTGTGTGTGTGTGTGTGTGTGTGTTACAGTTGCAATGAAAAGAGGAAGCCTCAAAGACGTTTCGGTCCACTCGGGGGGGTTCCTGTTATTAAACTAGCGCATTTTTTAATTATTCTAGCGGTAGGAGAAAACTGGATAAAAAAAGCATGAGGCTCTTTTCCCGTTTCGCTCCCTCCCCGCCTGAGGTGGGTACGATAAAAGGTGGAAGAAAATACCTTGACCACAGAAAAGTAGCCAAGGAAATTTTATACAGGAAAGAGGAGAATATATAAACTAGCTCTACAATTACGCTATGTACAAAGAAATCGTACACTAGATAACACCGTTGTATAAATTAATTAAATTAATATATTTGTGCTAATCTTATATCAACTATCGTACATCGTCACAAATCGCGAACATATGGTTTTGACTTACACAAAATATTTACAGCTCTACTGAGGTATTGGTCCAGCAAAGACCCCATGGCCCACTCCAGGCTAGCCCCCAAAAGGTTTGAGAGAAGTAAAGGTTAAACTCTCTATGTCTACACCCATGACACGCAGATCCATCACGCCGGCAAAGTGACGAAATGCTTTTACAGGAAAGGGGTTGAAACGGGACTTGAGAACAGAAATCAATTTTATTTTTTTTTTTTTTTTTTTTTTTTACACACAATGCCCTCACCCGTCACGCGTATCCAGTCACCCGAGAGAAAGAGGAAAAGAGAGATCATTCATGACGGCAGAAATGGAACTACCTCGCCTTATCCATGTCATGCATTTTTTTTTTTTTTGGCTCTTTATGAAATTATGTATTTCTTCAAAATACTTATCTACTCTATTCTTAGACATATTTAACAAGAGAGACGTGTGTGAGCGTGTTTTCTGAAATTAGATCTACAGATCTACAAAAGCTAAGGCTAACAAAGACCCTAAGATCCACTCTAAGGCTAACTCCTTGAATGAAAGGTGAAAGGTGTTTGTGGCAAGTGATATATTGAGGCGCGCGCGCGCGAGAGAGAGAGAGAGAGAGAGAGAGAGAGAGAGAGAGAGAGAGAGAGAGAGAGAGAGAGAGAATGACGCACAGCCACAAAAATCGCCACGTTAATACCCAGTTTTGCAGAGCGCATTAACTCCAAAATTTTTGTTTGAGGATAATGCACACATTTCGCTTCAAAAAACAACCATTACTGGAATTAATATGTTTTACCTAAAACTTTTATCCTTTTTTTTTATCATATATTCAATTAATTCACCTCTCTGAAATGATTACATTGAAGTGATGGACTTAATGCGATAATGCCAAGCGAAGGGGTCGAACTTTTTATTAACACATTTATGAAACATTTACAAACTAAATCAGATAAAATAACCAAAGTTACAAAGGGATAAAACTCATCCCAGTATCCCATAATTGCCTTTGATTGCTGTGACCTTAATATAGAACGTTATATTTGCTTGCACCTGAAAACCTTTGACCTCTTGAAATGCACCTGAAAACCTTTGACCTCTTGAAATGCACCTAGATTTGCTTTAGGACATTTTTAACTGAGTATACGCCGTTGACTGACCAACTTAATGCTATATGTTATACTAGTGTATGTATATATATTTTATATGTATATAGGGTGGGAGAAAAGTCTTTTAGGATTTTATACATACAACTATTTAGTTAACATTGTACAGATAACTGTTCAAATGATGAAAAAAAGTAAGAATTTTATTCCTGCAAATATTTTGTTAAACTGTAATTTAATCTTGAATGAGTTCTCCATCCGCTATGATACATTTGTGGATTCTCTCTGTGAAACTCTTCATTGTTCTTCTGAAGATATCGAGTGGGATCCTTTTCAGTTGATCACCTATTCTGCAGCCAAGGGCATTCACATTTGGATAAATGAAATAAGCCCAAAGCCAGAAATCACATATGGGATTAAAATCGGGTGATCTGGCTGGCTACTCGATAGAACCTCGCCGCCCAAGCCATCTTCCTTCAAGGTTCATATCCAGAATCTCTAGGGGCAGCTACAGACTAATTTGGCGGCGCTCCATCATGTTGATAAAGCCAATTCCTGCCAATGCCATTCGTAAACTGGCAAAATTTTCTCTCAATACCTGGCAATAGCGTTTTCCATCCATCGTATGTCTTCGATAAGTCAATGAAAACGAGTCCTGAATAACCAATGCACTCCCAAACTATTAGCGCAGCAGTTTTAACGGGTTTACCCAATCGTATTTTAGGATTTTTTTTTTCGCCCAGTAGTAAACGTCGTGTTTGTTTCCTTTACTCGTTAAACCGAAGACGCATTCATCTGAAAATTTGATCTTTCGAAGGAAATTTGGATCACTGTTGAACTTTTGTTTCATTGTTTCAGCAAACTGCAGCCGTTTATCAGAATCATCGTCGTGTGTGAGCTGAGAGTAAATGGGTGGTGGTGGTGGAAGTCGTGGTACCCCCGTGATTTCAATATTTTTGTTATTGAAAATATCTAATTCCTCCGCGACTTTTCTCGTTGAAGCTGTTGGATCGACTTGAAAAGTGGCGAGGGCATTTTCTTTGTTGTTGTCTCCTGTCGCTGTTACTGGCCTTCCGTTTCTCGGACGATCTTTTGCCAGGCTCCATGTCTCCAAACGTTTGAGTTTCCAGTATCGAAGAGTGGTTACATTTGGTAGTGATTTATTATATTTTTTTTAAATAAACGCAAACTTTCTTCACAGTTATTATAAGAAATAACCCACCCTGTGAACGAATATATATACATACAGTATATATATACATTTAAACTGCAAACACGCAGTATAATTAACGTAAAGAACGACGCTTGTATACGAGAATATTCCGCGCAAGATGAGAGAGAGAGAGAACGAAACAAATAAAAAAATTAGGTAACCACCCGGGAATCGAACCCGGATCTTCCGATTGCCGGTCAGATATGATAACCATCGGATCGGAAGATCCCGGGTTCGATTTCCGGGTGGTTACCTCATTTTTTCATTTGTTTCGTTCTCTCTCTCTCATCTTGCGCGGAATATTCTCCTATACAAGCGTCGTTCTTTACGTTAATATGGATATATATGTGTGTGTGTGTGTGTGTGTGTGTGTGTGTGTGTGTGTGTAAGGGGTTCCAAAAAACCTTAGCCCCCCCCCCCCATTTGCAGCTTACATGTTTACTTATATCGAAATAGTTTTTAGTGATTATAAAAATATATAAAATTATTTATTGCAGGTATTAAAATTACTCTAGCTGATAAAGTGATAATATAATGGCTTCTCAATTAATTGGTGATTCGGAGAGGCAACGTGTGATAGATCGCATACGAGCAATAACATTTCGGGAAGCTCGTGATGCTGGAGCCACCTTTGTAACACGTTCATGGGTTGCCAAAAAGTTGCGAAGAAGTGAGGACTTCGTCAAAAGAAATTGGAATAAAACTTTGGATGAATGTGAAATGGATACAACCAAATCTGGGCACCCAAACTTGCCACTCTCTCAGGAAACAAAGGACATCATTGAAAGCGGTACGCGTAAGCGGAAAAACAGCTGTGCTAAACTTTCTAGAGAGATCGAAGTGTTGAGAGGAAAGATCGTTAGTGGTGAGATCATTCGACTGTACCGTCATAGGCAAGGTTTAAAGCAGTGGTTCTTAACCTTTTTACTACCATGCCCCCTCTAGGAATTGGTCCTTCCCTCCACGCCCCCCTTCAATCAAAATAACATTCTCAATATTAGCCCATGCTCTCGTTAAGAGAATAACAAATACAATTAGAGAAATTCCTGTTTCTAGGGGGGCGCGCCCCCCAGGTTAAGAACCACTGGTTTAAAGCCTTGGCATGAACTTCCAAAGCCAAGAAAAACAACTTAACATCGATGACAGAATGTGGTTTGCCCATTATCTTGAAGATTGGGATGTGGATGATTTCATGCATTTAGCTGTCTCCGATGAATTTTTTGTTTACGTAACACGTCGACGTAACTACCAAAATGATCGAGTGTGGGCCACAACACCAGATGAAATCGATGACAATGAACATTATCGCGAATTATTAAAAAGTTCAGACTGTGTTGGTGTTTGTTTTGTTCACTGCAAAGAAGCTCATGTGGGTGCTGAAGCCAAATGGTCAGAGTTGGGATTGACAGTATTTTCGTGATATTATTCTATCCCAGCATGTCATTCCTTTTCTAAAAAACCCAAATAATGTTATGGATGTCGATCAGGTCACACTTCTGCAAGATAAGGCCCCCTGCTTTAAGGCATTAGCCACTCAACAGTTGTTGCGGAACCATGAGATCGATTTCTTTGGAAATGAAGAATGGCCAGGAAATTCTCCTGACCTGAACGTCTGTGAACACATTGGATCAGTTATAAAGGACAAGGTTGAATGTCTCTTGTTTCAAGAACCTGCAGCAAATCGATTTTCGAAGGATACAATGACGCAACACATTGAAACTGTTTTAGCAAATTTGCGTAATGATCAAGATCTATTCACGTCACTTTTGGCAAGCTACCCAAAGCGAATTCAGGCTGTCTTGGAGGCTAATGGCGGGAACACCAAGTTTTAATTGTTTCCCATTAAATGCAGGATTAAATTCTCTTTTGTAAGGTATGTTTAGTTTTACTGTATTTCTAATGGTTTAGGCCATGGTCGGGGGGTCTAAGGTTTATTGGAGCTCCGTGTATATATAATAATAATAAACTGAGTATAAAGCCGTGTCTCCATCGAACCGAGAATGGCCTGATAAAGGTTTCAGACGCAGTTGAGGAGTCGAAGGGTGGTTTCTATTAAGTCATTAAATAGCGAGGTACTAGCTAATATAGCCAACCAAGCCTTAACTAACCTAATCAGGATCAGTAAAAATGTTTCTAGATTTCTATACAAAATTGTTAATGTTCCGAGGTACCAGAAATGTTACCTCACAAACTAATTACCCAACAACTACGTCTGTGAATTATCTCACACACTCAACCTCGCTTATACCCATTTGCCTACTCACACACACACACATAGAAGTCGTAAAACTAGACATAACATTTCCTTAAATGTAATAATTAAAATGGTAGATTTTAAAACTCGTCTACTTTGCTCCTGATATTGCTCCTGATATTTAAAATTAAACTCCCAAACTCCGAGTTGAATAAGCTTAAGTTGGAAAAGTACGAAAGGGCGAGCTTCGATTTTCAAACTAATTGCATAGTAATCACGCAGCAGTACATTGTCTTTCAGAAGTATGAAAACTAAAACAGTTAGACGAAACATTCAAATTTACGAAGACCGACGATCACGTAAAACTTAATGGATAGCTCGCCTAGAACTTCAGTCGGCTCTAGGATTGCCAACTTCAAAAATTTCACAAAATGGGAGATTTAGGGCGCGATCTTATCTTTTGTTACGAGCCCGTGGTTCGACCGCAGAGTCCTCCCAACCAGTAGCAATTGTTGATTATTTGCAGACGCTTATTAGCTGCAATTTCGGTTCGTGAATGACCTATATACACATACTGTATATAAAATTGAATTAAAAACGAACATTTCGAATTTTATTTGTGTTAATTGAGAACAGGAGAGAACACGAAAACAGAACTGCCAACCCTAGTCTGCTGAAAATAAAAAACAAAATATATACGACACAATTCTGAAAAACTTTCTTTTCTATTTGGTTTGTCATCATCCGCATCGTCCTTCAGAGCTAACGGACAGACCTGTAAATTTTTTAATAAAATTTGGGGCACAGACCGAGCCCCATTCCAAAAACAGGAAACTAATCAACAAAATTAACGACAGTCCAATCGGAAAGTGTCACCGAAATTCGTCATAATTGCAGATTTATGTCACCTTCGTCTGAAAATGGCTTAAACAATCAATAAATTATTCAGGTTGTCAAAGATGTGCGATCCCTCCTCAGATTCTGGAGCGAAAGTCGCCTGGGATTTTTATTTATTTAATAAATAAATATAAACGATATTCATCATCACACACACACACACACACACACACACACTTAATGGATTAAATACAAAACAGACGCTAGATTTCACTGCTTTAAATAAAATACCACTGTCCATATACCAATTCAGGCTACAAGCAGCTGGCAGCGTCATTGCAAAGTATATAAAGGGTCAGCATTACTAACGGGGCTCCCGTATGTGGCTCATCACCACTGGAAGCAACAACGCTTTAGGTTATAATCCAATGAGCGATCATATTCATAATTCTTTACGTGCTTGTGTTGCTAGTTTGCATTACAGGCACTCCTGGCTTTAAAGGCCCGTGTACACAACTCGTCAGGAGCATGATGCACCACAAATTTGTGCGTCCCTCCCAAGGCAAAATAAAAACACCCGTTCCAATCATAAGCACATTCATATCACTTTAGGTTTGCTCTAAACAAACTGGAAAGAAAACTCAGTCTGCAATTTCAAACCTTCCTTTTTATCCATGCCCTTAGTTAAATATATGAGTCATAGTCATGTCCAATGGGAGTTTTTATCTATTGTTCATGTTATGTTTCAGATAACTACTGTACTAGAGATGGCTGACCCCATGAAGTACACCCCGTCAGAAAAAGTGAAACTAATGCTCCTGCACGTTGCTGGGTCAAACAGAGACATATGAAGAATTCCATCGCCCGCACCCTATGAAGCCAAAGCCGAATCATCGTGTGGTGGGGTGGTGGGGCGAACACAAAGTCTTGAAGGAGACAGGCAATGTTCATGATCGACCACACAGTGGACGGCTTCGTACAAGTACAGGTGAGGAGTTGTGTGTCGATGTACTAGTGAAAGTAACTTGTAGTCCACAGCGTTCAACCAGAAAAGTAGCAAAGGAAACAGGACTTTCTTAAATAGCTGTAGAACGCATTGTCTAAAGGTATCGATTTCATCCGTATAAGCTACACCTAGTACATGAACTACTGCCCGACGATGCTGATAGACGCCTTCAGTTCTGCCAATGGTTCGAAGAGTGTAGACGGCATCAGCCGATGTTAGCAGCGGACATCATGTTCAGTGACGAAGCGTGCTCCCACTTGCATGGGCAGGGTAACCGCCATAACACCGTTTACCTGGCAGCCAATAACCATTACATTTGTCGACAAAAGGCATCATCAAACGGATCCGCGGATCAACGTGTAGTGCGGAATCCATGGCGACAGGATCATGAGGCTACGTGTTCTCTGACCATAGTGTAAACTCCGACATGTACCTACCTACCTATGCTACAGGAAAAGCTGATGCAATACATGAACAATATTCCCATCCGTGAAATGCGCCGCATGTTTTTTCAACACGACGGCGCGCCAATACATTTCTCCAGACCTGCGCGTGAAGAGTCGGATACAACCCTTCCAAGGAGATTGATTGGACGCGGTGGCCCTGTGGAGTGGCCGCCACGGTCCCCTGATCTATCTTCCCTCGACTTTTTCTTGTGGGGATATTTAAAGGCGCGCGTATACGAAGGACGCAAGAAAACTTTGGAAAAGTTCACACACAATGTGCGAACAGAATGTGCAACAATCACACCACAAATCCTCCAGAATGTGAGAGAAAGCTTCGTCAATCGTATAATGTTCTCGACTTTAAGGAACACAATTTGGACACTTGTAAGAATTGAAAAAATATTGAAAATCCTTTTGGACACGACTTATATCTCACTCTATATATATATATATATATATATATAAATAAATTATTTCACGAAAGTAACACGTGAAAAATATTTATGATGAATAAAACCACGAAGGAAAGGAAACAGAATGGTGCTCAAGCGTTTTCGTCTAAAGACATCCTCAGGAACACTGAAGTACATAGAGAGTTACAGCCTATATATAGGTTACAGAAAAAAAATAATATATATATATTATATATATATATATACACACACACACACAATAAACAGAGAAATACTGTGTATCTGGCTCATGAATCATGACCTGGATAACTTCCTCCTTCAGTTAAATGATCAAGTCCCCTCCATTAAGTTTACTTTAGAAGTGGAACAAGACAACTCAATCCCGTTTTTGGATGTGCGTGTACAATTTAGGGTTATGACTTTTTAATTTTTTGTCATAAATATTGTTTCCTGTATCATCAATCGATGAACTTTTGCTTGAAAACAATAAAAAAGGGCCTAATTCTTCAGAATTAAAAAAAAATGTCACCCCGAAAGCAAATATAGTATATTAGTATATTCGAGACAGCTGCATTGCACCATTCTAGATACTGGCCAACAAAATGAAACTTTTTTTTCTCATCACAAACATGATCACACTTTTCTTAATGCATTTTTCGCGCTGATTCCGAATCTGATTTTATTTCTTTTCTAGCACGTACAGTTATATAGATACACTGGTTTTGATATTTTTAAGTTTTTGATATTGCTAAACAACAAACACATCATATACCTTATTCAATGTACTTATAAATAAAGAATATATACATTATTTTATTAAAAGCGCTGTGAGTGTGATTTCCTTTTGTAAATATGGCCTGGATTGTCACGATACAGCATCCAACAATGGTCCGCCATCATGCTTTCATTCCAATATCCTTGGTAGCGCTTCTCCATCATCTGAATATCTTAATGGAAGCGCTCTCCTTGCTCGTCACTCACTGCACCAAGGTTTTCAGGAAAGAAATCTAAGTGGGAATGCAGGAAGTGAATTTTTAACGATATTCGACATTCCATTTCTTTGAAGGCATCAAGGAGGTTCTTGACTCCATCCTTATACACAGGTGACTTGTTGCTTCCAAGAAAGTTTTCACATATCCATTTGAACGCCAGCCAAGCCTTCAATTCCAGCGGACTTAGGACTTAGGACTTTTTCAAATTCAGTGTCATTCAAAACCTCCCTTATTTGTGGCCCAACAAAAATTCCTTCCTTCAATTTTGCTGCAGTAACCTTCGGAAATTTCCTTGAAAGGTATTGGAACCCTTCAGAATTGACTTTACCCATTGCTTTAACAAAATTCTTCATTAAACCAAGTTTAATGTGAAGAGGTGGCAGATAGATCTTTTGGGGATCCACTAAAGGGACAGACGACATTGCTTATCCCTGGGACATATGTATACCTAAGTGGCCAGTCACTTTTGGTGTAATGTTCTATAGTGGCGCGACTGTCCCACAGGCAAAGGAAACAACAAAATTTTGTGAATCCTGACTGCATACCCATAAGCATTCCTATAACTTTTAGATCTCCACAAACATTCCATTGATGACTGTCGTATTTGATTGCCTTAAGTAGTATATCCATATTGTCATATGTCTCTTTTAGATGGACGGAATGGGCAATGGGGATGGATGGCATTATATTACCATTATGCAAAAGAACTGCTTTCAGGCTTCTCTGCGACGAATCAATAGAGAGGCGCCACTCAGATGCCACATACGTCTGAGATATGGCTGCAAATAGTCCATTGATGTCATGGCAATAACAGAGAGGATCGTCTACTGAAAAGAATGCTGTTAATTCAAAATTCCGCTTTCGGTAGTAACTAATACGAACATTGTTCTCAAGTAAATTGTTCTCCTTTAGTCTTGAGGCAAGAAGCTCTGATTTCTCTTTAGACAGCGATAAGTCTCTAACAAGATCATTCAACTGTCCTTGGGTTAACTTTTTAGGCTCTAAATGTCTACCTTCAAAAGTGTACTCTGGTTCTGTAGATGGTCCGGAAACGCCAGTTGCACCTTCATCACTTTCCATGTCATCTATGATAGAATCTAGCCTATCACTTGGGGGAATTGGAATGGGCAATGTTTCATCATGTTTTACTGGTCTACCTGCTGAATCCAAGTTTGGATATGCAATCTGGTGTTTGTTCTTGGCAGGAAACCCCATTAAGTTCACACTACAAAAATAACAGTCTTAATGATGATCTCTCGGCTCCCTCCATATCATGGGTATGGCAAATGGCATTGAAGTTTTCTTTTTGTTAAGCCAATCACGTAATCCATTTGAACAGCCAGAACAGATTTGATGTGGCGCCCATGGTTTATCTTGGTCACCTAGATGGCAGCCAAAGTATAGCTTGTATATTTTCTGAATGTCGGTTGTAATACTTCGTCGCTGTGTTTTAGTTGTCAACTGGCCGCATACGAAACAGAACTTGTCGGGGTCATTCTTACATTGTCGAGGCATGTTGACTGACCTGAGGAAACTATAAATTCAAAAAAAATGTACACCAACTTGACACAACACGTTCTTGGACTGGACTGATCTTTTGACACACAAAGCACGGCTAGGCCTGTTCAAAAATCAACTTTCTTATTTTCATAGGTTTCTGTACATTTTCCCATGCTTTTTGATCTGAAAAAGCCGAAAATCACAACTATTTTGACCTAGGATGTTGGGAAGCATTGCCGCATGGAGCTTTAAATTTTCTGCCTTGAAATCGGCCAAAGCGCCAATTCCGGGGTCCCTTGAATTATGTTTTGCACTTTAACTTTTGATCTAAACAAGATAGAGCAACAAATTAGGTATCAAATGAAAGAGCATAAAATTAATAAATAATAATAATAATAATAATAAATAAATAATAATTAATAATAATAATAATAATAATAATAATAATAATAATAATAATTATCTATCATTTTTCAGGAAACAACAGAAACTCAATCAGAATCTAGAAAACCATCTACAAGTTACAACTTCACAATGGCATTAAGCAAGGAGCTGAGGGAGCTCCGTGGGCGCACAGTTGATATCTCAGAACCTCCACGTACTGTCCACAGGCAGGTGTCAACTGGGCCATCTACCAGATCTCTCACTGAAACTTTCCTGGTTGGATACCCTTCAGCTTTTATCAGTGGTTCCCAGCTTCCCACCAACAGACAGGCGTTCCAGTATTTCCTTAATCTTCAGAATTTACCGGAAAATGCAGGGAGGCCCATGGTTCAAGACCTTGCATATGAAACAGTTGAATCTATCATCCCATTCTGGCAGATGGCTAGGATCAAGACAATGACCAAGTACAACGCAATGAAGCTCTTCATGAAACTACATGAGAAACATCGTGCTCTGGTGAAAAGCAAAGGAAGAGCAAGTAACCCTGGAGGAAAAAGAGGAGCATTTGTGCTGGAATTAGACAGCCTGTTCGATATAGGAGCTCCAGATGCAATCCAGGAAATACAGAACAACAGACTGTTATCCAGAGAGAAGAAAGATGAGGATATCAGGTTCTACGAAGACCAAAAGACTGAGAGGAAAGGTCATATGTCTGGTCATGACAAGATTTTTGAGACAAGATCCCTGCAGCAAGCAGCGAGGAATGAAAGACTGCAGCATAGACAAGAACAAGGTAAAACTAATTACTTTGAACATCACAAAAATTTTAAGTTTTACTCCATTGCGATATTTAGCATGTACTTAACAATTACTGTCTTAACATGTTGTACTATTTTACAGCTGCAGCAGAACAAGAGGCAGTTGTTCATGTGGATGACATTACCTGGGGTGACTCAACTGACAACGACGCTAACACAGAGGACATGGATTACCATCAGCCTCGTCCTGGATGTTCTCACCATCAAAACACTGTGACTAGTGTGACTTTGACGTTTCCAAGGAAGGTCATGGAATGTGATGTCATCTGCAATACAGCTGATCGTCTTGGTTTATCAGACAATCAAGTTACTGCCATGGTTTCTGCCACCTTGAAAGCTGGAGGGGCTGATCTGGATAACTTCGTCATCTCAACCTCAACAACACGTCGCAACAGAATGCTGTCCAGGTATAATATCAGCCAGAGTCACATGTCCAAGTTTTGTGAAAACCCCCCACAGTACGCTGCCTTACACTGGGATGGAAAGTTGCTCAAAGATGTCTTGGGCAGTGAACCTGGAAGTACCTCAGAGACTTTAGCTGTGTAGTGTCTGGTCCACCTTCATACACTGAAGGAAAGTTATTGGGAGTACCTGTCATCGACAATTCTTCTGGCACAGCTCAGGCTGAGGCTTCAATGGATTTACTGGAGACATGGGAACTTACGGATAATGTTACTGCCCTTGTTTTTGACACTACATCCAGTAACAGTGGAGTTCACAGAGGAGCTGCCAAACTGCTAGAGAAAATGCTGAACAAAAAGGTGTTTTATCTGGCCTGTCGACATCACATCCTGGAAATCCTAGTAGGAGCAGTTTGGGAGAAGCTGTTTGGGAAGGTGAAGGGGCCAGATAATCCCTGGTTTGAGCATCTGAAGGATGTTTGGACGGACTTGTCCAAGGAAAACCCAAAGATGCTGGCTATCAACAGCAAATGGCTGAAGGAAAAGAAGAAGAACAGTGAAGAAATACTCCAAGACATTCTAACAGCAGAAAGGCTTCCAAGAGCCGACTACAGGGAAATGGCTGAACTGACAGTCATTGTTCTTGGAGGAACGCCTCCTCGAGGTATTCACTGGAGTCGACCAGGCGCCATTCATCAGGCCAGATGGATGGCCAGAAACCTGTACTCCATGAAAATGCTGATGTTTGCAGATCAACTTGAGTACGACGAAGACACTGTATCAAAGCTGGAAAGACTCAACACCTTCCTTGCGCTGTTCTACACTCCTGTATGGATGATGTCAATGTCTGCTGCAGATGCTCCCGTGAATGATCTAAGTCTAATCCAGGACATGTTGAAGTACAAGAAAACTGACCCAGAGCTTGCTGATGCAGTACTTAATAAGATGGAAAACCACAAATGGTACCTGACACAGGAAGTCGTGCCATTTGCCCTGTTCAGCAGTAGATTGAGTGACACATTGAAGCACGACATTGCTGCCCAGTTACATGCCACTGAGAAGCCAGACAGCTTCAGAACAGGAAAGCCTCTATTCCAGAGAGTCACAGCTAAGACCACCCTGGTTGATCTCATTGGCCCAGAATCACATTTCCTGCTGGACACACTGAACATTGGATCCGAGTGGCTTCTGGAACCTGTCACGTCTTGGCCACAGAATGAGGACTACAGAAAAGCGTTGGACTATGTTAAGAATCTGAAAGCGGTGAATGACATTGCTGAACGTGGTGTCAAGATGATGAGCGACTTTGCAAATGTCATAACAACAGATGCCAAGCAAAGGGACTATCTCCTTCAAGCTGTGGAGTTCAACAGACGCCGCTTTGACAGCTTCAAGAAACAAACTCTCAACAACTGACTGTGTAAATGTCATTATGAAATTAATCATCATGTAATGCTTTCACTTCTTGATCGATTAGACTTGTGACAAAATGTTAATCTCAAATTTGTGTCATGAATAAGGCGCCTTGTCTGCCTTGAGTGTGAGAAAACGAATTTTGTGATATTTCTGAAATCTTTGTATGTACCAATGTGCCATTTCTTGTTCCAATACTATCATAATTGTATAAGTTAGAAAGAGGATTAAAAACACTTTAATTTGGTGCCTATTTTGTTGCTCTATCTTGTTTAGATAAAAAGTTATAGTGCAAAACATGATTCAAGGGACCCCGGAACTGGTGCTTTTGGCCGATTTCAAGGCAGAAAACTTAAAGCTCCATGCGGCAATGCTTCCCAACAACCTAGGTCAAAATGGTTGTGATTTTCGGCCTTTTCAGATCAAAAAGCATGGGAAAAAGTACAGAAACCTATGAAAATAAGAAAAAGTTGATTTTTGAACAGGGCTAAGCACGGCGTTGTTGCCTGAATCACAATGCTGCTAGACGTAAAAGCTCACACCTGAAATACATAAGATGTATAATTAAGATAATTGAAATAAATAAGATGAATAAACTAAAAAAACACAATAAAATAAACACAATCAAATGTTGAAATATTAGTATTTTGCCTATTTAAAATGGTTAAATCTGTGTAGTTATATATATGCCTTCATCTTGAAAACTATACGTGCTAGAAAAAATCTGAATGCAGTTTTGGAATCAGCGTGAAAAATGCTATCCAGCCACCACAAAGTTTACTCTGATGAAAAATCTTTGTTGACCAGTGTTATCATAAATTGTCCAATATCTTGCAACAATACCGAAAAGCACTAAATACTCTGGAAAATCACTGAAACAGAGACCCATCTGCAATAGCTATACCAAGGAGCAACCAATATTTATTATTTTATTAATTTTTTATTTTTTATTTTGGGGTGAAGTTTTTTCAAAATATATCGAAAAAACTGTTATTTTCATTGTCAGAGGGCAAAAGTTCATCGATTTATGATACAGGAACATGAGGTTATAAAAATGTCATAACCCTAGTGTACATAGGGAAAGCCCAGGTTTTAAGTTTAGTATCTATCGGAAAAAAACACACAATTTGTCCTACGTACACTTTTACTCGGGACATGACACCCCCACTAAGAAGGCCATTTTTTCTTCAATGTTTCTCCGCGCACTTAGGATCGCCAGTCCGGAATACATCGATGCCGAATTAGAAAAAATCAACGGTATTGGAAGTGATCTGTGTTATCCATCTGCGTTTATGGAATCTTGTCTCAACAAGGCAAAACGAACTTTCTATCGTGTCAATAATAACACTCGTACTTTGTCAAAAAATATTTTAGTACTTCCATTTTTCCCGGGCTTTTTAGGCATTGCTAATGTACTTAAACTTTTGGATATTAATGTAGTATTTTCATATAACAATATTGTGAAAAATATCATCGTAAAAAATAGCCCTACCAATAATTCAGGGATTATCTATAAAATTGGTTGTAAACAATGTGATTCCTTTTACATAGGTCAGACGGGAAAGGATTTGCACACGTATAAAACAGCATCAATATTCCGTTAGAACAGGACAGTCGTCCAGTGCCCTTTTTGTCCATTTGTCAGAATTATCCCACTGTATTGGTTGGAATAATGCTTGTTTTATTTCACTCTAGCAACATTGTTAATAGAAATATTCTTGAGTCTGCTATTATCCAACTTACAAATAACTTCAACATAAGCAAATGTCTTTTTCAACTCGATCCTGTTGTTTTGAATTCCTTCAGAACAGATTTAGATAAGAAGGGTAGAACCCTAAATCTTTGGTAAACTTGTATGCTACTCTAATAACTTTTATTTTTCAATTTATTTTTATATACATCGAACCTTGAACAAGAAGGCCAGAGTGCTAAAACCCGGGCAGATTTCCAGTATAAATTTGTATTTGTATTTTTTTTAACATTGGTTGGAAACAATTCATTTGATCTTGTGCTAAAAATCGGTAGTTTTTCCTGACAAATTTGTATGCTCCTCCCACAATCCTTCAATGTTTAATTTTTATTTCTCCGTTTATTGTGTATATATATACAGTATATATATATATATTATATATATAATTTTTTCTTCTGTAACCTATATATAGGCTGTAACTCTTTATGTACTTCAGTGTTCCTGAGGATGTCATTAGACGAAAGCGCTTGAGCACCATTCCGTGTTTCCTTTCCTTCGTGGTTTTATTCATATATATATATATATAATATATATATATAATACATATGTTTTATATCTACATTGAAAAACTATATAAGTATATATTTTAAATTAAAAATTCGTTACTTTCAAAAACTCATTCATCCACTTCTATTACAGGATGATTCAAAAGTCGTTGAATAAATTGTTTTCTTATATCTTTGCAAGAAGCGGCATAAAGAGAATTAGTCTTTTGAAAGAGCGGTTGTGGAGATCTGTTATTTTTTTATATTTTTTAATCATGTCTTCCGAGTGGTTTAAGAATACTCAGTTTCGCTGAGGTGCCAAATGGCCATTTGGATGGATACACAAAGCTCGGTGACTCATGATGCGATTCGAAAATTCTTAGTATTGTAGGTAAATGTCCGATACCATAATCCTCCGCACCACAAAATGAATAGATACTAACTCGCGAATGAAGAACTCAAATATACTCTCTCCAGAAACAGGGAAACAACCAACATCTGTAGTGGAGATCAAATCGAAAGGCCAAAATGAAAGGCATTGGTTTGCGAGATGTCACCGTGAGACGTTTCAGTCTCAGTGTATTGCTAAGACAAATATGGTGGTGGTAAACTCTACCTACGCCTAGTCTGTTAAAGCCATACAAAATTTATCATACATCTAAAAGAATTGAACAGCTGATGAGCTATTTACAGGAAGTGAAAAAAATCAGAGAAAATGGAAAATTATGAATTTTCCTCTTTTTTCTCTCTCCCTCTCTCTGGGTGGCAAGCCTCTGCAAGGCGAACCCAAAGGAATTCTTCAGTTATGTTAATAGGAGAAAACCCATTAGAAGCATGATAGGCCCGTTAAAAGACCCCAGCGT
Organism: Bathynomus jamesi; assembly: GCA_023014485.1. Classification (NCBI taxonomy): domain Eukaryota; kingdom Metazoa; phylum Arthropoda; class Malacostraca; order Isopoda; family Cirolanidae; genus Bathynomus; species Bathynomus jamesi. The sequence goes on along the minus strand of JAJOZX010006258.1, from coordinate 77,148 downwards.
CGCGCTGCGAACCTCCGACGCGGACATCGCTAATGTGCTGAATGAGTACTTTGCGGGAGTGTTCACCAGGGAGGACACCCGTGTCACCCCCTAGCCATGCGTCAGGCACGACGGTGCTCGCCTGGATAGTGTTCGGTGTACTGCGACAGACGTTGCCGATAGAATAGACAAATGGATTGAAAACTGGCTGAAGAATAGGCGGCAGAGGGTTGTAATTAAAGGGGTTACGTCCAGGGTTGGCAAAAACCCAGTTGGGTTGTTGTTTTTTGTGAAAAACCCGGGTTTTCACAAAAAAAACCAACTGGGTTTTTGGATTTTTTGTTTTGTGATGGGTTGAAATTTTTTTTACAAAAGGTTCGATAATTATGTAGTGCCTAATATATCTATTTTATTAATTTATTTATCTATCTAATCTACAATATATATTAAAAAGACATCTTTATTTCACAGAAAGTTCAAATATGAGATAATAATGACATATTAGAATTTCTCCATTTTAATTTTAGATCTTTCCTTTATTTCTTAACAGCAGATTTCAGCTTTATTTAGACCTAACTCAAATTTAAATTTTTAAGATGCCAAACTCAGTTATAGAGGTGGAAGATCTAAAGCTAGCGAATGGGATGAGGTGACTTTATTAAGTGATCAGCCTACTAGAGTACTATGCAATTATTGCAAAGAAAGTATCACACGAAAAATTGTGTGTGAAACAACATCTAGAGAAATGCAGTAAAAGAAAAGTGGAATGTTTTGAAAATGAGGCAAGAGCTATGCCGAGACTCGAATTTGGAGCATCAGTTGAAACGGATTCACTTCCTCCAACTTTGGCTTCTGGCAAAGATGATCCAAAGATTATAAGTGAAAATGCCTGAAATGAGTGACACCAGTGCAGGTTCTTCATCATCCACATTCCGTCATTCAACACCAATAAAGCACAAAAGGCAAAGATCAATTACAATTGCACCATTTGTGGTAAGAACGACTGTGGACCAAAAGGAAGAATTAGATTTACAAGTTGCAAGTTTCTTTTTTTCAGCTAACATACACTTCAACGTTTTAGAAAATAAAAATTTATAAAATTAATCAAAGGTCTAAGATCAGGATATGAACCACCAAACAGGAAAAGGTTGGTATCTGATCTGTTAATAAAAGTTAATGATGAAGTAATCCATGAAATGAAGAATGACCTTAATCTTGATGATTGTACCATTACCTTTATACAAGATGGCTGGAGTTCAGTAGGTAATGATCCTATTATTGCGCACAGTATTCATAATGGAAAAAAGCCATATCTGATTTCAGCAGCAGATGCTGGAAGTACAAAAAAGACAGCAGAATATTGTGCTGGGTTTTTGGTCTTGGGGGTTTTTGTGTGGGTTTTTTGGTACCAACCCTGGTTACCTCGGGTTGGGCCTCGGTCACTAGCAGGGTTCCTCAGGGTTCCGTTTTGGGGCCACTGTTGTTTATCATTTACATAAATGATATCGAAGGTGGCATCGTCAGTAGGATCGCCAAATTCGCTGATGACACGAAGCTTGGGGCCAATGTTGGGACGCCTGAAGTGATCGAGCAACTGCGTGCGGACCTAGGTAGGATAGGAGAGTGGTCCAAAAAATGGCAAATGCCGTTTAACTTGGATAAATGCAAGGTCATGCACATTGGCTACGCCAATCCCAAGTCGGACTACTCGATGTTGGGCAGTAATATCGAGGTGACTGATTTAGAAAAGGACTTGGGTGTGCTAATTAGCAGCGACCTTAAGTTTACGAAACAGTGTGTAGAGGTGGAAAAGAAAGCCCAGAAACTATTGGGTATATCAGGAGGCAATTTCAGTTTCGGAACAAGGAGATTGTGCTCTCACTGTACAATTCCCTTGTTCGGCCGTACCTGGAGTATGCTGTGCAGTTCTGGTCGCCCACCCTCAGGAAAGATATTGAGAGGCTGGAGCGAGTGCAGGCGAGGGCCACAAAGTTAATCCCTTCCGTTAGGCATATGGGCTACAATCGACGGTTACGCGCCCTGAACTTGTTTTCGCTTGAAACTCGGAGGCTGCGCGGTCAACTGATCGAGGTTTTCAAGCTCTTACGAGGGTTCAACGATGTCGATTTTAGAAGTATGTTTAGTTTAAATGATAACCCAACTCGCAACAATGGTTGGAAGTTGGATTTGAAACGGTTTAGGACTAGTGGGTGTGGGAATTACTTTACGTATAAGATATGTGACACATGGAACAGGTTACCTTCGGAAGTTGTGAACAGTTCCTCTGTGTATCAGTTCAAGAAAAGGTTAGACGAAATCTTGCACACTATTTGAGTGTGTAAAGACATTTAGGACCTCAGTCTGCGGAAATTTCTTTTCCTATAAAATAGTTAAAACCTCAGAAAACTCTGCAGGAGTTCGCTTGCTCGGTGTCTCTGTGAGCAAGCTAAATATAGAGCTATTTATATATTCTCCACTTTCCTGTAAAATTTCCTTGGCTACTTTTCCAGGGTCAAGGTATTTTCTTCAACCTTTTTCCGTACCTGCCTCTGGCAGGGAGGGAGCGGAGGGTGGGGAGAGAGCCTTCTACTTTTCTATCCAGTTTTCTACTACTGCTAGGATAGTTGAAAGAAAAATAAACTTTCACAAAATTTTCCCTGGCACCCGTTGCCATTGGTACCTCCTCGGTATGGGCCGCAAGGCCTTTTGAGGTACTTCTTTTCCTTGTAACTCTCTCTCTCTCTCTCTCTCTCTCTCTCTCTCTCTCAGTGAAATTTCAAAATTAAACTGAAAAACTGAGGATATAAAAGAGAATATTATATTTATTTACAGGGTGTTCATGAAGTCACGCGAGTGAATATGGTGAAATGTGCATGTATATTCACTTGCGCGACTTTATGAACACACTGTACATTGCACAATTTTTTGTTATAGCGTCAAATTGCCAAATTTCAATCAAGCAACTCCGACCCGGACGTTTATGCAAGCTCTTTCGCATGGCGCGTAAATTAGCTTCCCCGCCTTCGTAATATTCATTAATGGCGGAACAGGTACGATAGTAATAATATTAACGACAATAACGTAAATAAACAGTAAGTGAACGACAGTAAACTGTAAAATGGTTCAGTAAATGAATATAAATTCAACATTATATGACATAAAAGTTACAGCAATTGCCGTGTGTTATCTAATTTGCTTTCGGAAAGATTCAAGTTTTACGCAAGATTTTGCCAACATCGTGAGTCAGTGGGAGTCAGTGGGAGTCAGTGGGTAACAGTGGGTAACAGTGGGTAACAGTGGGTAACAGTTTGTTTTTTCTTCTTTAATTAAGCGAAGTGAAGACAGCGATGTTGGGGGTTCGACTTCCTATAGTCCTAGTCTGAATAATCTGGGGGGGAGTTAGCCCAACTGGTGGCATTAATCGGGCCCCAGCGCTGTGGCACTTTCGGCCTCTTCCGACTCATTATTATTAAGATTACTACACACTTTTTCTTATACGAAATACATTAGTAATAAATAAAAACATTAAAATAAGTCAAGAAAGCCTAATTCGAGCATTAGTTTTCATTTCATGAAATCGGTAACACGAGCGAAGTTTAATGAAACATGTTCATACGAAATATATAGATAATGTCTTAAACACACTGAAAACAATTAGAACCTGAAAAGTTATCCTCTTTTTCAGTAAGAAACACGGAATTCCTGCATTATATATATATATATATATATATAATATATAATATATATATATATATATATATATATATATAATTATACAGGGTGGGCCGTAAGTTTCCATACATAGGAAAAATAAAAAAAATTTTATGGACAACCATTTTTATTTATATAATATGCTCTACATGGTTGCCATTGTTTTGAAAACACATTTCAATACGTGTTCCCCACTGTTGATGAACACGCATTAGCACAGTTGACGTTATGCTTGTAATGGCGTTGGTGATACGTTCCTTTAGATGATTTATGTCTCGTATCTTTTCCTGATACACCATGGCCTTCAAGTGCCCCCAAAGATAGAAATCAAGGGGGGTGAGATCTGGGGATCTGGGAGGCCACTCCACAGGACCACGCCGACCAATCCAAACATCCAAAAACTGCTGCTGCTGATCCAAATACCGACGCACGTGAAGACCATAATGAGGTGGAGCTCCATCTTGCTGGAAGTAAACTGGGAAGTTACCTTCCTCGTTTAGCAGGGATGGGAAAATCTCTTCTTGCAACATGTTAAGATACCTTTCGGCATTAAGATTTCCACTGACAAAAAAAATTGGTCCAATAATTCTGTCACCCCATATCCCGGCCCACACCATCACTTTACCGGCACCTTGCAGCATCTTCGTCGGACTCAGCCAGTTAGGGTTAGCATTACTCCAATAACGTATGTTTTGCCGATTAACCTCTCCATTGACGTAAAAATTTGCTTCATCAGTAAACAAGATCTTACGTCAAACGCATATTCTTAGGGTATCTGAAACATAAAAACAAACGTTTAATTTTTCCTATGTATGGAAACTTACGGCCCACCCTGTATATAATATATAATATATATATATATATATATATATACACACATATATATATATATAATTGGTCCTTGCCATGAGAAACTAAAATTATGCGTAATTACGAAAGAAATAAAACCATGAACCTTTTCAAGTAAAGTGAATCAAGTAATAAATTCTAAAATGACTCGCAATTAATAAGATTATGACCACCACTTAACATCCGGTTTAAAGCTTAAATTTTGCGTTCCAAAGTCTTACTTTTAGACTTTGCGGAGGTCAGAAGACATTGTACTCCGTCATGCGAAGGTCAAAGTTCAATTACGAATAGGGTACGTTCACGTAAAATTGTTTGACTCGAAGTTCTTTGTGCTACTTTATAATCAAAGGCATTCGCTTAATGATTAGTATTCAGGTTGTTGTTCTTGACGTTTCAAGGTCACGTGTCACAGAATTCCGTGAGGATGTCAAGAGGCAGTATATAATACGCTCGTTTAGTATGTATAATTTTTTTAAATGACGGCGTTACGTCGTAGGCCAATGTCGTAACACCGCTTCCCATCGATCAGCGAAGTTGAGTGATAGTGGGTCTGGTCAGTAGTTGGATGGGAGACGGTCTTCTGCGTCCAGGTGATGTAGCGACCCGTGGTTCGGATCCTACGTATAGCTTTAGGTCCCCTCGGTCATACAATCTTAGATGGTACGAGGACGGTTAAACAACCCTCCTCCTCCTCCTCCTCCCCACCAACACCCAACTTTAAATGACATGCGATGTAAGGACCAACGGTCTGACCCGAAGTCCAGCAAAATTTCAGCATTGCATACGTCCTATGTTGTAATTTCAGCCTTTGAAAATATAGTAAAAGTAATCGTCATTATTGAAATCCGAAAGGGCTTCAAATGCACATGGACGAAAGACTTCTTAAACAACAATAGTCTACGCAGTTAATTAACTTATATATATATATATATATATATGTGTGTGTGTGTGTGTGTGTGTGTGTGTTTCAGGTCGACCCTAGAAATATGGAAATTGGCGGAATTTGTAGCAAGTAGGTAGTAATTCAATGTAATACAAATTAGGTCAAACTACAAATTCCGCCAATTTCCATATTTCTAGGGTTGACCTGAAACACCCTGTGTATATAAGCATCATAACTTTATATTAGTTTTCGATTACTGTAGTAATATACTGACTTTATGATTTGACCTTTAACTGGGTAGGCGGCGCATGTCCCGCTTACTCTGACTGCACGCCACACGAGGGTAATTCAATAACTATCCGCACTTTTTATTTTCACATCTGATAGATTATAAACACATCACTTCTCAATATAGTCTCCCTGTTTCTCAATACACTTAGTCCAGCGATCTACAAGCTTCCTAATGCCATCACAAAAGAATGTTTTTGGCTGTGTGCCTAGCCAGTCATGCACCGCCTCCTTCAGGTCATCATCGCCTTGGAATCGTTGACCTCTAAAAGCGTCTTTTAGTGGTCCAAACAGGTAAAAATCCGAAGGTGCCAGGTCTGGACTGTAGGCTGGATGGTCGAGAACTTCAAATTTAAGTTCTTGAAGGCATTTTCTAGTCTGTACAGCGGTATGAGGGCGCGTATTTTCGTGTAACAGAATAACACCTTCCGACAATCTCCCTCTCCGTTTTGTGCGAATTGCTTGCTTTAACTCATTCAGAAGCATGTCAGAATACGATGCACTCGTTACTGTAGTTCCACGCTCTAGATAGTGTTCAAGGATAGGGCCTCGTGTATCCCAAAACAGTGTTAGCGTAACTTTACCTGCTGACGGCTGCGCTTTGAATTTCCTTGCAACGGGAGATGTTGGATGCTTCCATTGCATGCTCTGTCGTTTGCTTTCTGGTTCATAGTGATGGATCGAGGTTTCATCTCCAGTAATAATGCGCTCCAAAAAGTTTTCACCTTCATTATGATACCGCGCCAAAAGACGAGAGCAGACGTCCATACGATTACGCTTGTGCTCTTCTGTCAACTGGCGATGATGAAGGAGGCGGCGCATGACTGGCTAGCACACAGCCAAAAACATTATTTTGTGATGGCATTAGGAAGCTCGTAATCGCTGGACTAAGTGTATTGAGAAACGCGAGAACTATGTTGAGAAGTGATGTGTTTATAATCTATCAGATGTGAAAATAAAATTGTGAAAATAAAATTGTGAAAATAAAAAGTGCGGATACTTATCTTATTGAATTACCCTCGTGTGTGTGTGTGTGTGTGTGTGTGTGTGTGTGTGTGTGTGTGTGTGCGCGCGCGCGCGCGCGCACACAAACACGTTTAACTTCCAATTATTACAGAATCTGTCTCCGATTTTGGAACTATAATCAATTAACGGTCATTACTGGAAAAGATCTATACAGTGATAATTATTATCACTAATTTGACACAAGAGTGTTTGGGATCGATAAATCTCCTTCGTAACATCAAGGCCATATGACGTTCGATTCGAACCACCAATCCCACAAAGGGAGACCTTTAAAAGCACTTTAACCGCTGAAACCTGAAGTCCAAGGGCGAGACTAACCCATAAAGGACCTCCAAATTAACAGCTCGAAGTTTTGCCATGCACTAACGTAACCTGGCGCTGTTAGGAGCTTTTTAAAAGATGTAAAATAGTAATGGGGACATTGTTTTTCGATCTTACCCTTCGTAACGTATAATCATATATATGCGCTTCATACCAAAACAACAACAACAAGAAGAAAAATTATATCCATCAAAATTGTACATAAAAATTTGCATAGATAATATTAATTTTATTCATACATTATTTATTATCTCTATGCCATTCAAAGTTTCCCTTATCTTGTTCTCATACATTTAATTACATAAACAATACCAAAGGAAATAAATTTTAACAACATTCGTATATTTTAAATCCTTTCGCTCTATATAAGATTTAAGTATTTGTTTTGAATGGAGCTATATGAATCAGATGAAAAAGTTAAGGATTCAAAACTGATATTTATGTAAATAATATGTATCTTCATGTAAATATAAGTTACCACAGAATGGAACATCCGAATAAACATGGTGTCTCATAAGTCATTGAAAGATTAAATAAAACCTTACACAGAGTTACGAGACACCCTGTTTATAAGTTATATTTTTAGGGTATCCCATACGCCAGGCCACAAAGAACGTCTCCCTGCCCTGATTAAGTACTCCTTTGTTTACAGTTATTCGTGCGCACACTAACGCCTGCTATGTGAGCCAAACTAGCTTGCAACTTGAACAGACTATAGACAAACACAGGGTGGGCCTCTCCCATCGAACAGGTTGCTCTTTATCTAACCCTGAATACTCCGCTATTCGTAATCATAGCGAATAGGCTGATGACATAATTAATACATTAACCAATTTTTTAATTTAATTTTAATCATTCGAAGTTGATAGAATAATTAGAGAGTCATTCTACATTAAAAATCTTAGATTTTAAGCATTTATAGAGGAGCTGTCAGTTAAACTATTTCGAAATTATATCGACTAACCAACCACTATTTTCCTTCCATTCTGACTCCTCAATCACCGTTTTCCTTTCTATCAAATAAGACCCGCACCGTCTTAGCTAATATTATAATCCCCCTTTTATTACTTTTTCTTTCGTTGTATTGAATCACCTAATACTGAGTCAATTGTTTTTATCATATAATTCATTTTTTGTTCTTTAAGTATTTTGTCATTTTTTGTTTTATTTTATATTTGGTTTAGTTTTTCATTAAAGATGATACCTGCAACGGGTCGAAACTTTTGTAATAAATGTTCGGAACTCTTGCCCTGGTCTACATATTCCTCGTGTGTGTGTGTGTGTGTGTGTGTGTGGTGACGATTACCAGTCAAACCAGTATAAACCTGTGAACCATAAAAAGCTATTGTTCGTGTAATAACAACCTTTTTATTTTTCGACTATTTTTTTTGTCAATGCAAAGGATTCGTGAAAAGATTTCTGCGTTTTATAGGGAGGAGGAGGGGACGAGATTGCAACAGGAATTAATCCTTAAATATTCAATCCACTGACTTTCAAAGTTTTACTTTCTTCATAAATATCAGCAAATACTTTGTGAAACCTTAACATTCAACACCACTCATTGTCGTAAACACTTACGTATATACTATTTACAGCCCGTTTCCCTTATCTCCAATATAATAAAACCCCTCAGGCTACATTGTGGCCACGTATTAACACCGTTTCCCCTTAGCTTGGCGAGGTTAAACGACGTTTGGATTGCTCGGTAGCTGGATAAGTGACCGTACGTTGGGTTACCATGTAACAGCCATTGTTTCGGAACTCACGTAAAACTGCGAGTCCCCTCCGTTACATGACCTTTACCCCTGAGGAGGAAGTTAAATAATCCCCAAACATTATTGACAAATCCCCTAAATATGCTGGAAAACCGTCAAGATGAAGCTGACCAAATTTGAACCTACAAGTTTAATACTATACCGTTAAAAGCCTTCACCAATTACGATTATGAACTAGAATGGTGTTTAATGTTTTCATTAAACACTCGAAAACAATAAAACAAACACACATACACGAGAAAGGAAACAAAAGACCCCAAATCTGCCAAAACATTTAAATTCTTTGTATGGTAGTTACACAGTTCAGAAGAGAAAAAAACAGAATGGTAAATGAAACATTTTACACACACAACTGAGTAGAAGTTTATGGACAATGACGACAGCCAAAACCTAACAGACAACCTGCTTAGCCAAGACCTTCGTTTGGTTCACAACAGCACAAACGATGTTATATTACCCGTGTTGCATTCAGAAAGTATTTTACGTAGAAATAAAATAAAGCTTTCAAAAATAAAAAACAATTAATAGTTTTAATCCCTAAGTAGTATCCCCCCAAAGAAAAACAAAAAAAAACATTAATTCGTTATAAAATTAAAACATTTTTAAAGGGAGATAAAAGTATCTGAAAATTTTACAGTTTACGAATCGATTTAATGAGATTTGCACCGTTTTTCAGCGTCTATTTGTTGAGTGTTTGTACAAAGTTCAATTTAATTGGATAAAAGCCTTTGAAGCTCAATGGTTTTACTGTTGCTTCACCTTTTATACACTTATCTCCCACTTTTGAAAGTTGAGAGTTGGTCCTGTTCAGATATT